>BSBM01000150.1:15805000-16277500 GCA_027924585.1 Larix kaempferi
TTGTAATTGCATCATCGACAACAGTGAGTATTAAAGTGTTTAGTAACTAATAATCTTTGAGTTTGAGCCATTTGAAAGACTGACTAAGACCACAAAGGGCTTCTTCCAATTTCACCCTTCAACAATAAGACTCAATAATTGAAAAATCAAGCTCCAAAAATAGACACCAATTTGAGCCATTTGAAAGACTGACTAAGACCACAAAGGGCTTCTTCCAATTTCACCCTTTAACAATAAGACTCAACAATTGAAAAATCAAGCTCCGAAAATAGACACCATGTATGAAAAAACCATAGTTGCACGGGTATCGCTCCTCGGATTTTGGCAACCCATACCCGTTGTTTCCCCGCTCTTGGGAGCTTGGGAGCTGGTACGAAACGTCCCCTTTTTGTTGGGAGCTTCTTTGGGAGCTTGGGAGCTTTTTGGGCACTTGCTTTAGCCGCTCCCTTTTTATTGGGAGCTTCTACAAGCTCCCAACCATGTGGAGCCCAAAATCATAAGAAAAGTGTCGAAAATCAATTGAATGATTGTTATTTATTGTGCCAAGAAATCACCAATAATAAAAATTCCAATTGAATCTATCAATAACACCATTTTTTAAAATTTCAAGGTTATATAAATTAAGAGGGCTCACACCTCTTAAATCAAATGTTTAGATCCATTCACACTCAAAATATAAGCTACCAGTGTACTTAAGTGAATAAACATGGATCTTTCTACAATACTAAGATATTGAACAACTTTAATTCATGTCTCAAATGTTTATAGCTAGCTTACGTTAGTCATATTGATTGATATAGCAATTTAGGATCATAAACCACATCAAACTCAAAATATTGAAGACTTTGAAAGTTTGTTTCTTCAACTTGAAACAATTAAGTTCATTCACATTAGAAGTAAGTAGTAGTTACCATCAAAAAAATGCAAAGGCACCCAAATACTAAGCACTCTTAGGGGCAATAATAGAGATGGAGTTGAAACAAGGAATTAGAAAAGATTCAATTTTATGATTTTATGAAGTTATTTGTGCTTCGTACACACACACACATAGATATATATATGCAATTTTCCTTTACAAATTCGTACATTGGGATAAAGTTGTTAGTTTTTGTACTTAGGGAAGTGTTCCCCCAGCGACTTTTTGCCTAAGTCACTTAGAAAAGGGAAAAAGTGACCCTTGCATTAAATGACTTGTGAAAAGCATTTAATGTGACTTTATAACATTAAAGTCACTTTTGATAAATTTAAGTGGGTGAGTGAAATTAATTTTATGAGAATTAAATGAGACATTTTATTCTCATCTCATCTCAACCGTCGGATTCAATCTAATCTCCACCGTTGGATGAGAAACCTACTTAGGGTTTTGTCAAAAAGGAAAAGGGAAGCAAAGAGAGTTACTTTTGAGAAGAGAGTGAAAGAGAGAGCAAGGAGAGAAGGAGCACGAGTTTCCAGGCAGCAAGTTTATTTTCTGCAGCACGTAATTTTGAGAGAGCTCAATTTTCAAGGCAAAGAGATTTAGAATCAGCAAAAAAAACGAGTTTCTGTAGTTGACACAAAAATCGGGAAGCACGCACAGAAATCGGTCGCAAGGCACAGAAACGAATTTCTACAGTTGATACAAAAATCGAGCAGCAGGCACAGAAACAAATTTTTGCAGCATGCACGGAAATCGAACAGCAGGCACAGAAAATGAGTTTCTGTAGGTGGAACAGAAATCGAGGAAGGCTTGACATAGAATTCGAGGGAAGCTTCTGGGTGCATTTATTACGGTGGAGATAAGTTGTATTTTCTACTGTAATTGCTGTTCTATATTTTGCTGAAGAAATAAAAATCTCTCTCTCTGACTGGTTTTCCCTGTGGAGGTTTTTCCAGGGCTATTGGCCAAAAATTTCTGAGTCTGATTTATTTTATGGTGTGCATGTTAAATTAGTTTTCTGCCTGTTAAAGGTGTTTTTACAGCGTGTTTAATTGTCTGCATTTTTTATAAGTAATTTCCAGCCATCGCAAAATTGGTTGGGAATGAAAACATTGAAAAACATGACATAAACCAACAAGCTGAAATAACACAGAAAATTTACATGGTATCAGAGCTTGGGGGACAGAAAACAGTAAAATTTGCAGACACACGAAAATTTCCCAGATTTGGGTATTTTCTTGTATTAGTGAACAACACCTTGTTGGGTAGACAGTAGAGATGGTTACAGGACTTAGCTTGGAGGATAGGCTGGATGGGACAGGTAACTTTGTGCCATGGAAGGCTAGGATTTTGCTGGTTTTAGAGGAAAATGAAATGTGGGAGGAAGTGGTTAGAAACACTACAGCAAACCTCGTTCAGATTTCCGCTGCTACTGATGCAACAGCATTATCAGCCTTCAACAAGAAGGACTGTAAAGCTAGAAGAATAATCCTTGATGCAGTTAAAGACCATATCATCCCTTACATTTCAGGCAAAGCTAGGGCACATTTGATGTGGAGTGCTTTGACTAGTTTGTACGAGAGTACCAATGAGAACCGGAAGATGGTTCTCAAGGAGAAACTGAAGAGTATAAAGATGAATGGCGGAGAGGGAGTGACAGCTTACCTTACCAGGATATCTGCAGTTAAAGATGAGCTAGCAGCAGTTGGGGAGGTGGTCATTGCTACTGAGTTTGTGCGTACAGCAGTGAATTGGGCTTCCAAGCCCTAGGGTGCATTTGTGCAAGCTATAGTGGGCAGAGAGAACCTACCCTTCATGGAAGAGACTGTGGGATGACTTTGTGCAGGAGGAGACTTGGAGAGGTCTCGTACAGGGCAGTTTATCACAGGGTAGGGAATATGAGGAGAACGTGGCTTTGACAGCAAAGGGGAAGAAGAAGAAGGGTCCCAAGAAGGGTGGGGCCAAGCAGCAGCAACAACAGCAGGGTGGGCAGAAGAAGGACTTGAGTAAAATCAAGTGTTATGCATGTCAGACATTTGGGCACTATGCTTCATAGTGTCCAAGCAGGAAGAGGAAGGGACAACAGACTACAGCTTCAACGGAGGTTGATGACTTTGGAGACAGATTTCAGAGAGAGTTTTCTCTTGGTGCTGGACAGATTGAGAGAGAGAGAGCCTCTTTAGTTACCAACATTGATGTGGATATGGAGATGGAGTATTCCTTATTGACAGGGCATCAGATGAGTGCATCCACCACTGGCACTTGGTATGTTGACAGCGGAGCCTCGAGCCACATGACAGGTGCTCGAGAGATGTTCTCCGAGCTTTCACAGACAAGTACAGATGTGGAGGTTGTACTGGGCGACGACACCATAAAACCCTAGGTTAATATATGGACCATAATGCCTTGTATAAACTGTTGCATACATATAACCATCATAGGGATTCCAATACTGTAAATCTACTGTAAACAGAATGTGAGTCTCCTCAATAATCAATAATACATTCTACATCTGGTTAGATGTAATAAATAGGTCATTCAACTGTAAATTAGAGATATTCAGAAACACATGCAAATACTGCTTCATAAACAATTATCGTGGAAGTACAACATATAGATACTTATCTGAAATTTGCTGACCAGTGGAACCAAGCACAAACCTCCCGGCCTTTGACCAGCAAGTTCTCCTTGCTTTCAGGTCACCCCTGAGCTGAGTTCACAGTCCTCTAGGTAGAGTATAGATTTTAAATTACCCTTAACTTGTTTTCCCAAAGTTATTTCAGGATTAATTCAGAGGCAACAGGAAACCCAACACCCAACTCAGTACTCCTGAGCTCCAGGATGCTCCAGGGGCTTTTAAGCCTTAGCCATTAAGAGAATCAATAAAACACAGCCTATTCAGGTAAATGCAGTTTTCCTGCAGCTTGGGGTAGTTCTCCTACCCGCACACAATTAAGTGGCCAAGCTCATACCAAGCTGTATGATTCCTCTTAAAGTGGGCCAGTTTGGTCCTCCCAAATCTGTCCTCAATCACTTAGCTTCAGGACCAGTTTGGTTCTCCCAAATCTGTCCTCCCTCACCAATCTTCATTTGTCTCAGGGTTTTGTTTTTCCCCAACACCCATTTCTCTTGTGTGTTTATCTCATGAGAATGTGAATATTGATAATGATGAATGAATGAGTGTTTCAAATGAATTTCACTTTTTATTCACTTAGGGGAAAATTCCTCATTTTATTAATTCTTTTAATTCATTAGTTTCTCAAATCTCTTCTTTAGGGTTTTCCATTTCTTGTCAATAATAATTTCTTATTATTATTATTATGTGGCATTTTCCCCTCTAACCCTTAGGGGACTGTGACTCCCATCTCATTAATGTGCTGGTCCACATGGTCATTAGAAATCAATTTATCAGATTTCTAAAATCACCTAAGTAAAATGAAATAATACTTAGCAGAAATATAATAGGGGTTCAAAGTCCAAAATTGGGGTATTACATTTCCCCTCCCCTTAAGTTTTCATCGTCCTCGGTGTTAAACAGTTTTGCAAAACAACGAAATCACAACAAACAAAATTCAATTTGTATCATGGTCTTCTTCGAACAAGAAAGGGTATGCTGCTTGCATTTCCCTTTCCATTTCCCAGGTAGCCCCTTCAGGCTTGTAGTGCTCCCATTGCACTTTTACTTGAACGCTGGTTAGATTCTGAAGTATTGCCCCAAAGAATAAATGTAAAGTGTATTATTGAGTCTCCCTAGGACAGGTCGGCCCAATCAAGTTAGTGAGGTCCGCCCCATTAGGAAAAAGGTCACCCACACATAAAGTATAAATAGAGAGCTTGCTCTCTCATTTGGACACACCACTCACTCACTCAAGTTCGCATAAGGAGAGAGAGAAGACGAGTTCGCCAGAGGAGAAAGAGAGAGAGTTGCAGAAGACATCTTACATTTTGGTTTTCTATCTTGGTTGATATTTATTAGTGACAAATCTATTTCTGAGGAAGTTGCGGGGTTTTCTCCTTTATGGTTTCCCTGAGGAAAATTATTGTGTCTCTTGTGTTTTGTTGTGCTTGTCTATCTTTCAGTTAAAGATCTAATTAAATTGAATTAAAGTGCAAACTCTAACAAGAAAGAGTATAGTGAACTTGTTCATGAATAGCTTCATCTTCTTCTGAAACTGCTTCTGAAGTGCTTTCATTGTGTTGATCATGTACTGAGTGTTGATAGGAATCAAAGTCTAAAAGAGGATTGTTATGAACAAGAACTAGTTCAGAATGTAGATTCCTTTGTTGTTTTTCATTATGTTGGAGTTGTGATTGGGTCTAGAGGAGTTGCACTTTGGTTTGCGAATCATGTAAACAAGTTAGCACAGATTGTAGAGTTTCTTTATTGATTGTGATTGCATCATCGACAACAGTGAGTATTAAAGTGTTCAGTAACTATTAATCTTTGAGTTTGAGCCATTTGAAAGACTGACTAAGACCACAACGGGCTTCTTCCAATTTCACCCTTTAACAATAAGACTCAATAATTGAAAAATCAAGCTCCAAAAATAGACACCAATTTGAGCCATTTGAAAGACTGACTAAGACCACAAAGGGCTTCTTCCAATTTCACCCTTTAACAATAAGACTCAATAATTGAAAAATCAAGCTCCGAAAATAGACACCATGTATGAAAAAACCATAGTTGCACGGGTATCGCTCCTCGGATTTTGGCAACCCGTACCCGTTGTTTCCCCACTCCTGGGAGCTTGGGAGCTGGTACGAAACGTCCCCTTTTTGTTGGGAGCTTCTTTGGGAGCTTGGGAGCTTTTTGGGAACTTGCTTTAGCCGCTCCCTTTTTATTGGGAGCTTCTACAAGCTCCCAACCATGTGGAGCCCAAAATCATAAGAAAAGTGTCGAAAATCAATTGAATGATTGTTATTTATTGTGCCAAGAAATCACCAATAATAAAAATTCCAATTGAATCTATCAATAACACCATTTTTTAAAATTTCAAGGTTATATAAATTAAGAGGGCTCACACCTCTTAAATCAAATGTTTAGATCCATTCACACTCAAAATATAAGCTACCAGTGTACTTAAGTGAATAAACATGGATCTTGTTGGACACACCGAGCACACTGAGAGGGGGGGATGAACAGTGTGTATAGCTTTTTATTACTTTTTCAACTTTAACAATCATCAACTGCTTCTTCAATACATCATTCATTAATGTATTATCACATTATCATTATATCATCAGCATTATTAACAATTACAGCTCATCATCACATATCATCATATCATCATCACATAGGAAGCATAGCAAAACACAGTACACAAGATTTTTACGTGGAAACCCAAGTACTGGGGGAAAAACCACGGAAGCCTTTATAATAATAATTTACCAACAACAACTGGAAGGAGGCAACAACCCCCTTTATTGCAAAGACTTCAATTCTCCAGCTACAACTGGAAGGAGGCTACAACCCCCTACTTTATAGGCTACAACCTGAAGGAAGCCTTAGCTCCCTAGATTTCCTTGCCCCGTCCTGCCACCCTGATATGAAGATAGTAACTGAAACTACTGAACCACAAACTTCACTGATCCTGCGGACTTGCTATCCAACACTTGTACCCAATCTGTACCACACTGCACAACCACTGTCACTACTCATCAACTGACCACTACTCATTAACTGTTCACTGCTCATCAACTGTCCACTGACCACTGCACCACAACTGCTCCACACTACTCATCAACTGACCAATCAATCTATCTGCACCAATCAATCTATTGTTCACATCATCCGACTCAGTCAATCTGAGTCTAACCAACTGCACACCAAACCCTGAATCTGCTGCTGATAACCTCTGCACTCTTATCACTGCCAAATCATCCATGTATACCAACAAGTCATTTTACTGCCATACACTGCTCATGTACATCCTTGTGCACCTCATCATACACAGTCACTGAACAAATAATCCTTCTCTACTTCCATTGAACATAAGGCATGCATCGTCATGCATCATCATCATAGGTATGCATCATCGTCATAGGGAATGCATCATCATCATAAAATATGCATAATTGTCACTTCAGTGTGCACCGTGTATGCATCATCAACATCAAGTATACATCATAATGCATAGGAGAGCATCATCACACTATGGTATGCATGTACATCATATTGTATAGGAGTGCATCAACTTCATAGAGTGTACATCATTATCACATGCATTATCATCATAAAGTGTATAATATCATAGCATAAAGGTATGCAACATCATCATCATATCCTCCATAATGACTTCAAATATATATACCAATATACAGGCTCACATACTAATATCAAAGATGAACTCTATCCATGAGAGACATGTGCCATTACAAGAGAAACCCAGAAGCATGAGCCATACCTTTTTGAAGATCATAAGGTCAAGAACAATAGACAAACCAAAATAAACTCTAGATCATGTCATCACATAGCCCTCGTAACAAGCTTTCCAACGAGCCAAGAATTTTGTAATTCCGATTCCGTATGTGAAAGTTATGCCAATTTTAGTAAAGATGCCCAAAAATTTCTCCTCCACAAAATTTCGCACTTTTCTCCAAGAGTTGCGAAATTCCAATTGATAAGCAAATGAAATGTTTTATATTCTATTTATATAGGTCGTAGAGGAAAGTTATTACCTCAAACTGGGCCGACATGCTATTCAAAATTATAAATAATTAATTTTTCTTTTGTTTGGTCGGCTCACCCAAAAAGGTGGGGTACACCAACTTCAAAAATTCATATCTCTTCAACCGTAAGGAGTTAGAAGATGCTCCACATATCAATGGAAATGGCTTGACGAGAACTATCTCCCTATGATGGGTTTATTTGCAAATTCTTGGTCTAATACCTTAAATTATTCAATATGTCCAGGACGTCAAAGACCCCACACATGAGGGTGCCAAAGACCATACCACTAACTACAAGAGTTTCAAAGTCTTCTTCAACATATCAAGGCACGTCCGTGGGATCTACCTCCATCTATCTCCATTTTGGTGCATTTATTGCGGTGGAGATAAGTTGTATTTTCTACTGTAATTGCTGTTCTATATTTTGCTGAAGGAATAAAAATCTCTCTCTCTGACTGGTTTTCCCCGTGGGGGTTTTTCCAGGGCTATTGGCCAAAAATTTCTGAGTCTGATTTATTTTATGGTGTGCATGTTAAATTAGTTTTCTGCCTGTTAAAGGTGTTTTTACAGTGTGTTTAATTGTCTGCATTTTTTTAAAGTAATTTCCAGCCAATGCAAAATCGGTTGGGAATGAAATCATTGAAAAACATGACATAAACCAACAAGCTGAAATAACACAGAAAATTTACATGGTATCAAAGCTTTGGGGCAGAAAACAGTAAAATTTACAGACACACGGAAATTTCCAGATTTGGGTATTTTCTTCTATTAGTGAACAACACCTTGTTGGGTAGACAGTAGAGATGGTTACAGGACTTAGCTTGGAGGATAGGTTGGATGGGACAGGTAACTTTGTACCATGGAAGGCTAGGATTTTGCTGGTTTTAGAGGAAAATGAAATGTGGGAGGAAGTGGTTAGAAACACTACAGCAAACCTCGTTCATATTTCCGCTGCTACTGATGCAGCAGCATTATCAGCCTTCAACAAGAAGGACTGTAAAGCTAGAAGAATAATCCTTGATGCAGTTAAAGACCATATCATCCCTTACATTTCAGGCAAAGCTAGGGCACATTTGATGTGGAGTGCTTTGACTAGTTTGTACGAGAGTACCAATGAGAACCGGAAGATGGTTCTCAAGGAGAAACTGAAGAGTATAAAGATGAATGGCGGAGAGGGAGTGACAGCTTACCTTACCAGGATATCTGCAGTTAGAGATGAGGTGGTCACTGCTACTGAGTTTGTGCGTACAGCAGTGAATGGGGCTTCCAAGCCCTAGGGTGCATTTGTGCAAGCTATAGTGGGCAGAGAGAACTTACCTTCATGGAAGAGACTGTGGGATGACTTTGTGCAGGAGACTTGGAGAGGTCTTGTACAGGGCAGTTTATCACAGGGTAGGGAATATGAGGAGAACTTGGCTTTGACAGCAAAGGGGAAGAAGAAGAAGAAGGGTCCCAAGAAGAGTGGGGCCAAGCAGCAGCAGGGTGGGCAGAAGAAGGACTTGAGTAAAATCAAGTGTTATGCATGTCAGACATTTGGGCACTATGCTTCACAGTGTCCAAGCAAGCAGAGGAAGGGACAACAGACTGCAGCTTCAGCGGAGGTTGATGACTTTGGAGACAGATTTCAGAGAGAGTTTTCTTTGTGTGCTGGACAGATTGAGAGAGAGAGAGCCTCTTTAGTTACCAGCACTGATGTGGATATGGAGATGGAGTATTCCTTATTGACAGGGCATCAGATGAGTGCATCCACGACTGGCACTTGGTATATTGACAACGGAGCCTCATGCCACATGACAGGTGCTTGAGAGATGTTCTCTGAGCTTTCACAGACAAGTACAGATGTGGAGGTTGTACTGGGCGACGACACCATTGTTAGAGCAGTTGGTCGGGGGACCATTACATTTCAGAGGGAGTCTATGAGTCCCATGATTCTGAGGGATATGTTATATGTCCCTGGGATGAAGAAGAACCTTGTATCAGTTTCCACCATTGAGGACAGGGGTCTTGGGGTATGTTGCTTGGATGGGCGAGTGCAGGTATTCCCCAAGACTAGAGGATTATCTACCTCCATGGACATTGGGGTTAGATGTGGAAAGCTATATAAGCTCTTGTTTCAGCCGCAACACGCTCTAGCACACAGCAGCAGGGTGAGCTTTGTGAGCTATGGCATCGAAGGATGGCCCACTTACATCACCCAGCTCAGAGATTGTTGAGGAGCATGGTTATAGGTTTACCCGAGTTCAACACTGAGCAGAGTGATGTGTGCAGGGGGTGTGCTTTGGGAAAGTACACCAAGACTGTTTTTCCAAGCAGTGACACCAGAGCAGCAGGAGTACTTGACTTGATCCATTATGATATTTGTGGTCCTATGTCATCAGTCCCTTTGACTGGATTTGAGTACTATATCACCTTCATTGATGACTACTCTAGGAAGACCTGGATCTACTTCTTGAGGAGCAAGAAGTCACCCTTAGTATTGAGTGTCTTCCAAGGGTTCAAAGCCCTTATGGAGAAGCAGACAAGGAGGAAGATTCAGATGTTGAGATCTGACAATGGGGGTGAGTATACCTCCAAGGAGTTCGATGGATTTTGCACACAGGAGGGTATACAGAGACAACTGACAGTTCCCTACACTCCTGAGCAGAATGGAGTAACAGAGAGGAAGAACAGGTCGATTATTGGAGTAGCTAGAGCGATGCTCCATGATCAGAGTTTACCGCTCTTTCTATGGGAAGAGGTATGCAGCACTGCAGTTTATCTGCAGAACAGGAGTCCTCATCGTGCTTTGGGGAGGAAGACTCCCGAGGAGATGTACACAGGTAAGAAGCCTGAGGTGAGCCATTTTCGCATATTTGGTTCTTTGACTTACTCTCACATCCCTTCTGAGAAGAGGACGAAGTTTGATTCCACTTTAGAGAAAGGCATCTTTGTGGGATATGATGAGACTTCGAAGGCTTACTGGATTTACCTTCCTGGCATGAAGAAGGTTGTTGTTAGGCGGGAGGTGAAGTTTGATGAGGAGATAGCCTTCAGGAAGTCCAGAGAGATAGAGTAGGGGGAGCCACCGGCTTCCACACCTCAGGGGACTCAGGCTTCTTGGATACAGATATCATGTCCACAGGTTTCCGGAGTGACTGGATCACATAGTACAGGCACAGCTTCTACAAGTTCAGTGGTTTAGGTGACAGGTACTTCAGGGACAGGTTCAGGTTGTGGTTCTCAGGTTACAGGTTCTTTAGGGATTGGTTCATCAGTCACTGGTCCTCGAGGTGTTGGACCTTCTACTTCTGGGAGTTCTTCAGATGAGTATAGACCAGTATGGGAGGAGCCTTCAAGGAAGAGGAAGCCTAAATGGCTTCAGGAGACCTTGAAGGAGGCAGAGGCATTTGGTAGACCCTAGGAGGAGATCAGGACAATAGTGATGCCAGATAGATTGGGTATGGCTCTTGTCGCGAGTCTTCGTGATTCAAAGCCTTCCACATTTGAGGAGGCTTCTCAGCATCAGGTTTGGAGAGATGCTATGATGGAAGAATACCATTTCATCATGAAGAATGATGCTTGGGAGGTAGTGCCAAGACCAAAGAAGAAGTCTGTTGTGACTTCCAAGTGGATCTACAAGGTGAAGCATGCTGCGGATGGCAGTGTGGAGAAGTACAAGGCTCGGTTTGTGGCACAAGGGTTTTCACAGGTTGAGGGAGTTGACTATGATGAGACTTTTGCGCCAATTGCTCGGTATTCTTCCATCAGAGCAGTGATTTTTATAGCAGCAGAGATGGGTTGGAAGTTCCACCAGATGGGTGTGAATACCGCATTTCTCAATGGTCTTCTGCAGGAGGAGGTGTACTTAGAGCAGCCACAGGGATTCGAGATTCATGGGAGAGATTCTCATGTGTGCAGGCTGAGGAAAGCCTTGTATGGACTTAAGCAAGCTCCTAGAGCTTGGTACTCCAGGATCGATGCATACTTGACTTCGATGGGTTTTCAGAAGAGTGAGGCTGATCCCAACCTTTACTACATTGTGGTTGGTGGAGATCCTCTCATTCTGTTGTTATATATTGATGACTTCTTTATCACTGGAGAGGAGCGTCTCATTGCACATTGCAAGAGAGACCTTGCTATTGAGTATGAGATGACTGACATTGGGTTGATGCATTACTATCTGGGGATGGAGGTTTTGCAGGAGCCTGGACATATTTTCCCAGGACAGGGGAAGTATGCAGTTGATATTCTGAAGAGATTTCGGATGGAGAATTGCAGGCCGATGTCTACACCTATGATCACCAACTGGAAGCAGCTTCATGCTTCTGAGGGTAAGTTGGTGGATCTTACACTTTACCGTCAGCTCATTGGGTCGTTGATGTATGTGGTCAACACCAGGCCAGACTTGTGTTTTGCGGTGAACACTCTTAGCCAGTTCATGGTGGAGCCTAGGAGTGTACATTGGACTACCGCAAAACATGTGCTGAGATATCTTGTAGGTACAGTGGACTATGGTTTGGATTACAGGGGTTCAGGTGGAGTCAGTTTGGTTGGTTTCACAGATTCAAACTGGGCAGGCAGTGTGAGGGATCAGAAGAGCACTTCCGGTTGTTGTTTCAATTTGGGCTCGGTAGTAGTGTCGTGGTTCATTCGGAAACAGAAGTCCCTTGCATTGAGTTCCGCCAAGGCTGAGTATATGGCAGCCAATCAGGCTACTTGCGAGGCACTGTGGCTTCGTAAGTTATTGGTAGATTTATTTGATCAGGAGCTTAGGCCTACGGTGATATACTGTGACAATCAGAGTTGCATTCAGCTCTCTGAGAATCCAGTATTCCATGATAGGTCAAAGCATATTGAGATTAGTCACCATTTCATCCGTGACTACATTCAGAGAGGAGTAGTTGAGTTGCAGTACATATCCACTGATGAGCAAGTAGCATATATCTTGACGAAATCTTTGGGGAGGGGCAAGTTTTTTTTCTTCAGAGACAAGTTGGGAGTGGTGCAGAACACCTTCCTCGGTAAGAGGGAGTGTTAGTTTTTGTACCTAGGGAAGTGTTCCCCTAGTGACTTTTTGCCTAAGTCACTTAGAAAAGGGAAAAAGTGACCCTTGCTTTAAATGACTTGTGAAAAGCATTTAATGTGACTTTATAACATAAAGTCACTTTTGATAAATTTAAGTGGGCGAGTGAAATTAATTTTATGAGAATTAAATGAGACATTTTATTCTCATCTCATCTCAACCGTCGGATTTAATCTAATCTCCACCGTTGGATGAGAAACCTACTTAGGGTTTTGTCAAAAAGGAAAAGGGAGGCGAAAGAGAGCTACTTTTGAGAAGAGAGTGAAAGAGAGAGCAAGGAGAGAAGGAGCATGAATTTCCAGGCAACAAGTTTATTTTCTGCAGCATGAATTTTGAGAGAGCTCAGTTTTCAAGGCAAAGAGATTTAGAATCAGCAAAAACAAACGAGTTTCTGTAGTTAACACAGAAATCAGGCAGCATGCACAGAAATCGATCACAGGCACAGAAATGAATTTCTGCAGCAGGCACAAAAACAAGTTTCTGTAGTTGACACAGAAATCGGTTGCAGGCACAGAAACGAATTTCTGCAGCAGGCACAGAAACGAATTTCTATAATTGATACAGAAATCGGTTGCAGGCACAGAAACGAATTTCTGCAGCAGGCACGAAAATTGAACAGCAGGCACAGAAAACGAGTTTCTGTAGGTGGAACAGAAATCGAGAAGGCTTGACACAAAATTCAAGGAAGCTTCTAGGTGCATTTATTGCGGTGGAGATAAGTTGTATTTTCTACTGTAATTGTTGTTCTATTTTTTGCTGAAGAAATAAAAATCTTTCTCTGACTGGTTTTTCCCGTGGGGGTTTTTCCAAGGCTATTGGCCAAAAATTTCTGAGTCTGATTTATTTTATGGCGTGCATGTTAAATTAGTTTTTTGCCTGTTAAAGGTATTTTTACAGTGTGTTTAATTGTCTAAATTTTTTATAAGTAATTTCCAGCCAATGCAAAACCGGTTTTATGAAAACATTGAAAAACGTGACATAAACCAACAAGCTGAAATAACACAAAAAATTTACAAAATTTCCAGGTCAAATTTACAAAATATACCATGGCACTAGAGTCTTGCATAGTTAGGGTTTACTTCAGGTCACACAAACCCAATTTTTGTATAATGTGGACCTAGAGGAGTGAGCAAATTTAAAATGATTGAACTTCATAACACTACTAGAGCCTTAAGAGGCTAAAATAGTTTAAGCTATGAAATTAATCAATTATGTTTTTTTAACTCTTTAATTTTTTGGAATATATTTTAAAAAATTAATATATATTATTGTCGCTCCCAACCCGACGTTTCTTGCAAATTTGGGCAAAGCTTCTAGCCATACCGGATACTCATACCCACATACCCAACGTACCTGCGTTCCAGAAACTTGTGCAACATAGGAAAAAACACTATCGTATATGAAGACATGCACACAAACAAAAAGGTTCCTTAGAACCCCTTATTCCATTTCAAGGTGATCTAGGATACAACTACTACCTTTTTTTTAGTATAATTACAATGCTATTGTCCTTTTAACAAGGAAATAGTCAAAGACTTTTAATAAGCTTTCAAAATGAGTTGAGTGCAAACAAGGATATCCACGGAGTTTCGAATTGGTGACCTTACACAAGGAGTGCCTTAACAGTACACCCATTCACCATTTATTCTACGCCCCATGGGCAGTAGACAAGGATTATTGGAAACACTATCCAAATGAGTTTTGCACAATCCCATACAAGTCTTTCACTAGTGACCAAGGTAGAAATATCTAGAGCATGTACATTTTCAATGATCAACTTCACATATAAAGAATTGAATTTTTATTTCCAATTCTTCCTTCTTGGGATAACTGATAATTAAATTACCTCCAAGAGATGTGGGCGTGTGGACTCTTTCTGGGCATGTTAGATGCAAGCTCCTTAATGGTCCATTTTCGTGTAGTGCCACAAATTGCTGAGAGCTGGAATAAGCTAGAAGATAATGATACTCAACCTAGTCACTTTGCACAAGCTGTCAACAGGAAGTTGGTATTCTACAATGTGTTCTTTCTCTAATCCAATTCCTTCTTGAGATGTCCAAACAATATTTAGGTAAGTAGTTCAAAACTTCCACTCATAGATTTCAGATGCATTTCAAAAATAGATGTTAGCATCCCTCAAGCAAAAGACAGACTTTACAGAGATGTTCAACATATCCTTGCATGCATTCGTTTATTGCCAATTGATTATTTGTGTGAAGATGGCACACCAAATCCTGGGCAACTTGAAAAATTAGTGCTGCAAAGATTTTCGAGAGAAGCACACCAGTAAATGCAATTACACAATAGATGATCGGGGCTTGTAATTCATCAAGATATACTAAGCCTTTGAAATCATGTTTAGAGATGTAGATTCTTTTTGCAAGCAGCTTCTATTCTAGCAAGAATCTCATCTATTATCCACCAAAGCCTTTATGTATTAGACAAAAAAGTAAAGAGACTTCTTGAAGAAGTTGAAAGAATTCAAGGCAATGCTTTACAAGTCTATGGAGGATCCCCAAGTACACCAATCTAATCTTGAGAATACCATCAGGCTGTTGCTGGAGTTGGAGCCTGAGTCAGATCCAGTTTGGCAATCTAAATATTCAGAACCACAGGATTTGTGGTCTCATGGAAGGATGCACATTTGATCACGAAGCGAGAATGGATGTTCTACATTGCCATGTTCGTGAACGTGCCTTATCTGATGCAAGATGGAAACAAATTCAACCAACCAATCAATTGAGGGACAAAGAGAAGCATATGGACTTTGTATGGTGCCTACGGATGCGTGGGCACTTGCATATATTGGAAATCGGTTCAAAGCGGGCGTATGGCCCTTGGATAGCTTGGGTTCAGCTGGAATTCACACAACAAGTAAGTAATTTACTCAGAGGAGGTGCGTATGGTCTCTTGGAGAGCCAAAATGCCCAATAAAATTCAAAAAACACAAGCAATAAGATATATAGTCCCTTGTGCAATGGAAAACGTCCAACAACAATTAAATTGCTTGGCAATTGAGTGAATAACACTAATGGAAACTCAGAATCAACAAGAAGTAGGGTGTATGATCAAGGGTAGATGGGAAAAATGCTGAGCCAAGGTGTGTTAGAGTTTGTGGTATCTCGGGATGTCCTCCATGATTCAGATGCCTTGCATGGAAGTATATCAGCAGTATAGGCATCAATATGGAGTAGAGGGTGAGATACACTCTACTCAGTGGCATGAGTCCAATGGTGACTACATGCGGACCTTCCGGGGTGTTTTGCCTCTTGCATTCATGAGATTTGCATGGCCAGTTAGTAATTAAAAGATGCATGCAAAAGTGACTTTTTGCATGCACAGATATTAGATTTTTGGTAAACCTAATTGATCGGTGAGATTATATATAGAGGCAGGGGGTCCCCGGATGAGGTTGCTCAGTTGACTTATCAGAGAGTGATTTGTCAGGAGTGAGGAGGGTGCATTAGTGCATGCAAGGTGACTTTCTGAGAGAGAGAGGAGCTTCTGTAGGAGGGAGAGTGGTGAGATCTGTGCTGGATCAGACACCACTTGCTCCAGAGGCACTTGACACCCACATCTGTGGACTGAGATAGTTAACTCGAGTGGTTTTTGCAGAGATTGTAGAGGAGGACTTCCAGAGAGGGAGAGGGGCACATTACCTAAGGAGAGAGGATCTCATTCAGAGTCTGATCTGCCGATTGAGTGTTTGAGACTTTCAGGGTAGCCTTGCCTCAGTGTTTGAGGAAGGTCTACGACGATCATAGCTCAGATCTGTTGAGATCTGATCTTGTATGAGCATTTGACATCCAGAGGGAGGGCGCTTTCATCAATTGAGCAATTGGCTTTCTTCCAGAGTAGAGCAGATCATAGCAAAGCAATGGGAGAGGCAGTACAGTCAGAGCTACTTGCAAACAGACTCAGATTCAGATTGACAGCTAGGGCACATTTCCTTAGTGTATGCATCCGCTAATGCATGCAGATCTAGGGTATTGACCTGTCAGGATTGAGTGTTACATCTGAGGTATCATTGTTGTATTTGCTTATTTCATAGATTACTCTGGGCTCGAGATAGAACAAAGCCCCACAGGATTGTTGGTTTTCCCCGTTTGGGGTTTCCAGGGTATATGCAGTGTTATATGTGTGATTGATTGAGTATTTCAATATTTAAGTTGTAAAGAGATCTATAGTTGTTGATTCTTAAGTCAGTAGAGTATTATTGATTTACAGAGACTCAAACTGCTTGAGATCTCAGGGCTATCCAGAGGGAGTAGTGATCTCTGGATTAAAATTTACATGGTATCAGATCCCTGGTAAGGGTCAAGGAGATTATTCACACTGAGATCAGTGAAGATAGAGACTAGATCTACCAGATTTGAAAAGCGGAGCTGAGATCTGTGGTTGTAGAGGTCAGATCTATCAGATCTGTGAATTTGGAGGATAGATCTACCAGATATGTGCGAGAGGAGGCCAGATATGTGATCAGGAGAGGTTCTTGTGTCACTGTGTGTTTTTTGTTGTTCAATTCAAAGAGTATGGCCACTAGCTTGAGTGGAGGACCAGTTGGATGGGGCCTCCAACTACAGTGCATGGAGGGCACGGATTGTACTCTTGTTGAAAGAGTGCGAACTGTGGGATGTTGTGAACAACACAATTACAAATCCAGTCACAGTTCCATCAAATGCCACTGCCAAAGCAGTATATGAGAAAAAGAATGTAAAGGCTCAGAGGATCCTACTTGATGCTATCAAGGATCATGTCATTCCACATGTCTCAGCCAAAGACAATGTATATGAGATGTGGGATGCATTGACCAGTTTGTACCAGAGTTCTAATGCCAACAGGAAGATGGTTCTCGGAGAGAAACTGAGAAGCATCAAGATGGGCAAGGATGAGAGCATGTCCACATATCTCACCAAGATCACTCAGTTGATGGATGAGTTGGGAGCTGTGGGTGAAAAGGTTGAGGATAGCAAGTTGGTGAGACAAGCCCTGAATGGCGTGACTGTGCCATGGGCAGTATTTGTCCAATCCATTATTGCTAGAGAGAACCTTCCCAAGTGGGATCGTCTGTGGGACGACTTCACCCAAGAGGAGATCCGGAGAGGTTATATTCAGGGATCAACTTCCGCCATTCCAGAGGAGGAGGATGTGGCACTTGCAACAAAAGGGAAACAACGGTTCAAACAGAAGAAGGATCTGAGAAAGATCAAGTGCTTTGCCTGCAATGATTGTGGACACTATGCGGGACAATGCCTGCATAAGAAGAAAGGTAAGCAAGCAAAGGATGAGCAGTTAGCAGCAGAGAAGAGGTGGATGAGTTTACCTCTCGTTTTGAGAGGGAGTTTTCATTAGCCTCATTTCAGTCAGGGCATGATAGCAGTCAGCCAGAGGTTTAGGTTGATGAGAGATGGAGAGTTGGCTGCATGCAGAGCAGTCACATGATAGGGATGCAAGATGCATTCCTCATCCTAGAGCACACACCTATGCAAATGATTCGAGATGTGCAGGGGACTGATCACTTGGTCACAAGAGTGGGCAGAGTGTGGTTTCTACTTGACCTTGGAGAGCTCCTGAAGGTATTGGGAGTGTTGTTCATTCCAGGACTGAGAGGGAGTATACTCTTAGTGGCATCTCTGACTGATGTCGGTTATTCAGTGGTATTCTAGAGGGATCTCATCTTCACCTATCCTATGGGAGTTGATCCAGTCTTGATGGGTCACGGATCAACGATGAGTACTTGATTCAGGGACAGCCCACATCTGGCACATCAGGTTGATTGAATGCATCTTCTTCAGAGTCAGAGGGGGATAGAGAGCGAGATGCTCACAGCAAATATGATACTAGGAGGAGTGAGTCCAATCAGCAGATGGGTGAGCAAGATACTCACCATGATGATGAGGATCAGAGGAGTGACTTTGGTTATCTAATGGATGAGCGAGATGCTCATGATGATGATGAGTCACAGGAGATTGAGCCCTTGGACTCAGATCAGATGGATGAGCATGATGCTCATACAGGCACCAGTCGAAGACTGAGTTGGTATGAGATGGACTTAGCTCAGGAGAGAGCTGAATCAGCTCAGAGATAGAGGGATTCCACTTACAGACCAGTGGATCCACTTGACAACAGTCTTCGGGACTGGTTACAGCAGAGATTCAGAGGGAGTCTGAATCAGAGTTCAGTGACAGAGTCAGTGGTTGATCAGGGGACTTCTTCTAGAGCCACTTTGATGGATCTAGATCAGGGTACTTTAGATCAGAGGGCAGCAGTGATAGGAAGGACAGTTGGGCCAGTGTCAGCAGTAGGGGGCTTGTTGGATCCAGGCATCAGTGGTTGGACTTCCCTCGATAAGAGGGAGTGTTAGAGTTTATGGTATCTCGGGATGTCCTCCATGATTCAAATGCCTTGCATGGAGGTACATCAGCAGTATATGCATCAATATGGAGTAGAGGGTGAGATACACTCTACTCAGTGGCATGAGTCCAGTGGTGACTACATGCAGACCTTCCGCGGTGTTTTGCCTCTTGCATGCATGAGATTTGCATGGCCAGTTAATAATTAAAAGATGCATGCAAAAGTGACTTTGCATGCACAGATATTAGGTTTTTGGTAAACCTAATTGATCGGTGAGATTATATATAGAGGCAGGGGGTCCCCAGATGAGGTTGCTCAATTGACTTATCAAAGAGTGATTTGTCAAGAGTGAGGAGGGCGCATTAGTGCATGCAAGGTGACTTTCTGAGAGAGAGAGGAGCTTCTGCAGAAGGGAGAGTGGTGAGATCTGAGCTGGATCAAACACCACTTGCTCCAAAGGCACTTGGCACCCAGATTTGTGGACTGAGATAGTTCACTCAAGTGGTTTTTGCAGAGATTGTGGAGGACGACTTCCAGAGAGGGAGAGGGGTGCATTACCTGAGGAGAGAGGAGCTCATTCAAAGTCTGATCTGCTGATTGAGTGTCTGAGACTTTCAAGGTAGCCTTGCCTCAGTTTGAGGAAGGTCTGCGGCGATCATAGCTCAGATCTGCTGAGATCTGATCTTGGCATCCAGAGGGAGGGCGCACTTTTCCATGCAGAGGAAGGAGGCATTCATCAATGAGCAGTTGGCTTTCTTCTAGAGTAGAGCAGAGCAGTGGGAGAGGCAGTACAGTTAGAGCTACTTGCAGATAGACTCAGATCCAAATTGACAACTAGGGCACATTTCCTTAGTGCATGCATCAGCTGATGCATGCATATCTAGGGTATTGACCCGTCAGGATTGAGTGTTACATCTGAGGTAACATTGTTGTATTTGCTTATTTCATATATTGCTCTGGGCTCAAGATAGAAGAAAGCCCCACAGGATTGTTGGTTTTCCCCGTTTGGGGTTTCCATAGTATATGCAATGTTATATGTGTGATTGATTGAGTATTTCAGTATTTAAGTTTTAAAGAGATCTATAGTTGTTGATTCTTAAGTCATTAGAGTATTATTGATTTACAGAGACTCAAACTGCTTGAGATCTCAGGGCTATCCAAAGGGAGTAGTGATCCCTGCATTAAAATTTACAAGGTGAACATATCCAACAGCAAAATAACTCTTCAAAACCAATTTAGCAACCCCCTATGTAATTGCAACAACTCTGAAATTTACTAATTTAGTCCATTGGTCTCTGAGAATGAATGGGCATCCAACAGAGGAGAGTAACTAGTTGTTGGAAGAGATGACTACCTTGTGAAGGAATTCATCCAACAATGTGCAAAAATGCCCAACAAGAGGAATTACAACCTCTAGCATTTGGTAATTTGCCCAACAATGTATAAAAACGCCCAACACTTTGTAAAACGTCCAATTGGGAAGTAATTGATCCACAGGTAAGTAAGAAAATGCCCTGCACTTGATAAAAGTGCCCAACACTTTTGAAACACTCAGTCAGCAGCCCATTGTTCAGCAAAGAGAGAGAAGGTGAATGTCCAACAGAGAAATGGATGCCCAACAATTGAATTCACCCAGAGAAGGAATTCAACCAGCAAGTAATTCTCAGAGAATGAATGGGAACCCAATGAATTAGCCCAACAAAAGATAGAACTCGCTATTTCGTGCAATAACTCCTCACAATAAAACACTCATGAATAGCATGCTATGGACAACTGCCATAGTCCTCTAGGCCCTGAGAAGTATAGGGCTTTGATATCACTGTTGGAAAGCTATGAATAGGATAAGCGTGAGATTCCATTTCATTAAGATGATACACATATAACTACATTTAGATGTGACCCTTGTGTTTCATATTCCAAGAGGTCTCTTGGACTCCTAATGACTCTTCCTATTCACCTATGACTCTTCACGTGAATAGTAATAATAATACAATAAACTTTTTGTTTACCAAAACCCAAAGGATTAGGTCTCCAACAATTGCTCTAGCTTTTCATGTTGCGTCTTCTTTTCATTTTTTAACTTCTTGATTTGTGTGGCTAAGCTTTGACTATGATTTCTAAGGCAAGAAATTTCATCATCTTTTTCAGCTACATCCTTGTCAAGTATTTTCTAGAGATCTTGCCTCGTTTGTAATGAATTTTGATTGTCTCGACTCTCGAGGATCACTTCTGATACACCTCTCATGTCTTTTGGCGAGGGAGCTTTTATGTATGATTTCATTGTGAAATCATGCAATGTTATTGTTATCACACAAACTCTAGCTGTTGAAGTAAGGTGTCCCAACAGGGATGGTAGAGGGTGGACAGCTAGGAAGGTGTAACCAGCAATGGCCAAGTCCTCCTCTCAATGAACAGAAGTCACACCGGACAAGGCTATTGTCACTTTAGACGAGGCACTTAGCCAAGTCAAGGGGGAGACCCCGCTCAACCGATGATGGTTGAGAGACAAAAACACACCCAAATCCCAAAAGAATAAGAGATGAAAACAAGGAATGAGTGTAGGTGAACTCCTAAGTCTAAACTCAGCCAACTGATGGACACAAGTGGTGAAATAACAGTGATGTAATGAGTGTGTTATCACACAAACTCTAGCTGTTTGGTAGTAGGTGTCCCAACAGGGATGGTAGAGGTGAACAGCTAGGAAGGTGTAACTAGCAATAGCCAGGTCCTCCGTTCAGGGAACGAAAGTCACACCGGACAAGGCTACTGTCACTTTAGACAAGGCACGTAGCCAAGTCAGGGGGGAGACCCCGCTCAACCGATGAGGGTCGAGAGACAAGACACACACAAATCCTAGGAAATAGAAAGAATTACAGACAAGAATTGAGTGTAAGCAGGTCCTAAGTCTAGTTTCAGCCATCGGTTGGACACACAGATGGAATAATTACTTAAATGAAACGTGACCAACAATTGAAAAGATGAGTCGAGTAGATTAGATTAAAGATGAGATGGCTGAAAATAGTCTAAGGATGTGAATTTAGTTGGAAGTGAGGTAGTGAAGTAAACTGCCTAGGAAAGGGGTTAGATAGTGGACAAATGTACCTAGGGCAGAGAATAATTAGCATAAATAATCACTTCCAACAATCAATACTTGATTCCCTAAGGTAAAACGACGTTCTGAATCCAAATCAAAAGTACCCAAAACCCCAAACTTGACCCAAGCAAGCAGAAGAGAAAAACGCCCCAGGTGGGCGTTTTTGCCAAGTGGACCAGTGCCTAAACTATGGGTTAATGGAGTCGGAATTGTCTCAAACTTGAGATATAGGCTATTAAGCTCAAATAAAAGGCGGGTTTGCAATAAAAACAAATTTCTAATGCTGGGAAATTAAGTTATCAATTTTTAGGGTTTTCTTTAATGGTTGCAGCTTAACATCAACAATGAAAGAGAGATTATGAGAAACGAGAAGAGATTCAATACCCGGATAATGAAGATGAAGGTATCCCCGTGCTGAAGACAAACCCCGAAGATCAAGTGTTGAGCTAGTGTGCGTTTTCCCCCTTTGCGTTTTGGAGCAGCCAGTCAGCCAATGCATTTTTGTACCTGCCACAGAGAGATAAAATCAATATCTATAGCAAATAACAAAAATAAACCAGCAAATGAGTGACAAATGATGAGTAAAGCAAATAGCAACAATGCAAATTCACTTCCTTGTTGAAATCCCAAAGAGAAACGCTAGCAAGGAGCTACTGGCTCAAGTGCTGCGTTTTCCTCCAGTGGCCAGCTTCACCTGCAAATCGAAATGCTCAAGGAGAGATGGGGACACCACAAATAACTCGGCAATGCATCAGAAATATGATCTCAATCAACACAAGAAAGACTTCACTCCATATTACAAGTAACTCAGTCGAAGTGTCTCTCAAAAATCTCATATCAAGTCTCAACAATGCCAAGAGGTTCTACAATGGAGTGAATGCCTTCTCTTATAGAGAAAGGTCTTCTCAAAACAAGTTTCCCCCCAAAATGGAGGGCTAGGATCACTCCCCCATCAAACAAATCGAATGGTGGAGAGCTCTCCTAGTGGGGGTGCGAATTGCCCAAAGATAACGCACAAGTGGAGGAGAGGGGCCCATTGTGGGGCCATACAATAGAAGGAACAACGTTGGGGGGTGTCTATATGGGGTTTTATTCCCCCAACACAATACACATGGTTCCACATACAACAAAACCATGAAATCGAATTTCCCTAAGTGGAGAAAAACGCCCCCCATGGGTAATTTGTCCACTTAGATGAGTAGGGCAAGAGAGGGCCCCACAATACATAATACCATGCCAAAACATTACCAATTTACCTTGGGAATCATCCTTATATTTGCCAGCCATTGATTTTCACCCTTTGCTATACTTGCCTTTGTCAATTTTGATATTCCATGTGTTTTATTGTTGGTTTATACTGCTGAAGATGTAATCTGGGCTTTTGACCCATCTAAAGTGCTTGGATTGCCGAACCGTCTGCTGCAATGTGATCGTAGGCCCCAAAAATAGTAGGAATGACCACTCGAATGACCTCGATCCATCACTTAGGCATTATTTGCCCAAAATCCATGATTTTTAATTAAAACAGGTCGTTAATGACCAATAATAATTAAAAATCTCACAAACGCCTCGATCTTTTTGCATTTTGTCACTTGGAAGCTCATATGGGTCCCCTGTAGATAATAATTGACCAAAATCGAAATTCTGGTCGCAACATTTTTTCGGGCCCATTTTTGGCCTGGTCAACCTAGTTTGACAAAGTCAAATCTGGTCAACAATGGTGTTGGCTGAATACCTGTGTGCAATCATGAAGCGAACGGCTCCCTTATACAAGTTAGTACATTACTAAACAATATGACAATAACATGGTGATCCAAAAACTGCATTAAATCTCGGAAAATACAAGGCCCCAGGTGAGGTGGGCCCACCACATCCAAAAAGACTCAACTGCTATGCACAACCTATAGACTTGACCACCTAGCTGACTTTGGGTGATGTGGAATACATGGCGAAGGATAAGGGATGACAAGGATAAAGATCGTGTAACCTTTTGGATAACTCAGGAAAGCGGGGTCCACTGAGATAAGTATACCATGACAGAACACAGGGAAGGGCGTTGCCTCACAAATGGGTATAGTGCAGGGAAACCGCCACTGGTCATCTAACAAGTATCTCACAACTCACATCCGTGCCCGAAGACTCTGTAAGGTTCTTTTCTAGAGCCGCCAAACTGGGTGTCTGGCAAACCGTAACTTGAGACTCTAGGGGACAATCTTGAGCTTGTCCCTTGCTCCCTCTCACCTCCTTGCCCCGCAGGACTATGTGAGGAAATAACCACTCCAAATGCTGACATGTATGGCTGACTTGTGTCTATGTGTGTTTACAAACACATTGCATGGATTTTACAATGAGTTTCATTTTTTGGCTAGGTTTACATTTACAAAAAGCCTTTTTGGCTTGCTTTACATTTCTTCATTTCTTCAACTTACATCAAGGCCCTTTTGGGCTACATCATATCTCAATAGATATAAACATGGTGCTCATACTGCAAAGTAATGGGGGTGAGCAATACATGCTTCGATGACCAATGGGGAACACCCGGTGAGGCTACACAATCCTAACTGCATTGCAACATCGGGGGCAACCAACAGGAGCAAATCCCAGGTTTGAGAGTGCATCTCACACACTAAAGAGCCGAGGCACAATAGACAGGGAATCATGGCATACTCAGAGATCAGTGGGGAAGGGGATCCTCAAGGTCAAAAATCGGAATCCAAGTCGGGAAAGACCATCATGGATGAGTCGGATGGATGGAGAAAGTGAAAGTGGATCCAAAGTCAGCTTCCTAGGGGGACTAAGTGACCAAGTCTATACCAAGAGTAGGGGTGTGACCCGGTGTGCATATACAGGAGCCTACTAGGAAGGGGTGGACTGACATCACCAAGGGCCCAATCACATATCATAACAAATAGTTAGATCACCAAATCAATCATCATATGTAGAGTTAGTGTACTATCTTGTATAAACAAGTCTAAGCAACAATCATGAACAATATATATCAAATGCCATACCTGCCGCACCATATACCTGTTGCTGAGGCTGTCTCTGAACTGGATCTCTGCTGAATCCGGTCACAAATAGTAAACCAGCAATACTCTGTGATAGTCTCAATCAAAACAAGACTAGGCAACTGTCTCAATGGGCTCATATCAAAGCCTGGTATGGAAGGGTGACCCTGTGGTAAATGCTAAGTAACATGTATGTACCATTGTACAACCATCTGTCCCCTCTGATATATCTGCTCGGGGCAATCTGAACAAAATTGTGTGCCCTCTCTGAAGGCATCGGATTTCTGATCTGGAAAAAAAAGTACTATGCGGTCCTCGGCCGCACAGTCTGCAGTATGGTAGCTCCAGCTAACATAGATGTGATAACATCAAGCTCCAGCTGGGACAAGTGCTCTAAGGGAGAGAGTGCTTGAGAACCACAGAATCTCTGGTCCGTAGCACCCCTCTCATCATCATCAAAGTACATGCACATGCATGCTATCTGCATCATCATCATCAATATGTACCTATCCCTATAAAATGCAGACGCTATACCAATCTCTACAGACCGCTCGTCAGGACATAGATCATATATATAATATAATCCAGCAGAAATAAACAAAATGACAATGCTGAAATGAAAATATATCAATAATGAAAACAACTCTACAACATTTTAAAATTTATTAAGTCGACACATGGGGTGTAAAAAGGTGAAAAACAACTGGAAGGAAACTATGGTACAAAATACACTAGAAAAAGGGCAAATGGTGTCATGAAGTGAGAAAAGAAAAGACAACAAAACAAAAACGGGGGCAACCAGTCGATACGCAAGGTAGGTCGGTCACCGTAAAGGTAAACCGGTTGCTGCTCTCGAGAGCTTATTGGCCGCAAAAACGGAGAAAGGACTAGAGTCGGGATCAAGGGATATCCCCCCGGGTGAACCTGGGAACATACTCCTAGAGCTGGTGACCACTCACGGGGACGGAGAAGTAATGCCCATCCTCAGTAGATAGAAAGTACAAGTCCCTGTCGCGGACCTCAATCCTAAAGGGGCCTACCAGAAGCCCAGTATGGTTTCCAACCATGTGGTGAAAGACGTGGTGTGGTATAACAACCTGATCACCCGTGGTAAGGTCCTCTGATTCACCGAAGGAGGGTCCACACCTATATCGCGGAACACCGATACATCGGCATTTCCATCACTGTTAGGGTGCAGGTTCCTTCGGCTAGTATGGGAACGAATCTATGGGATCCACGTTTAGCGGGATCGCAACCTCCCCTATCAGAACTTCGGGAGTCACCTCCCTCGTGGGGGTCGGGTCAGGTCGCGGAACAACAGACCTAGGGTGTATGACACCAATCTCGATCTCACCAATCGTCCAAAAATCAGGAGGCTCGGGAGACAGGCTCCTAGTGGAGGGGTGGGTGGAAGGCGAAGATGCAGCGTGCGTGCTACACCCCTCTCCCGATGGTACAGGGACCTCGGCAGGCAAGAGGAAACTCGGGAAGGCATGCGGGCGCAGAGAGGGGGGTGGGGTTATGAAGGGCAATGGCTCAAACTCTCCCGTAAAATCGGTGGGAAGGGAGAATTCCTGAAAAAAGATTTGATCAGACGAATCGCTCTCCCTATCAGGCGGCTCCTGGGAAGATGGCTCCTCCCGCCAGTAGCGCGGGGGAAGTCCTCTGGCCCGTCTAGCAATGTTATCATATTCATTATGGCCATCATCTCAGGGATAGTCCTAAAACTTTTCTCCTCCGGGGGTGGGATTCCTCTCACTTCCCAGTCCTCCAGGGGAGGGGGAGTGTCTTCGCCACGTTCCTCCATCTCATGATCCTCCTCACTATATGCGGGAAAAGTGTGTGTGGTCTCTCTCAACTCATCAGGCAGAGAGAACTCCAATCCCTCAATCCCTGTGATAGAATAATCGTCCAGATACAGCTGAGCGAACTGCTCCTGGAGGCTCGTAGGATGAGAGTGACCCGTGGGGGATCGCTCTCGTACCTCCATAGGCTCATGCCCCTCAGGAGGAGTTGTCAGCTCATTCTCAAGATTTTCGTGGCTAAGTTGTTGCATGCTCTCTTCCTCAGAATGCTCATCGTGTGAGTGCAATGCGGGGTTGGAGAGCCACCTGCCAAAGGGATGTCCTAATGCAACCTCATCATCAAAATCCTCCCTTTCATCCCCAAAGGCCATAAACATTCCCTCCTGGCTCGGTTCACATCCGCCGTAGGTTCTGCGCAAAGCGTCCTCCATGCCTTCGATATGCCCCTCATAGAAAGGCTCTCGGTAAACTCTCACTAGGACCCCATTTGGATCTAGAACGGAGACATAGGATAAGTCCATCTGTAGGTGCCCTCCTAGTCCGGCTGCCCATTTCCTGGACAGGAGCATGCCATAAACTGGGGGAAGGTCGATGACCACTACGTTCATGAGTGTGGATATGTCTAGACACAAGAAAAGGTCGGCCTTCAGATTCTTGATCAGGCCGTGAGCTAGTACTTGTCTAGAATCTATACCACAAACATTTCCATAGGGTCGCGTCACTTCCAGGCCTAAGGCCTTCATAATGCACAAGGGCATGACATTCGTCGAGGCTCCCAAGTCAAGCATGCAGTTGTGAAGCAGCATGTTGTTAATACGAAGGGTGAGATAGAAGGGCTAGTGCCCTCCATTCTTCCGCTCGTATATAGCGGTGTGTATCGTGACTGGGGGATCCTCTGACTCTCTCTCGTCCTCAGGGGTGATGGTAGAGATGCTAGGGACATCAGCGGGGGTGGTGAACGACTCCCTCTCAGTGGGAATGCTATATAGGAACTCAGAAATCTGGTCCCGGACTGAAGGGAGCTGCGCCAACTCAGACCGGGGGACACTTTTCATAATCTTGGCTAGTTCTTTTTCCAACTCAATGCCCTGCCCAAAGGTACCGAGGTCCGGGTGGGGAACCTCGCGCCTCTCGATAAAAGGTGAAGGCCTCTGCTCCTCCCCGTGTCTTCTGTAGATCTTGATTCGTTGAGGCTCATCAGTCACAGGGCGGACTGGTAGACAAGAGGGGCCAACTTCTTCTTCCACTTCCTGTTCTTCCTCATCCTTGATGAGGACCCGGCCAAAGTCTAGATCGCAAGGTGAGTCTTCGATAAAGTTTATGTTTTCGATCTGTTCAGGTTCAACAAAATGGCATTCGGCTTCAGGGTGCTCAAACTCACATCTGTCGCACCAATGTATGGCCCTTGCGTCCGGGACCTCAAGGGCTACGGGAGGCTTCTTGTTGTCTTCAGTGTTAGGCCTCCTATTTTGGTTCCTATAAGGTTTGGGGGCATATGGGGCCTTGTACCTATCTGATTCCCTATTCTTAGCTAAGTCCCTTGTGAGGAGAGTTAGGGTTTTAATCATTTCCTTCATGTTTTCACTTGTCCCTAACTCTGTGTCTTCTTTTTCAGGCTCTTTGCCCTTGCGGGCACGGGACTCGGTGCGGGAGGTTGACGGAGCGTGATGGTCAAAGAAGTTTTGTTTACCCATGGATGCAGCGTTTGCTTCGACTTTTCGTGCATTGTCCTGGGCAATCTTCAGGGTGATGGGCTCTTTGTCTTTGAGGTGGTCTCCAAGCCATCCCTCGAAAGCATCTAAGTAGTGGATCAAGATGGCAGGATCTTTGGGGCGGATCATCTCAGGTATCTGTGCTACCACCTTATCGAATCTAATATTGAATTCATGAGTGGACTCGTTCTTTTTCTTCTTGATTCCCGAAGATCAAATAGAAGTAGTTGTAAAAGTTCCCAGGTGAAATCGATTTGCTCTCTTCCCACCAACTCGTCCTCCTTGCCTGCCAACACCAATGGACAGAAATCAAATTAGTATTGACAAATAAGTGAAATCTACAACAACACAAATGAAAATGAGAGAAATGCTTGGCTAAAAATGGCAAAAACAGTAGCAACCAAATGGTGCGCCCTCCTCCAAGACTTTGTGCTTGCTGCAAACAATGGTAAGACACAATGTTGGAAACAACAACAATCTACAACTAGTGCATCAAAATAGTATGGCAATCAACAATACCAATAGAGTATCACACAAGAACCAAGCAAGAGCAACAAAACGTTTCTCTTCTATTCCAAGTCCAAAATGCCAAGAGAGAGGGATACAATGGGTGAGTGCCTTCTCTTATAGAGAAATGCCACTCCTCAAAACCTATTCCCTCCAAAATGGAGGGCTGGGATTTAATCCCCAATGATCAAATCAAATGGAGGAGATTCCTCCTCATGGGGGTGCGAATTGCCCAAGTGAAGCGCACATGTAGAGAGGGGGTCCCCTTGTGGTGCCCCTACAATACATAAGATGTGGTTGGGGGGTGTCTATAGGGTGTTTTATCCCCCCAACTCACTATACCAAGGTCCCACATACAACACATCAACCAAATCGAAAATGCCAAGGAGGAAAAAATGCCCCCATGGGGAAATTTGACCCATCTAGTGAGCTGATCCAATAGAGGGACCCACAATGTACAAATACCATGTCAAACATTACCAATTTAACTTAGGAATCACCCTTTTATTTGCCAGCCATTGATTTTTTCCTTTTGCTATAGTTGCCTTTGTCAATTTTTTCTTTTCCATGTATTTTATTGCTGGTTTTTATTGCTAAAGATGTAATCTGGGCTTTTGACCTGTTGTCCGCCAAACTGCACACCAGCAGCAGAAACCTTTTGAAAGCTGTCTCCCTCATTGGAAAGTGGGGAGAAGTGTGGCCTTGGGGGCAAGCAATGGGCCAGGTACTGTCACCTGAATCCCAGCTCCTCCGTTTAGGCAAAACTCCTAACGAAGCCAAGGGGGGTAGTCCCTATTAAAGAGTTGTCTAAGGCTCTTTGTGTGTTTAAATGTTTTTTGTGTTGTGATGCGGATGGGTGTTGTTTAGGAGTTTTTTGAATGATGATTAGAACAGAATTAAACACGCAATCCACGTTGCAAAATTCACAAGATACAAAATGAAAAATGACAATATACTTTGACTTAGAAATTGAAGTGAAGCATCCACAAGATAGATATTAAGCAAATGACAAGGACATATGGTCCAGATTTCAAAGATGTATAAATATTACAGACCAGTGCCAAATGGAGTCAAATAAAACTTATGATGCTAAAATAAAATAAGTCGAAAGTAAATGTTTGTGAGGACGTTTTGCAATTGTTCTTGGTAAATTTTACGTGTTTTAGATGTTCTTGATTATTAGGCTAAGACCAAAGGTATCAAAAGATGGTGGAACCTTACCCAAGGAAAGTACTGACAACCCTAAGTGATCTGTCGGGAGCACCCAGATTGCAAAGAAGGCAAGTGTGCTTACGGCTTGACCGCCCTCGAGTCTGACAGTGATTTCCCGGCACCACCTCTCGTGGGGAAGAACAGTAATTTGCCTTGGTTGAGGTTTTGGGTAAAAATTTTAATTAAGTTATCGATCGTAAATTATCAAGGCTTCCACCTTTCTGAGTACTAGCCCAACCTTTTCAGGTTGGCAGAGCATACGGGTGTAGGACAGAAACCAAGATAAATTAATTAAAGGGTGTGTGAGTGAAAAATTTTATTATTAAGAAACCTTGTTCAACTCTCCGACAGAGAGCGCTCTTGACTCGGTCTTATGACCACAGTTCAAGAGACTTGCTAGATTAACAATGCCTAATGCAAGGAAATGCAAGAAACTAAAATGCCCTCCGATAGAGGGTGCTCTTGACTTGGATTATGGCCAAGTTCAAGAGACTTTGGTTTATTTTAAAGAAACAGAAATTGTAACAGCAGTATATTTAACTTGAAGCAGATTTGAACAATAATGTTGATCTACAAGATAAAAATTACTACTAACAATAATGCTTGTAAGATAAAGAAATCTAGTGTTCTACCACACAAGTTCTAAACTACTAGATGGGATTGATCCCCGAAACAGGATCAACCACTAGAACCGCCTGCACTTGAGAACTTCCAGCTAGATGAAAGCTCTGCCAAGGAAACCGACGGGGATGGAAGAGTAACCACAAATTATGTGGTCCACAACTTCCGGCTGAGGGCTTTGGAAGAGAAGCAAGATAAAATGCAAAAATATAAAACTAAACTACCCAAGAATCTCTTTCAGGTCGAAGACCCTACTCGGGAAAGCATGGGGGTAAGTAGATATGGAATATAATCAAGATGACTTATTGAAGTAAATTTTAAACTAAGATCATGAAACCGTAAATCTAAGCTAAATCAAACCACAAGACCCAACACCCTTCCCCAAATGGGGAAGAAGACCGAAAAGTGGAGGCCTCCTCCACTTAGAATTTTTATTAAACAATTACAAATGCCTTGGGTTTATAACCTTGCAAGGTCTTTTGAGATGATAAGACTTGGAAAACAAAGCTAACTCCTATAAGCTACTACAAAGGATAGTACAAGATAATGTCATGTTTTGGATCATCCTTATGGTTTGCTTGAGTTTTGCTTGTTTGGACTTCTTCGCTTCAAAACTCTCTCAAGCCCCTTTCCACTTCAAAAGTACCTACAAGAAAAACAAAAACTCAAGGCACCCTTTAGTGTTAGAGAAAATAAAATCAACTTTGAAACTAAGTCTAGATTTGCAAAATGAAACCTAAAACATAAAATGACATGAAAAATGGTTCAAAAAAGTTAAGATGGGAAAACGGACCAGCGAACAAAAAGTGCCCTAAATATGCTAGAAATGAGATCTAAGATGTAAAAAATTTAAGAAATTTTTATGAAATTTTTTCTATCTTTAACAAAGAAACTTGGAAATTTAAACTATGCAAGCTATACTAATAAAATGAGATCTATAATGCTTTTAAACTAACCTTTCAATGCATGAGATTTTAATTTATAAAAGAGATCTAACTACTAACTTTTCAAAAATGAAACTAGCTAACTCTAAACAAATGAAAACTAAATGCTATTGATTAATCTTTGTTTTGTTTTTTAGGGCTCTTTTGGAGAGGGACGAGAGGGAGAAGTGGAGGCTTTTTGGAGACAAAAAACGAATGGATGAGGATGGCTTTGAGGAGGAGGGACGAATGGAGAGAGGAGAGAGGGAAAACTAGGTCCAAACGAAAGTTGATGAGGGTGGCAAGAGGAACAAGGCTTAGCAACTCAAGTGAAAAAAGGACTCAATGGAGAAAACTAGAGAGTTGGAAGAGGTGAACTCATAGATCCAAGTAACCAAGATTGATAGAAAAGTTTTGTTGATGGAGGAAGAGGCAAGTCTCTTAGAAGTGTTTCTTTTTTCGAAATAAGGAGCTACTTGAAAACCCTGCAAGATGAAGGTGTTAAATGGTAAAAACTCTTGGTTTATGAAAACAAGCTTGCTTCCAAGCCAATCTCCACCCCTGGACAAATATCTGCAAAACACTAATCTCAAGCCAACAAACTAGATCATATGCCTATTGTACTAGATTGTTAGTCTTCACAAGGCATAAAATGAATAATAATTTGCAACAAGAAATATAGAGTGAGAGAATGTCACCAAAGTACAAGATGAAACCACAATGCCAATAGCTCCAGCATGGACCTCCAAAGTCTCTTCTATATTCCAAACCTTAAACAAATATTACAATATAATTTCGGCAGAGTATTCTTGCACCAAAATTCCATGAAGAGAAAGCCCAAATGGCCTCTCTTATATAACAAAACTCAATGCTAAAACCCTAATTCGAATTGGTGATGAAGAGAGCCAAAAACTCCATCAAAAACCAATCAAATCCATGTCAACACCAACCAAATCGAGCTTGGAGTCTTAACTCATCTTTAAACTTGAGTTTGGAGTCCATAATTTGAGGAAGGAGCCCCACATGCATTGATTTCATAATCCAACAACCCATTAATCAATTGCCAAATCACAAAAACGACTTTGCATGAAGGTGGGCGAATTTCTCAACTGTAGATCACTCCCAGTGCTCCGAAACTGATCTGAATCAGGTGGGTGAAGATTCCAATCATCATAAATGCTTTTTGCCATGTCATTTTGACTTTTACTTTATTCAATTTGGCCTTTTTTGGAGAGATTTAAATTATCTCCAATTTATTATTTTTTGAATATTCTAATTAATATTTCTCATTTTTTGATTTTTTGAGAAAATATTAATTATGAGGTCAAATAATTGTCTGAAACTTAGGGTTAGCTGGTCCGGAGATCATGAATGATTTTTGGCTTAAGTCTGGAGCCTTCAATCACTGAAATCGGATCTCGGATGACTGACATATTACAAATTGAAATTTCTCTATTTAAACTATAGAGAAATTTATTAAAATTTAAAAAAAATAATTAAAAACCCAAATTCGACGGACCCGGTAAAATTTTTTCGAAATTTTTTCTGAGGGTCCTAGAGACTTGGGACATGACCAAAACCTATTCTAATAGTGTCTAGTAGGCTTATATACATTAGTTGGACTCTAATAACCCCCTATGGCTAAAATTTTCAAAATCGGGCATTCCAGCTTTGGAGGAAGCGGGAGAAAACCTCATCGATTATAGCTCGGCTATAGGCAAAGTATAATTGACAAGGGAAAAAACTCCCTGGAATACCTTAGTTGCTTAATCAAGTCGTGGGGAACCGAGACACTCAGATCCTACTAGCACACTTTATTACAAACCCCCATGGGGCCATGGTCATGTCGACTCAAAAAACAAAACAGGCTAACCACAACTGGCTAGCCACAACACGCTGGATCATCTGATACACTGGAATCAAACATTTATCATGTTTGTCAAATGGCAGCTCTCCAGAAAATCCAACTATTTGTACAAAATAGGTGATAACATGACCCACCTAGAGTGCTCGGATCGCCGAACTGTCTGCTGCAATGTGATCGTGGACCCCAAAAATAGTAGGAATGACCACTCAAACGACCCCGATCCATCACTTACGCATTATTTGCCCAAAATCCATGATTTTTAATTAAAACAGGTCATTAATGACCAGTAATAATTAAAAATCTCACAAACGCCTCGATCTTTTTGCATTCTGTCACTTGGAGGCTCATATGGGTCCCCTGTAGATAATAATTGAACAAAATCAAAATTCCGGGCGTAGCATTTTTTCGGGTCCATTTTTGGCCTGGTCAACCTAGTTTGACCAAGTCAAATCTGGTCAACAATGGTGCTAGTTGAATACCTGTATGCAATCGTAAAGTGAAAGGCTTCCTTATACAAGTTAGTACATTACTAAACAATATGACAATATTATGGTGATAAAAAACTGCATTAAATCTCGGAAAAATACAAGGCCCCAGGTGAGGTGGGCCCACCACATCCAAAAGACTCAATTGCTATGCACAACCTATAGACTTGACCACCTAGCTGACTTTGGGTGATGTGGAATACAAGGTGAAGGATGAGGGATGACCAGGATAGAGATCATGTGACCTTTTGGATAACTCGGGAAAGCGGGGTCCACTGAGATAAGCATGCCATGACAAGAACACGGGGAAGGGTGGTGCCTCACAAATGGGTATAGTGCAAGGAAACCGCCACGGGTCATCTAACAAGTATCTCACAACTCACATCCGTGCCCGAAGACTCTGTGAGGTTCTTTTCTAGAGCCGCCAAACTGGGTGTCCGGCAAACCGTAACTTGAGACTCTAGGCCCTAGGGGACAATCTTGAGCTTGTCCCTTGCTCCCTCTCACCTCCTTGCCCCGCAGGACTAGGTGAGGAAATAACCACTACAAATGCTGACCTGTGTCCATGTGTGTTTACAAACACATTGCATGGATTTTACAATGAATTTCATACTTAGCCTTTTTGGCTAGATTTACATTTACAAAAAGCCTTTTTGGCTTGCTTTACATTTCTTCATTTCTTCAATTTACATCAAGGCCCTTTTGGGCTACATACATATCTCAATAGATATAATCATGGTGCTCATACTGCAAAGTAATGAGGGTGAGCAATACATGCTTCGATGACCAATGGGGAACACCCGGTGAGGCTACACAATCCTAACTGCATTGCAACATCGGGGGCAACTGACAGGAGCAAATCCCAGGTTTGAGAGTGCATCTCACACACTAAAGAGCGGAAGCACAATAGACAGGGAATCATGGCATACTCAGAGATCAGTGGGGAAAGGGATCCTCAAGGTCACAAATCGGAATCCAAGTCGGGAAAGAATATCATGTATGAGTCGGATGGATGGAGAAGGTGAAGGTGGATCCAAAGTCAGCTGCCTAAGGGGACTAAGTGACCAAGTCTATACCAAGAGTAGGGGTGTGACCCGGTGTGCATATACAGGGGTCTACTAGGAAGGGGTGGACTGACATCACCAAGGGCCCAATCACATATCATAACAATAGCTAGATCACCAAATCAATCATCATATGTAGAGTTAGTGTACTATCATGTATAAACAAGTCTAAGCAACAATCATGAGCAATATACATCAAATGCAATACCTGCCGCACCATATACATGCTGCTAAGGCTGTCTCTGAACTGGATCTCTGCTGAATCCGGTCACAAATAGTAAACCAGCAATACTCTATGATAGTCTTAATCAAAGTAACACTAGGCAACTATCTCAATGGGCTCATATCAAAGCCTAGCATGGAAGGGTGACCCTGTGGTAAATGCTAAGTAACATGTCTGGACCACTGTACAACCATCTATCCCCTCTGATACATCTGCTCGGGGCAATCTGAGCAAAACTGTGTGCCTCCTCTGAAGACATCGGATCTCTGATCTGGAAAAAAAAGTATTGTGCGGTCCTCAGCCGCACAGTCTACACTATGGTAGCTCCAGCTAACATAGATGTAATAACAGTTATCTTCCTCTTATTATAAGAAAACAACAAAAAATTCTTCTTCATGTTTAAGATGAATGCTCCCTATGTTTCCATCCATGTAGAATCTAGAGTTATCTCAACGTCTTTTTAAGCCATAGACGTAATGTTGAAATGGCATATGAAACTATAATTGGCAATTGTTAGTTGTAGGTCCCTTATTTTATATTGTTTTTTATTCAAAACGTTTATACAAATGTTTATATTTGGCTCAAGGATTAATAATTGATTTACTATGTCAACATTAATGTAATTGTCCTCCTCCAGACAAATAGTAATGATACTATTCTTTTCTTGAATGGTCACTTTTATTTTTCATAATGCTGAAGCAAATTTATTAAAATGCTGGGAAATTTTTCTTTTTTTCCAATTGTAAGCTTCATTTTGTTTTTGTCGAAACTTCCATTAAAAGGAAACTTGTATCTTCTTCGATAACCAGAAGGCACATGAAATGTGAGGGGCCCACTTTTTCAATTTCACCTTGAATGAAATTTGATTTAGGACCTTGGTAATTTTTGGTAAACCTTGAGTACCCTTTCTCATTTTTTTATTGACTTGAATTTAAAAGGTGCTTTTCTGGCTATTAATTGTTTTGGTATCTGGCTTATACTTTATCCTTGTATATAAGATATATAAGATAAGTCGATTAATAATAGCACTTGTTCCAAATGTCATGCATCAACACCTTGCAAAGGTCATGATGGTTGACAGCTTGGCGGCGGCCCTATCTGAACAGAGATGGCTCCATACAGGACAACAATTTTCTCCTGTCTGAGATCTCTTGGTGGAAATTAGTTCCGAGGCATGGTAATTTGTGGTGATATTTGCAGAGAATCATTGACGCTTTCTTCACTACAATATCCCATGATGATATATATCAGTAAACTTTGCAAGACAGTGCGTATATCCTTGCCAAACTGCAGTCACTACTTTTATTCCACCGAGTGATGATCTGTTGACGGATGACTGTAATTGGGCCACGGCAGTTTTGAAACCTTTTATTATACTTCCACAGCGACTAACTTCAGTGGATAATTTCTTTAATGTTTCCAGGCCCTGACATGTGTCTGATAACAGCTCCCACAGTGATAGTGAAGAAGTGCAAGATGATTTTACAGATTGTTATGGCTGCTAGAGGTGGGGCAGTTTATTACTGTCTGATTCTTTCCCAGTGATAATTGCAGATTCTTTTAATGTTGGCAGTGATTGATATTCACAAAACCTCAATGATTGGCAGTGAAATCTTCAATTTGTAGTGCAATAATTTTTCTTTACCGGAATTTCTAAACTTTAAATAACCAAAGACCAATTTGTGGTCAAAGACCCAGAATCAGAGAAACTCTGAAAATTGTATGTGGCCAAAGGTGGGAATCAGTGGAAGTGCCCTATAAGGGGCTCTGATACCAATGTAATGAACAATAGTTCATTGGTGGGAAAATATCCAACATAAGAAAGATATATAGTTGAAATCCGTATAGGATATAAAAATATGTAATTGATAGGTTTTTTTACCAGAACGGGTAACAATTATATTAAAAAGACTGCTCCCGCACGGGTGTGGCTCATTGGTGATTAGCTTGTTATGAAGTCAGATGTTGTAAATAGAGGTCACGAGTTCAAATCACACCCGGGCTTACCCATGTCCCATGCTTGCGGGCGGTGTGGGGCACCTAGGGGTATACTGGTAGCGGGATTGGATCCCTGGACTCCGTGTCACACGAGTACCAGCCTAGTTTCCAGTTGCTGATTCCCCTAGTCAAAATATATATATATATATTAAAAAGGCTGCTGGGTATCCCCAAAACAGCAGAAGTACAATAAAAAATGGGCCTGTTGCCCTGTCTAGTCTACTTCAAAGCACTACTACAAAATTCAAGTCCTACTACCTAAGCCGCAGGAAACGCAGGTCTGGCATCCTTTTCATCCCCAGAAACCTGTTGAAACTCTGAAACACGTATGGTACTTGACAGAAACACGTTTCCATCTGTACGGCTGTCAAGGTGGGAGCAGACCAATTTAGAGGCCTACCAATTTCAAGCTTCGGAGGATGTGTTTGAACTGAAAGTGATTCTGATCTCCAATAACATGTCGGATGTGCTCAATTAGTCTGCTGACATAGAGATCTTCCAGTTTTGAGTTTGTGTTCATATATTTTATGAGCAGATAGGAGTCTCCGAGGATTATCACCGAGGTTATCTTTTTTCCAGAGTATTATACAACCATGGAGAAGTGCAAGTGCTTCCACTTGATTATTGTTTTATGTCCAATACCCCAGGCATAGCTTGCCATCAATTGTCCTTCGGAGTTGAAGAGAAACACCCCCCGCTGCACTTGCCGCCCCTAAAGTATGTAATTGATAATTAATAAGTGATTGGGTGTTACAATAGCATGTGATGTTGTGTATAAATATACATTGAATGGTCACATACGTCAATAGATGTCTCTTTTAGATGTGCTCTTTGAATATTATTATTATTGTTATTATTATATGTTCTTTATGTTTGTTACAAATGACACTACAGAGGCTAATTTGGATAGATTGGCATTGGGCTTATGATAAACACATTTTTTAGTATAAAAATAAAAGCTTATACTCTTCATGTGCGAGAAAATTCTTCTAGCCCCTATTTTATAAGCAAGATGGAGCTCTTTGGATAGTGAAGTTTGATGGATAACCAGGGTGAGTAATGTTCGGTCTTATAGGGTTTTACATAAACTCACAGTTTTTTCTTGGTTGATGATTTATCAAGGGTTTCCCTCAAAATCAAGGCTTGCTAAAAGTGGATTCTGGGATGATTAGTGTCCTCATTGTGGCAATGTGAAGACCTTTAAACACTTGCTTTGTCAATGCTCTTTCTCCAGACTGTGTTGGCAAATTGTGCATCAGAAATTTTCATCCTTGCTTCAAGGAAATATCTACTAGTGGGAAACTTTGCTTGGTGTTTGCGAATCTCTCTTTCCAAGTTACTATATTGGCCGTTGACATTGCATCCAAGTCTTTGTCCTTTACTCTCTTTGGAAATTGTGATGTATGTCATTGAAGGAGTTGAAAGTTTTGTTCACACCTTCTAGAATTTGGCTTTTGATGAGGTAAGTGCTCAAGCTAAAACCAAGGGTTATTTGTGTTGAAATTTGGTTGAGCTTTGATCTTTAATTATTTTAGATGCAGAGAATTGAAGCAATGAAACAATTCAATCCATGAAATTCATACAACCATAACACAAGATATACCCTGGGGAAAATCCTCAAAATTATGAGAACAAAAACCCCAGCAATTCTTCTCAGTATAATATAATGGATAGCGGAGAATGCTTTCTTTTACAACATAGCAGATTGCTTTTGGAAGATAAGAGATCACCAAACACTCTTGATGAAGATACAGAAGCAATAGAGAAGAGAGATCAATCGGATGTGTGCCCAGCACAACAATAACAAGCACAAACAATACCCTGCACAAAGAGAAGCGCCTTGCCTTCAATGGAGAAGAGAATTCGCTTCACACTTGATTCAGCAATCCTATATATCATATTTATACATTCTTCTCTTCTATTTTTAACTTCTAACTTCCGGATAAACTCGCCCTCAAACTGGATGTATTAATCTTGCATGGAGTGGTGCGCCCCACTTCTCATGCAGTGCTTCATCTCACTGAGTTGTCACTTAGGGTGAACTGGCCTCTTAACTGAAAACTTGCTCACTTAGTTAGGTGGCTAACTTAAGTGTCGACATGCAAGTGTCACAACTCACGTGTCATCTTTTAGTTTAACATAAGTGTCATCATGCAATAACACTTAGTTAACTAGATCTTCTTTGTTGTCACTTAGTTAACTCTCTTTAATTGAAGTGTCAGTCTTTTAGTTTAACTAAAGTGAAAATACTTTAGTTAACTAGTTCATTTTATTTAACACTTAGTTAACTGAAATCATGCTGATTGAGTTACTTGAAGTGACCACTGTGAGTTCCTTAGTTAACTAAGACATATCTTTAACCGATGCTTTAACTGAAGCATTGATACTTAACTGAAGCTTTAATAATTCGAGTTCTCTTTAATTAGCTGAAGTGTCTGCATGGGCAATTTCGAATTCTCTTGATCTCTATGCTTTATCTTTCATTTATTTATCTCTTACTGCATGGTCAATATGTGCTAACGTTAATTATCTATCACATTACATTATACTAAGAAGAATTATCGGATGTTGTGATCATATTATATTATTCCGGACCAAATGATCATATGCTAAAGTAATTCACTTTAGAGGTGATCAATCTCTAAAGGAGACTTAATAGCAATTTGGTGTTCATGGTTAATAATATATCACACAACATTAAATGTTTTTAACAAGTAAAGCATAACCTTTATAGTTTATACGGAAGGTCCACCTCTATATGGGAGGTCCATCTCATGGATACCTTTATACGGAAGGTTCACATGATAATGATGACTTGATACACACAAGTTCAGAGCCTTGTCCAACAAGACTTTACAACATCATTACTTTGATCAATTACCTCTATACGGGAGGAATAACCTTTACACGGAAGGCAATCAAAGTGCTCACCTCTATACGGGAGGATCAATCTTGACTACACAAGATTGGTTTGGAGAATGTCTCCTGATGTTGTATATTTAACAATTTGCCCATTCATGGTGCTAAGAATGTATCTGCTATTGTATATTCAGACCTTATTACATTGTTGGCTGCTATTGTACTCTAATTTGATGGTTTATTTTCCATAGTATAAGATGCATCATCTCGGAAAAGAATATAAAATCAATAAACTTTACTTTAAAAATTCGCTCTTGACTTCTTGTGCAAGTGTGCTCTGAAAACCATCAAAGACATCATTGAGGGTTATTAATCAACAGTTCATGGCATGAAGTTATGATGATTTTAAGGATATAATTTGTATTTTACATTTTGAGCACATGTATAGAACGGAATCGTCCAAGTATGAAACACCAGGGATGGATTGATAGCCTGGTTTCTCTTTTTTTACATTGAAACACATGGTGAAGATCAGAGAAAATGCTGAAAGCATCAAGAAAAAACATCACCATTATGAATATGGGGTGATGCTTTTCTTTTGAGTGCTGTGTGCTTATGATGAAATCCTTTTTGGAAATCATATTTTTACCTATTTTACATTTTGAGCACATCTATAGAACGGAATCGTCCAAGTATGAAACACCAGGGATGGATTGATAGCCTGGTTTCTCTTTTTTTACATTGAAACACATGGTGAAGATCAGAGCAAATGCTGAAAGCATCAAGAAAAAACATCACCATTATGAATATGGGGTGACGCTTTTCTTTTGAGTGCTGTGTGCTTATGATGAAATCCTTTTTACCTAGGAAGGTTCTGAAGTTAATGGCATATCAGATAATAATGCCCTTAGAAAAGAACTAAAAATCTTGACTGTGTGAACAACTATGAAATTTGTGTGGTAGTAGCAGAATTTTAATAACCAAGAAGGTGTGTGTTTATAGCAAAGGTAAACAAGTACTGGACTAAACAGAGCACTGAGAAACAGGAAGCTTAACAAATTTGGTCAGGATGCTATCTTCGTTTAATGGCAAGAAATTATAGAGAAATGAAATGGAACTTATTAATGTCCTCAAGAGACCAAAGGCATTCAATGGGACTCAGAAACCTATTAGCAGACACGTCACAGCCAGTGAGGGAGAGCCTAAGGCGTATCCAGGATAGGGTATATATAATCACTTAATATCATAAGGAAAGATAAAGTTGTATGAAAGTATATTGCTGTGAGAAAATATGAATGCATACATATATGCTATACTACTTGGCAAGGCCTAACCAGGTGAGGCATAGAGTTTCATATGTTCTCTTTAGAGGAGAAGATGCTATCTTCGTTTAATGGCAAGAAATCATAGAGAAATGAAATGGCACTTATTAATGTCCTCAAGAGACCAAAGGCATTCAATGGGACTCAGAAACCTATTAGCAGACACGTCACAGCCAGTGAGGGAGAGCCTAAGGCATATCCAGGGTAGGGTATCTAAGCTAGATATAATCACTTAAATGCATAAGGAAAGATAAAGTTGTATGAAAGTATATTGCTGTGAGAAAATATGAATGCATACATATATGCTATACTACTTGGCAAGGCCTAACTAGGTGAGGCATAGAGTTCCATATGTTCTCCTCTTTAGAGGAGATACTGATTCCTATGTAAAGTCCAATTATGAGTCCAGCTGTAGGTACAGGATAAAAGTACGAGCTTTTGTAGATTCTTATTTCTGATATTTGGGATGCCTATATTATAGGGCATTTTAATATTCTTTCTTTCTTCTTTTATCAGGAGTCGATATAGAGGTAAAAGTTAGTCTATATGGAAACAAAATGTTGCTTCATTACTGATATGCATTATAAGATAAGGCAAGGTTATCTCTTGATTTAGATCCAGATAGATAGTATAAAGCTAAGTTGCCAGGGTACCCGTACCGGGGGGTTGGGCACCCGTACCAGTACCGGGTACCCGTACTGCCGCACCGGGTACCGGGACTGGTACCTCTGGGAGTACCGCGTAAGTACCGGGTACTTCACCCAAGTACCAGGTACTTGGTCACAGATTTTAGGGTACTTCCGGGCATGAAATTGAAACGCAGACTGGAAATTTCACAGTTATTAGTATTACTTATTACTTATTTTATTACTAATTACTAGTTACTAATACACTATACAGGGAATTACTAGTTACTAATTATTTTATTACTAATTACTAGTTACTAATTATACAGGGAATTACTAGTTACTAATTTCTAGTTACTAACACACTACTGCCTATAGATGAGGGAATCTCTCTTCCGCACTTCGTATGCCAATTAATCCCTTGACCACGATTCCATGTTGGTATGCTACAACAGTCCTCTGGTCTCGCTTCGCTAACCTTGACTGTCTTCCAGAGGCCAATATCTAACTTGGTTTTGATACTTTGTTAGTAAATGCGTACAACAATTGTGGAAAACAAGTATGCCAGCAATGAAAGAGAGCTATTTAAATTGGTAACTTCATATTTCAAAATACATCTGTATGTGGATACATCGAGTGAATGCCTGTTGGACCGTTGGTATTCCCATAATCAGAAACTAATTAAATGTTTCAGCTAAGCTAAATATGACATGTGACTTTATTAACATAAGTCACTCTATTAATGTAAAGCACAACTTAACTATAATGAACATATGACCATAATAATAATCAAACTCAAATAAAAAGCTTTGCTGTAGCTTATTTGTTCATAATAATAGTTATTTATCTCCCTCATTGAGATAAGAGGCCAAGGTTATCTGTTGCAGCTTGGTAAATTCACTTTGTTTTTAGGGCCCATTTCAGGTGTACAATGTGCGGTTCAGTAGACTAATAATTTTTTATGGATGATATGATGCGCAAAATTTATATGATTACTGAATAAATTATTTAGGTGGCCATTTCTTTTACAGTATTCCAGAATCTAAAATGACTCTTAAGTATTCCTTCTGCCAAATTTTATACTCATCCATGGGACCTATGGTAGTGAAGAGAACAACTGCACAAGCTCGTTATAGGTGAAAATTTGAAATTGAAGTACTGAATTTGGTCCACGTGTACAAGTATTACTTCCACCAGATTTTGTGCTCATCCTTGGGACCAAATCAACCAGATGCTGATGCAGATGACAGTGATGTTGACCTAGCAGAGATGGCTTGAGGAAGCCAAATCAACTATTTTCATTTTGCTATTTTGTATTTCATGTTCAGAACTATGGCAAGTGAGGCATGCCATTTGCCAAATTTTGGATGTAGTATGACAATGGACTCATGGAGTCATGGACATATATTATATTATCATTCTATTATGCTAAATTATCATGCTATTATGCTAATGATTCAAATTTCATATCAATATCAATGACAATATCATATATGTAATTTGCATTAATGTGCAAGAAGCAATACCAATGTCAAATGTGTGTTACTGGTTGAAAACTTATTAACTTAATAATAAAATTATTAATATATTAATATAATTATTAATTATAAATTTATAAAATTATATATATATATATATGTCTACAGTACCCCGACGTACCCAAGTACCCTATTTCAAAAAGTGGCGTACCCGTACCCGTACCCGTACCAGTACTCGTCCCAGTACCCAAGTACCCTGGCAACTTAGGTATAAAGTATGGCATTCAAATCTTTCTTTCTTCTTTACCAATGTTAGAGTCTATGTAGAGGTAAAAGTTTGTTTATGTGGAAACAAAATACTGCTTTATTACTGATATGCATTATAATTATCCTTCTTTCATTCATTGAGATTGTAACACATTTAAATAACTGTTTTCAATATCTAGGGCGAGGCTGGAAGGCCTCTGAGCTCCGCCTCAAGTCATGGGATGACCTTCATAAACTATGGTATGTTCTCTTGAAGGAGAAAAATATGCTATTGTCTCAGCGGCAAATGATGATTGCTCAGAACCTGAGGTTCCCAAATCCAGAAAGGCTTCCTAAGGTATGCAAGATATAATGCAATATATTTTAGCAGATCATTAGAATGAATTATCTCAAAAAGAAACTTTCTGTTGTAGTTTCGTATAAAGACATTCTAAAATGAGCAACGATTTCTGATAAATTGAAAATATGTTTCGAATATACTGACACAGTCAAGCTGAGGCTGTCTTGGAATGAAGGGTATTGGCATTGAATTTACTAAATCCAATATTTGTCTTGTTTTCATGAGAAAGCCTTGTAGGATTTAACCTTAATCGCAGACTAGTTGATTGCTCTGTAACAGTAATACATTTTACATTCACATAACTCTATAAAATTTTAGTGGATCTAAAATATATCAGAAATTCTGAAGGCACCTCATTTTTATTCAGGTTAATTAATGAAAAATTGAAACAAAAGTATCTTCTAGCACCAATTTAATGAAAGACAATAAATGTATGGTATAGTCATTGTCAATTTTTCTCTCTGTTCATTATAGCTTTTATGTCGACCACTGTCCTAACAATGAGGGGATGCTGAGACAATCAAATGAAATTATATTAGCGAGACTTGAAAGTACAGCGAGTAATAATAGCAAAATAAAGAGTGCTTAGAGCATCTCTTCTCTAAAGGAAAAAAACAAATGACATAGTAACAAGTAAAAGCGGGGTTGGCACTAGGATGGGTAAACCCTCAACAGTGAAGTAAAGTACAGCCCTGAAGAGGAAAAAGAAAGAAAGCAAGTGATGCCGAGAAAGTTAACCAAACCACAAGCAAAAGCCTAGCATTACCATGAAACAACCAAATCTTGTCTGTTAACCATTACCTTCCTACTAGAGCAAGGAGTTTAGGGATTAACTGGCAACAGCTGAAGCAGGTTACAAGCCAAAAGATTTGTGTCTGAGAGATTCCTTGTGTGGAGTTAGCATCACTTTCTCCATTCAGTTCGCCCTCAAGGTTTTAAGACACTATTTTTTTCTCTCTTCTTGACAGTCAAAAAGAAGTTGCAGGTTCATGTATTTTACATCGCCTATCATTGTTCTTGAAGTTTGCTTCGGAGATGATTTATGGCTTCCTGATACTCCATCCTGTGTGTGTTTTAAATTTGTTTAGAATCAGTCCTCTAAATCAGCTTGTCATTAGGTGTGGAAGAAATACAATTTGTAACCTAGAATTGTATCCCTAGAAAAAGTCATATTAGGGGATGAGTTAATATTTTTATTCTATAGAGATGCAACATGCACAATTTTCCAAATCATTTCCTTAGACAAAGATAGAATATCTACTCTTTGAAGATTCATTGCTGACTCTGTATCAATGCTTTACAGAATGTCTCCGAATTTGATTATTAAATGAAGCCCATTGAGACCAGAAATTATTGCATTTCTATTTTACCTCGCCTGGGATACATGTGGTTAACAGAGTAAATTTATTAGGGTGGAAATGGGTTGATAGTCTACAGCATGGTTGCATTAGCAGGCATTTTTCACCAAAAAAAAGCGTATAAGCTTCGATGAAATTTGATCCAAGTTGAATCACATTAAGAGAACAAGTTTACCCATGTTTTTGGAAGGTCAAGAAACACTCTGAATTTGGGGGACAAAACACAGACTTCCTTCAGCTTAGTGGCAAGGTCTAAGGGGTAACTACTCCACTAAACTTGACCGATACTTTCACCTGGCCTCTCATCCCTTTTTGAGACATGCTATTTGGCTGGGGCAGATGCATCCTTTTGGGGAAGAATCATCTGGAATTGATTTTTTAGCCGTCCATGTTGGTTGGTCCACAATTATGTTCTGTTTTCTTCTATCAGAACTGGAATAAATTGAAGTATCATTAGGATGGAAATTTCTAGCATCTTGAAGTTCCATACCAAATATGTTTTATTTATGAACTTCTGCATGGCAAACTAGGATACTTGGTGATTGTTTGACATCACTCTTCCAAGGCTGAACAATTGTAAAATGTTACTTGTTTATTGGCTTTTACAGGTAAGGAAGTCAATGTGCCGTCTCAAACATGTGCTTACTGAGAGAGCACTGCAGGATCCGGATCCAAGAAGACGGGCCGAGATGAAGCACATGATTAATGCCTTATGAGACTAATACAAAAAGTTAAGCTTAATGTAGAGAACATTTAGAGTTCACGTATACATAACCTATTATTGTGCATCTTGTTATTCAATTATATTATGGTTACTATGTGGATAGAATTGTTTTGTCCTAACAGGCTTTCGCTATGAACTTTCTAGGACTGCATTTTGCATGTGGAAACAACTACCCTCAAGTGGATCTATGCTAAGAAAAACTTTTTTGTATAACTATAAACATGATACCAAATTGACTTTGTTTTTTATTATTACTCTAAATTTTGACAGATTTGAACAAAGGCGATTAAGAAAAAATGGTGCAGGAAATCAGGTCATTAAGGATTGTCAACAAGCTGTGCAAGTTCAACAAGTTATAAAATACTAGCATACTTCATGCAAATATGAAATTGGGGTTGAATATTCTCTTTCAATATGTAAAAGTCACTGTAAACAAAATACTTTGCATGTGTTAGGAGGCAATGTGGGCATAACATGTACGAATGACATACATTTAAACTAGATGCATACTTTGTCTGAAGTGAATTGAAGTGAAGAGAGAGAGCTACTTTGCATGTGTTAGAGAGGCAATGTGGGCATTATGTATGACATCATTTTAAACTAGATGCCTGCTTCTTCTGAAGTGATGAAAATGATATATATATATATATGAAGAGCGAGAGTGATCTACCTGTGAACTATAGTGTGTTTGAAAATTTGTTTTATTAATGAATGCCATCCTGCTATAACAAAATTATTCTTTCACCTGTTGTACTTGAGCAATTGCAAATGAAATAGAGTTTGTTTGCAATAGTATTCATTCATTTGCTTGCAAAAGTGTTTTAAGAATTTTACTATTGCAATTAATACGGATCACCATCTTGAAGATGGAAGCTTGTAGAATCCAACAGAGCACTATCAGCTTTGGCACCAATCGCTGGATTACCAATATTTCATGAATATTATTATGGTTTTATCATTGAGAGCAGACAATCACCAAATCTTAAGAATCATATGTAATTTAGTTGAGCAGGACCGTGAACCCAAGGTTCTCTTGATACTAGATCCTTTTTACCTCATTGACCGAGAAAATATGACAGTGAAAATTTTGGATGGATACAAAGACAGAAAAATGGATTCACAGTAAGAAATAGATCACAAAAAATTGTATTTTACAATAGTCAATGAAGCATTCCAATAGAAAATATGTTGAAATAAACAATAATAAAGGTTAACAAAGGGTTGCGATTGTTACACATTCAAGGGTTGGAATGTGCCTGCAATTTGTACTTGGTACTCAAATGAGTAAACAAGATTTGATTGTATTGATAACGTGATAAGTTGATTCAAGTGAGGAATGCAAGTTTCATAATAACACTTTTCCACTAACACACCGGTGAGGAACTAATGCATGTTACCTGTCATCACACAAACCATCACCCTGAGATTGAAAGCCTTAAAACCAATGATGGTTTATGGATAGGTAAGAGGGGGGCACTGTCACCTCACCAACCATCTTCTCCTCTTTAGGCTAGCTCATCTCTAGCTCAAGGGAGGAGTCCCTATATAGGATTACTAAAGTTTGCAATTGGGTTCAAGGTGAAAGGAAGAGAGTTTTAGCAAAATAGTTTATGATAGAAAATGAGAAATAAGGATGAATGGATTAGAGATTAGTCTCTTATCCATGGGGTGAATGGGGTCTCTAGGTCAATATGAAGGATTTTAAAAGGAATGATTAGGAGGGCTAGGGCAACAAGTTTACATACCTTAATCACTCTCCAATGATTTTACTAATATCATAAATATACAAAGGGAAAATACTAGATTATATATTTTCAAATGACTAAATTATTAAATTACTAAGGACTAAATTACATGTGGACACAAAATAACGAGAAAAACGAGGTCTCTTGTAAAAGTTCTTAAACACATGAAACTAATCATGTAATCAAGAAGAGCACATGATGAGGATTCCAATGGTGCAAACAAGACATCAAACATACGTTGTATGAGCTTGTACGTGTTGAAAGAAAATCAGGCTGAAACAATTATAAAAGGGGTGGGGCCCATAATCCTAGGTGTCAATTTCATTGTTCACCACTGGAGGAGCGTGTGGAGTCTAGATCTTTAGATGTTGATTTCTCTCATTTCGTTCGTCAGATTTAGATTCCATGACTTGCAAGTTAGTGGTCTCTCCCTAGCTATTAATTTAATCCATTTAGTTTGCTAGATTGGGGCCTTAGGGGGCATGGGGGAACCCCTCAGGGTTTTGATAGCGGGTTGTGCCTTTTGAGGCTCTTTCTACAACATTGGTCGCGGGAAAAGAGGCCAAAACAAGTGCAACTAGATATTTTTGGTTGGGGAATAGGTGCGACCTCTGGTCACACATAGCTAAGGAAAAAGTGCGACTAGGTTACCTTGGCTTTTTGGTGAAAAAAATGACAATGTCGAAAAAATTGTGATGCGGGATGAGGAAATTGGAGGGAGAGGGACGTCACTGGGCTCAAGGGAGAGATCAAATATGACCCGCTAGTGAGGATGGGCCACTAAAATTCCTTGAGAACCCATCGCTGAGGTCAGTGAGATTGTTGTTGACCAAGATCATTGAGTATTGGGGCTCGGATGTTGGGCCTTTATCATACAAGGTGAGCAGATAGAGCTTACCCTTCCATAAGTCTATTTCATGATTGGATTCTCGAAACTAGGGGTTATCTATGATATTCAATCCGTGAAACCACGGGGCATCACTATGGAGGACACACTAGCCATCCATTTCAGGGACAGAGCACAGATACACAAGTACTCCATACTTGTGGCAAACATCGCTAGCTTGGAGACATGAGCAGTTACTGTTAGTGTTGTACGGGCATTGGGCTCTAGCGGGACCCACAAGATCTCAAGCGATTAGATGATGATCGTAGAACAAGTGTTGGGCAGGACCCAATTTAGATGAGCCCAGATATTTTTTACGATAGTTCAGTGGCAATTGAAGCATTGTAGTTGACAGGGAGGTGATTTCAGGTTTGGGGCCTTCATTTGTGCCTTTTTCTTCGAGCGAATATTGACACTGCAGTCCCACATAGCCGATCGAGATAGTGGGTTGATGGAGTTCTAGATGTAGAGGTGGGGGGGGGATGATGATATGGGACGAAGGCAATGTTATGGGCAATGTCTTCGACTAGTGGTTTTTTGCACAATTGCACCAACTCCCAGTAATTAATGAGGACTACCCATACATTGGGATGGACATCCAAAGAGACCCAAAGTTACCACATCCACTAGGCTAGGCATGGGGACCAAATGGTACGTATGATGATGCATTTTTCCAGTTGTGTTTGTGTACTAGCATAGATAACTATATTGATTTATGTGATACATGGTACCGATTACTCATCATATGCGTTTGCAAATGTGGGACTAGTGCCCACAACGAGCTTTCAATGGCGATAAGATAGGGTCAAGGGGGTCGATCATGCTCCCCTAGCACAGTGATGACGACAGGGGTTCGAGGCCATTCTGGAGGGGTTATGTTGAGATATTGATCAGTTTCTAGAGGGCATTGGTGATGATGGATGGCAATATCTTGACGACGAGTTTATCATCATATGCTACCAGGTGCTACTGGAGTGGCACTCTACCATGTGATGTATAGTCGTGGTCGTCATAGGGATTTGCAATATGATAAGGGGGGGTGCCCCTTGGGTTGTTGAGGAGGATAGCGAGGACGAGGATGACTCTGATGGCTCAAGTGATGAGGATTATGATGATTGGGCAGTTATGTAGAATTGCCTCCATGCTATGGACATGGGATTTTTTACTTATGCATCACATATTTTGTTTGAGCAATGAGCTCGTCGATGTAAACACCTCTGATTTTGGATTTATGCTTATATATTTACATATGCACGTGGATGCAATCTTTATATACATGTTCCTTATATGATTATGCAATATAATGGATGGTTTTATGTACATGTGAATGCACTTTATGATGAAATTGATATGATATGCACATGTATGGTTTATTTCCTTGTTATTGATGAGTAATGAAATTGATTTGATTTGCAGCTTGTAGATACTTTCTAAAAAGGCAAGGATCATGTACCCAATAACAGTTATTTAATTATGCAACAAGTAGTTGTGAATTGAGATAACACAAAGGTGACGAATGCGCATTTGGAGAACATTGGCTATGAGTCCAATAATGATATTGTATCTCGCCTAGTTGTTAGTGGCAACATTGATACATATAACACTGACATGGATGATGGAGTGTGACGGGGAACATATGACCCAAGTTGTTGAGGCAAGATTCAGTGAGTATTTGCTTGGGCCATCGACATAATCAACATAATAGGGAGAATGGTGATCCATTTGAGGAAGCAAGAAAATAAACCATAAGGCTTGGCTTATGAAGAGGGTGTTGAAACAACTATAATATGAGTAAAAATGAGGGTCGGTCTTATGGATAGTATTTCTTGAGATATAGCGCATTGCGAGGGTTCTTCAAAAATTGGCCATCTAGATCGGCTAGGAGGTATTACCCTTGCCAAGACTACTTTATGATGTAGGGGCCATGCCACAAAGACTCTAACTTTAGTCGGCTAAGATTATCATGGGCTTGGTCATAAACAAGAATGAGATCGCCTCCTTGGAATGAGCATGAGTGGACATGACTACCCTAATGTGCTTTGGAACATTGTTTGGCTGCCTTGTTGTTTTGCAAAGCAGCACAAGGGTCTTCGTCTGCTTGCTTTAGGGTGATCAAGCATTGTTTCAGAGTGGATGTATTTGGTAAAAGCTTGACAGCAAGGTGCTATGAGGGAATTTAACACTCGAATAGGTAGAATAGACTTCACGTAGTGGACAAGGTGGAATGGAGTAAACTTAGTTGTGGTTTTGGTAGACGTCCAATATATCCAGAAGGTTGAAAAGAACATATGATGCCAATTGGACTTGTGCTTATCCATTGTCCGTTGGAGCATGGTTTTAAGGACTTTATTAACGACTTCAACTTGGCCATTGCCTCAAGGGTAATATGTAGAGGAAAACCGGTGCTCAAATTTCAAATGGTAAGATAATCCATTCCACGCGGCATCTTTGAAATGAGTACCGTGATTGGACACCAATTGTTTCAAGACACTGAATCGAGTGATGACATGGTTGAAGAAAAATAGGTTGTGATGCCAGCAATGTTGCTGTATGTTGGCATGGCTTCGACCCATTTAATGAAATAGTTAACAGCCACTACGATGTATTGATGTTCACTAACTGACATGTGTTTGCATTCCATGAAGTCAATGGCCCACTTACAACATGGACCTACAGTGACAATCGAATGCAAAGGAGTTGAGGGGGTTCTCCTCTTTGGAGTGAAAATTTGGTAGTTTTTGCAGGTCAGAAATAACTGACATGAATGATCTTCTAGGTGGTGGCCATTCCTGAGAGATGGCCACCATAAGCACCACTATGGTAGTTTTTCAAAACTCATTTGGCCTTATCGAAAGTAAGACATTGGTGTAGAATAGTGTCAACTCCTCTTTGATATAGAACATTGTCGATAAGGAGGTATTGGGGGCCTTGGTGATGAAGCCGACGACGATCATCGAGAGAGGTGAGCATCGAATTTTTGGGTACACAAATAAACACGAATGTCCCTGTACCAAGGAGTTTTCGAAGAAATGGTGAACAAATGTTCATCCAAGAGATCTCCATTGATAGGGGATGGTTGGTATCAGAGGGTAAGTTCTTCCAAGGCCAATTCCTTTTACTCTTAGGGGTCACGAAATCAAGCTCATATTCAAGGATAACGATCCACTTAATGACCTTGCCTTAAATAAGGTTCAACTCAAGAGGTATAACATGGAGTTCAAATTCACAACTACTTTGGTTTTGCTCATAAGGTAGCCATGCGAATATGTTAACAACAAATTTACCACTTGTTGAACTGTACAGGGCATTTAGATGCATGATATTGTTCCATACACACCACAACAAAATGATTTTGTTGAGAGAGAGAGAACCAAACATTAAATGAATGGAAAAATGTATGATCCAATCTATGGGATTAAGCACTCATTTTTGGGTGGAAGTCATTAAATGTGCAAATTACATCATTAATCGCACTCTCATGAAGGCTTTAAAAGATACAACATTGGAAGAAACATGGAGTAAATTAAACATGATGTGAGCCACTTTCATGTGTTTGATAGTGAAGCATGGGCTCACACTATTGGTTGTGGAGCCTGATTATCTTCCTAATTTAAGGGTCATGTTCTAGTTGCATTTGGGTCCCAGTTCCTGATGAGAGGGTGTGGGGGGGATTTCCCCCCACTAATGTCTTCAGGGAGCTTAGGGGGGGTGGCAACACTTTTTGGAGCCCTCCTATTGGGGGGAAACGCTCCGAGAGAGAATTTTTTGGGAAAATGCCTTGTAAAATATAGTAATTTCATAGTCAATCTAGACCATTCATCATTAGGCAGCATATCTGATGGTAGAAGTTATGTTGATTCTTTTTTCCCCTAGAAGGCAAGCCACTTTTTATGAGGGCATTGTATTACGGTTGTGGTGTGAGAGAGACTGTGAGAGAGTGAAGAGGAGGTTGCAACATATGTGTTTTAGGTTTTATCCCTTCATTTTGCAGGACGAAATAAAGAGAGAATTGGTTGTTTCTTCGTGGATTTAGCCTATATTAGGTGAACGGCGTATATATGTCTCTCTCTTATATTGTGTTATTTTGTGTTTTATTTATGCATTCGTTTTGCTTGTTTATTGCTCTGCAATCCTATTCCTAACACACACTCATGATGAGAAAATGAAAAAATTACAACCTAATAGTGAGAAGTAGATTTTTGTTGGATATATAGAAGACGTAAAAGGTTATAGACTTCTTCAACCTCGTTCCAATGAAATTATTATGAAGAGCGATGTTAAATTTGTTGTAAATATGTCAACCTACGAGCCCAATTCAGGGTTTGTGCCATCTTTGGCCTTCGAGCAATCTTCGATGGTTGTACCATCTACCATTCCAAACCTTTCTACCAGTGATCCTATTTTGGTTTCTTCTTTAGCCGATGATAATAAGGATGAAAATACACCTCTATATGCTCATCATCCTCCAATTGGGTTCGTAGAACATGAAATTGCACCAAAACCTTAGCTCCTGATATGGGTCCATACAACATGAGAAGTAATCATTGATCCTTTATATCAATGTTGTATATGTTCACAATTACAACAACCCTCCTCTTTTGGCTCAAATTTCAAAGATTCGTGATCCAGACACATTTAGATAAACTTATGGCCATTCAACTTGGGAAACAACAATGAATGAAGAATACCATTTGTTAATATAAAGTGAAGAATATCATCTGGGATAGGTATTAACACTGGAGGTATGTATTTGTTTTTATCTGTGTCTGTTGGCGTTGGTGTGTTTTTTCTTGAATATGTTTTTCCATTCCTTGATTGAAATTTTCGAATTTGGCTTCTGTTGCTTTCGCATAACGTCTTGCTACTTCTACGTTCAGTTTGTCATGCATCTTCAATTCGCTTTGTATATACGGTTTAAGGCCCTCCTAAATAAGTTTTGAGTAGTTGGTTGTTAGATAATCCAAACACTTGTTTGGCAAGGGATTCCCACTAATGTGTGAATTCCTCGACACTTCCTCTTTGTTGTAACCTGGTAAGCTTCGAAAAGAACTAATTCTTGGTGATTCCTTGAAATATTTATAATAAAAAAACGTTTTTGAACAGGGTTGGGTGTAGGAAAAAAATTCTTATTCCATCACATGTTCCAATTATAGGCGTATCCTTCTATACGCATGGACACATATTTTTAATTTTACTTTCTCCTTGTCTGCCGTAATTACGCCGAAGGCGTATTTTAAGGGGTTGGCTCCTCTCAAGGCATCGTCTGTCGACCGCCTATGAAGAGCTGCCACCTGTAATCCTCCATCAAATAAAAATAGGACATGTTCACTCCAATACAAAACTGCCACGCTCACTCTCCCCCGTACATGGTCACTTGTCTGCCAGGAGCGTGTTCTTGAGGTTTCCTCTGTCAATTTGGGAAGCAGAGGCTTCAGCCGAGAGGCCCTTCCTTGGTCTCGAAGGGAAATACGTCCTTGCTTCGGATCCATTACTGAACACGGGCTTTGATTATCAGCCTGGTTCTGGTTATAACGACGGCAATGATTACCGGACTGGATTTTCCTATAACATCGTCAATGATTATCAGACTGGATCTGCCTTTAACTCCGACAACAATTATCAGAAAGGCTATGACGCCAGCAAAGACTATCAGAAAGGCTACAACGCCGGCTCTGATTATTAGAAAGGCTATAACATCGATGGCTATTGGCTATGATTATCAGCAAAACCAATCAGGGGATAGTTGTGAGAGAGCCCGACGGGAGGAGAAACACGACAGACGTATGGAGCACGTAGGGGAGCTCGGAGCTATGGCTACCGGAGGCTATGCACTGGCATGTTATGCTCTGCTATATACACAATGAATATATGTTTAAATTTAAATTTGATGTGTTTGAATTGAATAGGTGATGATGATATGTGTAGTATGAGAAGCATGAGGTAAAGGAGGATCCTGAGCATGCTCGGAAGCACAGAATAGAGGAGGAGGTCGTTGCGGCGGGTGTTGTGGCCAGTGGTGGGTATGCGCTCCACGAGCACAACTAGAAGAAACTCCACGTACGGGAAGGAAGCCACTGGTGGGCACAAGCATCACCGCTGTTTCTTCTAAACTTGGCCATGCCTGTTGCTATGCTCCATTGGCGGATTTTTACAGTGGGCTTTTCCCAAGTCGGTGTGAAATGAGTAGACATAATAGCCTAAAAAGATTCATGTAATTATTTTCATTGTATAGTAAAGGGGGTTGTGATGAAATGCTTAAATAAAAGTATTTTTATTGATAAGAATAAGATCAAGTTGAAGGGTTTACTCTATTTTATAATGTTATTTTATGTTGACTATAGTGACCTTCTTTCTAATATGTGGCATAATTTAAATTGAAGCAAATTTGCTCCTATGTTAGGGGTTTCTTGCATGATTTCATTAAGAAATCTGGATACGCTTAATTTTTTAACCGATACTATGCTTAATTTTTTAACCGATACTTGACCATTTTCTCTGCAAATTTACAGCGAGCAAGCCAAAAATGAGGAAGAAGCCGACAAATCAGGGTCAATCACTTTCGACGCAAGGTTTCCTAATTCAAGTAATCCAAAACAGCCGCAAAAAGTGGATCTTAATAGCTAAAAAAGACAGAAAGGCTTCTATTATTTTCCTCTTGAAAATCCAGTATAAGCATGTCAAAAGTCTACTCTTCCCATGTCAAAAGTCTACTCTTCCTGCCAATGAACCGATCGCCATAAATTTTTCAGATAATTAAAGAAATTTTACAGGGAATATCAAAATTTTAACCAACTGTAAAGTGTTAAATCAATAGTTTTGGAAGATTCAAAGGCTTTCACACTTGGAAATTTACACTGCTGAATAGCAAAAATTTACACTGCTAAAGCTTCAGCAAGAAATAGCAAAAATTTGACAAAAGTGTCGACTAGAAATAGTAGAGATGTAAATTTTCAGGAGCAGCAGAAAAAGAAAAAAAAGTGTGAGATTTCAAGCTACTAACACTAAAAATTCATAATTTGATCAAACAATGAAATCTAATAGTGATCAAATAATGAAGCGTAGTGCTGCACTTTATTACCTTTTTCATATATAAAAGGTTTAACCCATACACCAAATTTTTGGCTCTCTGATCACTTTGATAATTTGAGAATATCACCAATGCTCATGTATAAATGGTGGCAAAGAAAGTCATAAATCTTCTTAACTTATTAAAATTTTAATAATTTTCTGCTTAGATAATATTAACAAAATTATTATTATTTAGATCTAGATAACCAATAATCTACTTGAGGTCAAATCTCATTGATAATTTTAAGCAAATTCCAATGCAACTTACATATTCACTTTGATCAAATCTTAGTGATAATTTTAAGCTCATGTATGATGGAATATTTTCACATGGTTGCGTAAGATATCCAAGTTCTTCCAAAGTCATTTTGAAGGATCTTTTTATTTATTTATTTTTATAGAATATTGTATTTTTCTTCAAAAAATCATGAATCTAAGTATAATGTATATATTTATTTAGGCGGAATTTCAATTAAGATAGATCTTGAAACTCGACAAAGATAAAAAGAAAAAATGTGGAAGCAAAAATATGTGTCTTTAAGTTACATATAAACACTTTTTCACTTAATCATTGGTAATTTGTGACTGCAACCTTCCAAGTTGGTACATAAATTTTAACTAAGGCATTTTGTTTTAATAACCCTTTAAATCTTTCCTCTCCCATTTTACGAGCAAATATTGATAAATTCTTCACTTTTGATTTTGTCACATGATTTAGTAGAGTATAATTTCATAGAGCACAATTGATGCACCTTTGCACAAAATTTATGTGGACAAACTTTACCACCGTCATCATTTTGTAAACAATCTTTCATGAAAGGGGCATTGATACCACCTAAATTTGTTTTCGACAACTATTGACAAACATCCACAATGCTACACCAAGCTTGGAAGACTGGAGCCTACTCCAGTCTAGGACTAAAAGATTCTTGTCAATAGAGGAGCGTTAAAACTTCACAACAATCCATCTTTTTTCAACAAGCATTCTTGCAAACAATCATAACAAATACATGCTCCAAGCATTGGCTATATGCCTATTGCACGATCTATCATAGATTTCTCCAATGGTTCAAATGCATAGCAAGATGATGACCATCAACTAGAAAAAGAAATATTGTTGTGTGCAGGGAAGCGAGTAATGTTATCTTGCAATTTATGGGTCCAATCAGGACTATTAAATGGTGCACTTGGAGTGGTCATGCAAATTGTATACACAACTAGATCTATCCCTCCTAAGTTTCTAGCCAAGCCAATATAATTAGAGTCAAACTTGATAACTACCTACCCCTTTATTGTTTTACTCACATATGTATACTTTTATGTATGACAAATTAATGTACATTTCATTTTACTTGCCATTGATTACATGGGTTTCTATTTATTGCTTATTAGACTTGCAAGAGCAGTTGGGAATTTTGCAAGAGGGAAATGGTCTTCACGTGAAGACCCTCCCCACCACCCCATATTACTAACTCCTCCCATCTACAATTTGAAATAACATAGAATTGCCAAGAATAGCATTTTGCGTGGTCGGGATTTGATGTATATGAGTTCTACTAGCTCGCATGTTTACTATTGGGATTCTATGAAGGGTCCTTTCAAGATATACACCCTGTCGTTGAAGATAATTTCATCAGGATGCAACTTGCACGACGAGTCAGCATTTAATTGAAGGTTGATCCCACCCATCCTCTACTGAAAACTACTGAAAACAACTTTTAGTGTAGTCTTCAAGCCACGGCCTTCGCGCCTGCCTGTGCGGATTTCTTGAGCTTATATGCAATGGCTTGACGTGTATTCTTGGTGAGCTTATATGTAATGGCTTGAAGTGTGAAATCCATTGTGAAATCATTATTACAATATTCATTATTCATTCTTTTTATGACAAATACGGAATCTTATAACTTGTAAATTTAATATTTACTTATAACTTGTAAATGTAATATTTATTTACTTAATGCTAATTTCATAAGAATATGGATAGCCATCAATTTTACGTAGTTATTGGTCCTAGAAAACCACATTAACACACACATATATAATACTTTAACAAATCATGTTGCTTTTATTTTAGGACCGGGAAATGCTTCAATAAGAAATATTTATATATCATGGAATTTTTCCAGAATGGGCGCTTTTATACTCATTTTGCAATGTAAAAAAGGGGCATAATTTTTTAAACATACCTGGGAAATTTGAATATAAATAATTTAAACTATTAAAGCATTTGAGGCCAACTATATTAGTAAAAAGTAAAATTAACTGATCTATCACATAATAAAGTTTCAAAAAATCATTTAACTTATTACAGACATGGCAAATTAACTGATATCACATGTATGTAAATCTATACTCTAGAATGGCGATGCAATAAAAATAGGATTACGGTCACACAAAGTGGCTCTTTCTTTTCTGCACGGCTGCATTCCTTTCCATTAACAAACGTTGGGCCTCTTTTATGGGGGCAAATTATAGCACGACGATTAACAATGACTAAAGTTGTTTGCGTTGGCCTCAGTGTCAAAAAGATAAATATTCTCATTGCATTTTTATTACAAAACACTGAATTATCGGAATTCAAATTCATGCAAGCATCAAATTGGAATTCAAGTTCATATTCATATCGGAGAAAAGGAGGAGGTTTCAAAAGTTGAGCCGCTTCCACTGGACTATAACGTTGATGCGAATTGTGGAATTCCCAAATACATTTTACAATTGGCTTTAGATACATTGAAGAACCTTCTACTTGCTTCTTATCAATCACAACAAAAGATATATAAATCAAATAAGTACCCAATTGATCGCTTCAGTTTGCCATCTCAAGCCTGCGATTTTTCCAAACTACTTTACTGATACAGAGTTGTCATGAATCAGTGAAGTTTCCATGTCAAATTGCATCTATGAAAGTCTCTACTTTTTTCTTGATGGATTCTATTAATCCAAATCTTTACTAACCACGCCGCTCGTATGTTTTTAAATAAAATATATGTGGCCAGATCATCAAAATTCTTCATTGTACATGTATTCATTTGTCAATAAAGTTCACCATTCATTTCTCTTTCATCCTTTCCTTGGGATCTTAGCATGAAATTGGTTTAAGTGAACAAAGATAGAGTAAAAACTAAGTAGATATGCGTTAACCTAGATCTAAATCTATTGAATCTACAGCCTATTCCAACTTGAAGGGGAAGAAATGTATAAGAGGAAGGCATGCCCCCAGATTGCCTCTCTTGAAATCCCTTTTAACAAATTTAAAAAAAAAGACAAGATAACAAAAAAGTAGAAGTTACCACCTTCCAAGATGGAAACGAGTGAGATTTGCCCATCTTTTAAAGCTACTTCCTTCAATTCCCAGGATACGGTTGACGATTGCGACTGGACTCATAGCCACATGCACCAGGTTTTTTTCATATTCACAACAACTACTCTATTACGTTGACCAATTGTCAAAATAATCGATTGACAACCGAGGATGCCATAATTAGTAGGCATAATCACATCAATAAAATGGTGTTTCCAAACGTGTAGGCGGAGGCAGATGTTGGACTCAGTGGAGGTATATGTCGAACATCAATAAAATGGTGTTGCCAAACGTGTATTGGAGGTAGCGTATTTCACTACAACGCGTTTTGCACAGGAGCATAAGTGTCTTCAGCTACTATTATTTCAATTTCACCGTTTTGCTTCCGACAAAAGAAAAACAGTAACGCTGGTGCTTTTGCGGTTTGACATATCTAATTTTGTATGCATGAGCTTTGTTTCCTACATGACGATGGCGAGAAAGCCAAGGGTAAATAATTTGATGCCGCTCGTATTTCCTATGGGGAATCTCACGTCTGTAAAAGAAGTAAAGGGTAAGGATTTTCAAGGCAATAAGGCCGAATCTTCTTCATTTCATTTCATGGCATTTTTTATCAAATTATTCAATCTTATCTTAAAGTGGTTATTGAAAATTTATTGAAATGTGTAACATTTTCGGAAACCAGACAATGTGTTTACTGCATTCTGCTCTTTAACTTTCTGTATTCTGTAATTTTATGCTAAAAAGATATGTAAATTAATTTCCATTTTTGTTTTTTTCAGTACTTCTAAACAAGAAACACGCACAATGTGGAAGAAATGTGCATAAAAAGAGAGTGCATAACAACGTTTAAGTGCACAAAGTGTGACTTTGGTGCATGGTAGATACATGACAATGAAATTGCATGGTAGTGAGCATGTAGAGGGATGATGGAAAGTCACAAAATGAGCTAACGAGAACTAGAGGAAGTTGAAGCAGCATAAATGTATTCAAGTACTGAGATGGCAATTGAAAGTCATAAGAGTATCTTAAATTGTTGAGGAAGTCGAAGAGTGAATAGGAAAAGAGAAAAAAAAAATGATTGTTATTATTAGAGTTAGGTTAAAGGGTCCATAAGAAATCCCAAGAGATAGATATTAGTGTAGAGAGTTAGTTGAGAACCAAAATAGAGCATTAAGGCACATTTTGTTAATCTATACCTACATATTAATTTATAATAATGAGAATGGACATATCTTATCCCAAGCTATGATCTTGTTCTTAATGTTGTGTCATTAATTTATTTTAGCATGTGATTTCTTATAGTGTACCTATGTTATGATTTGTTTGTTGCAAACCATTGTGCTTAACTTGGGAAGTTAAACTTACTGGAGAAATGAGGTCGTTCTTCATTCTGCTCCCAATTATGTCGAGATGATGGAGGACAAATATTTTGTCATGTAAAATTAACGCATTGAAGATCAAAGATTTTATATTACTGATTTTGGCAGTTGGGATCATCACTACCAGAGCTTGATGCAAAGGTAATCCTCTGGATAGAAATGGTAGGGCTCATTTCAGCGTCCATAGGACAGTACACCAAGCTTAGCACCACAGTGGGACAATCTATTTCTGATTGGCACAAATTTGTTGGACCAAGATACCTCTTAGCTTGACCGTGCAAGTTCATCATAAACTTACATAATCTACATACACACAACTTTCTCTCATTTTAAATTTACTCGGTTATTTTCGACATTTCATTTCCCCCACTTCGGGGATATGCTAGTGTTGTCTATAGTGAAGTATTCTTCAGCTTTGTTAGCTAGGCCACACATTCGTCTTCACTCCCGTTGTATTTCGATAATTCTATTTTCTCTATGGGTGGGCACATCATAAAGGGTTGATATTGAGTGCCTCTTGATCTATAGGGATATGGTGATGAGGAGGTGCTAGATGAGGCGATCAACATGCTCGAGCTGTTTTGAAGTTTGTTGCGACGGCTATAACCTCAGTTTTGTAACATCTTCATGATTTCGGTGTGTTTTTTTATTCTGGTTCTCTGTCATGGCATCCAATTTGTCATTCAAACTTGTCTCCATTTCTGTGAGAACTTCGTCTTTAATCTCCTTAAGTATTGCATTGTTATACTTCATCTCCTCTTTTAAGCTTTATTGCCTCGGTAACGACGTCTTTAAAGGCGTTGACGTCCTTCTCCAATTTTTCGAACTGGTTTTTTCGATTATGTCGTCATATTTCTAGTGTGTGGGGGTGAATATTTAGACGCGATTTTGGCTTATATGGAGATGAATGACACCTTGAGGCTTAATATTAATAATTAATAATTATGATAATAATAATATATTATTATTAAAATGGCAAGGGTTATTGGTGAAAAATAAAAATATAATAATTATTATTATTATGTCATATATTTTTATTTTTATTATAAGGTTGGGATAATAAAGCTTTAATAAAAGAGAAATATTATTATATAATATTTGAATTTATTAAAAAAAAATTGGCTTAGGGCTTAGATGGAGTGACAAAGGAGGAGATGGCGGAGTGGAGGAGTGTTGGGTGTTGCGGATTAAAGGCGCATCGCGTGGGGAGTGTGCGGGTGGGGGTTTGATAAGGTTGGTGGAAGGGTACTAGGGTGGACGTTGCAGGAGTATGGAAGTGGACATGGGCTGGTGTTGAGTGGGCGCGGCCGAAGATGGCATTGGTTGGTGAACGAAGTGGCAGAAAATCGCAGGACGAAAGTGAATGGATATGGGGTTTGGACGAGAGAGAAGGCGCAGCCAGATATGACGAGGGCGTGAGGATGGTGTGTGTGTGAGTGTTTGGAGGAGGGAGAGGTGGCGAGGAGGAGCGTCAGTGTGTGAGGAAGGCAGTGTGTAGTGTTAAAGGTTGATGAAGAGAGCAAGGCGGACATGAATGAAGAGCTACGTGGAGCAATGTTAGTGGAAATGCATTTGGAGGAAGAGTGAAGGATGAACGGGAGCCAATGATGGAGGAGTCGAAGACTAGTGTGAGGACGCAACGTGCGGAGGACGGTCTGGACTGTTTCGCTCTGATACCAATGGTTCGACAACAAATATATATATATGGTGTGGGATAACTGGCACTCAAATCGCCGTGATTTGTTCCCTAGATCCGGTTATAAAAACCAGCGGAATCATAGTTTCATCTCATTGACTGCGAAACTATGCCATGGAACTGTGCCCCTAGGGGTTTTGGCCCATTTTAAGATGACCCAGATCGTCTAAATTCCAAAAAAATAACGAGAAGGGGTGGAAATGTGCCTCACCGAAAAAATTTCCGTTGCCGGCAGGGGGTGATTTGAGTGCCAGTTATTACACGCCTATATATATATATATATATATATATATATATATATATATATATGTTACTGTACATAGCACGGCTTTAACTAGTCCACCTCGTGACTAACAGAACGGGATGCAACCCCTCAATTAATATTACAAATTATTAAGTTTACGAGCTTTTATTTATATATTTACATAATATTTTATGTATGTGACATAGAAAGGGAAAAGACAACATAGTAGTTGATGCTCTGTCCAGAAAAGACAAAGAAGTGCAAGTTTTTGTAATATCGATGGTGGTTCCAGAAAGGCTAGATGAAATTTGAGCTGATTACACAAAAAATCCAAAGACTTGCTCCATAATTAACGATATAAATCAGTACTCCAAATTTGAATGGAAAAATGACATCTTTTGGTATAAGGGAAGGATTTACTGAAGCCCCAACTCGAGGCTTAAAACCAACGTACTTAAAGATTCCCGTGATTGTCTAGCTGCAGGACACGTAGCTTTTTTCAAAACCTATTATAATGCAAGACAATCATTTTTTTGGGGAAGGGAATGATTGCAGGCATTCAAAAATATGTAGTAGAATGTGACATTTGTCAAAGAAATAAAAATGAAAATGTCCTAACCCTTGGGCTACTCCATCCATTGCACACCCCAAATCAGAAATGGGAAGAAATCTCAATGGACTTCATTGAAGGATTACCCATGTCAGAAGGGAAAGACAAAATAGTGGTGGTAGTAGACAAACTAACCAAGTATGCACATTTCATTGGGGTAAGAAAAATCGATTCCACCAAGGAAACAACTAAAATTTTCTGCAAAAATGTCTACAAGTTACACGGGTTTCCAAAGATTATCGTTAGTGACAAAGATGCAAAGTTTGAAGGAAATTTTTGGAGAGAATTTTGCAAACAAATTGGGACATCGCTAAACCTTAGCTCAGTTTACCATCCCCAAATAGACGGTCAAACAAAAATCGTCAATAAATGCTTGGAAACCTACCTGCGTTGTTTTGTAATCGACAAGCAAAATAAATGGTTTCAATGGTTGCATCTTGTTGAATGGTGGTATAATTTCACATATCATACGTCCGCCAGAATGATACCATTCCAATCTCTCTACGAATATGAACCCTTGAAATGGAAGGAGCTAGCCATAAATCAAGCGAAGGTTGCATCAGTAAAAGATCATTTAGAAGAGGATAAAAAAAATGTTCAAATACTCAAGGAGAATCTAAATGTCACGAGGAATCGAATGAAATAACGAGCCCATCAACATCAAACAAAAAAAGAGTTTGAAATTGGAGATTGGGTATTTGTGAGCCTACAACCCTATAAGCAGTTATCATGTAAACAAGGCGAAAAGAATAAACTAGCTCCGCCAGAATGGTGGTATAATTTCACATAGCATACGTCCGCCAGAATGATACCATTCCAATCTCTCTACGAATATGAACCCTTGAAATGGAAGGAGCTAGCCATAAATCAAGCGAAGGTTGCATCAGTAAAAGATCATTTAGAAGAGGATAAAAAAAATGTTCAAATACTCAAGGAGAATCTAAATGTCGCGAGGAATCGAATGAAATAACGAGCCCATCAACATCAAACAAAAAAAGAGTTTGAAATTGGAGATTGGGTATTTGTGAGACTACAAGCCTATAAGCAGTTATCATGTAAACAAGGAGAAAAGAATAAACTAGCTCCAAGGTTTTATGGACCATATCAGATCAACAGGAATATTAGTCACGTAGCATACGGATTGGAATTACCGGACACAAGTCGTATCCACAACGTTTTTCATGTATCATGTCTAAAAAAGGTGCTAGGACAACATCAAAAAGCACAAACAGTACTTCCTATATTCAACAATGAAGGATGAATTATCTTCGAGCCAGAAGCTATTATTGCTACCATGGAAAATAGATTGCGCTCGAGTGATTAAAGAATATCTTATTAAATGGAAAAATCTTCCCGAAGAAGACGCATCTTAGGAATCAGAACACTTTCGACAACTACATCCCTCATTACCATCGCTTTGAGGGAAAAAAAAAAATTAAGGGAAGGGCAATGTTACATACATAAAATATTATGTAAATATATAAATAAAAGCTCATAATACTTAATAATTTGTAATATTAATTGAGGGGTTGCATCCCTTTCGGTTAGTTACGAGGTGGACTATTTAAAGTCCCGTTATGTAATCTAAATAACATCATCTATTCAATAATTCAATCATTTATTTTATATATATATATGGGGTACAGTTTGGTCTTATATCCATCATAATTCAATGGGGACTCTTTTTTTTGGTTGGTTTCACTAATTCCGATTCGGTTGATGACCTTGATGATCAGAAGTCTACTGCAAGTTATGTTTTCAGTGTTGGTTCTAGACCTATCACTTAGGCTTGTAAGAAACAACAAGCTCTCAAGAAGCCTTGTGAATTTGGTAGATTCTTTTAGAGTATGGATTCCAATAGCAACATCCAACTACCCTCTGGTGTGACAATCAAAGTGCCATCAAGCATGCAAAAGATCCAGTTCAAAATCAACACAACAACCACATTGACCTACACATGCACTTCATAAGAAGGGTTATTTGGGATCATGTTCTCAAGTGCTATTTTGTCCTACAGATGATTTGACATTTTCACAAAGTCTCTTCCATAAGCGAATTTTTTAAACTTTGATATATGTTGAGTTCGGGAAGTTGTCATTAAAGAGGGGTAGGTTCTAATGCCTCTTTCCTTCTCCTATTGTGTCACCTTTATAAATCATTTAATCCTATCCCAAGTTGTTCTTAAGGCGGGATGTTAAGATATTTAGACACTTAGGAGTTAGTTACGATCAACTTGGTCTAATGTGTCTTTAGGTAAAGTGTGTTTTTTTAGCATGCATTTGTACTTATGTACTCCAATGGTCACAATTTGTTTTGGACATAAAGTGATCTAAGCGTTCATATTCTCCTCGATATTAATGGTTATATTCATCCATGGCTTAACACCCGATTGGTCCATGATTTTTATTTAAAGAGCATGGAGGGTCATTTGCTAATGATCGATTGTGAGAAACTCATATGTAAAACGTTTTCCTTTTGCATTGATATATTACCTCAAGTGGTTGTGTCGGCTGGGTTGTGGATTGTTTCCCTCTTCGAGGGATTTAGCACACAATACATTAGTGTGCCAATATGTGATCTATTTGTGGGAGCGGTTGCTTAATGTGTTTGACCTGTGTGGAAATACCTTATTTTAGTTTAACACTACTAGAATGCTCGTCTTTATCCAAGTGGAATGTAAATGAGCAAATTGTTCCTAAATAGGCATCATGCACAAGCCAAATAGAAGGGTATCAAAAAAGAAGCCAAAACATGCACTAAGGACACAACTGAAAAGAGAAAAAACACCTTGAGTACCATGCCATAGCCAAACTGAAAAATTATGCAAGCATAGACCATACTAGGCCAACCAAAAAAGAATTCCAACGTAAACCACCATAATTCATAGTATTCATCCTACATACACTAAATGCCAACATCCTTCAAAGTTAATAGTTTTCCCTTGTCCTACTTGGAGTAAGGAGGTAGAAGTATAATAGAGAAGGCCTAGTTTAATTCCCATCGCAGTGACTTTACAACCACATGCCACTTGTTCAATAGCTTGTGTTACATCTTGCATATTGAGTTTGTGAACACTATTTCAAGGGAGATAAATCGAGGATCCCCCACCCATTTTTTGACAACATTATGTAATTCAAAAAGGTTCCTATGTTTGCCATAGGATATGCCTATCTATTTTGGGGTTGTATCCCGTGATAAAACTCAATACAACTAAAATAATTCACCACACCTTGAATTCTTAAAATCAATCTATAAATAGTACAGTCTTCTACAGCTCAAGAGCTTTGCATTTGATGAATTATGATAGTGGAGCTCCCTATTGCAATAATATTATTGACCCTCGTTGTCTTAAGGATGAACATGCCTTGATCGAGGGTTAGAGGGCCAAAGCTTTAGCACGGTTGTCAGTGGATATGCATAGCGTCTTAGCAGAATTAATTTTACAATTTCCCTTAGGGTTAAAAACAACAACCCCCCTCACACTTGTCGTCATTGGATTTCCTTTTGATGCACCGTCAAAGAACAAAACATATTGCCTTTTTTAAGCTCACCAAATTTTGAATTCTTTTAATCAATATAATCTTCTAAGAAGGATCTCAATGAGGTTTGACATAGATTTTGTTGCACTAAAGGGATCCTTGTGAAATAATATCTCCAAGCCATAATTGTTTCCCTACTTCTAGATTTGAGGAGATGTTCACTTTGTTGCCTTTGGAGATAAACGCTTCAGCTAAAATACATCACTTCTACTGCTACTAATCTATGGTAAGTTCATACCTAATCAAATAGGACCTTGTTCTTTGACAACCATGTTTTCCAACACAAAAACTTAGGAAATGCCGACTAAACACACTCGAAAAGAGTTTTGTTTTGGAATGAGCCCTTGTACATTTGGGGGCAGATAACAAATATAGATTTCCAACTCTAAGGATGTTTTATAGCTTAACCTAATTCAAGGAGGGAGAGATGTCAAACTTGCACAAAGAAACATCATTTACTATCTCCTTAACATTGTTTTTTTTAAGTCTTGCACTTGCTTGTTTCTAAAAAAATGAACTATTTTTGTCATTGGAATAGAGCCATAAATTTATGGACTTCAACCTCCAGTGTTCTTCTTCTCTTTGATTTGCTTGATGAAGCTTACCACATAGTTCCCTTTCCTTGACAATATGTTGTCATGAAACTTCCTCTTCCTCCACTACAAACTACATTATGTTCAACTATTCTCTATTCAGCTACTCCGATATTTCTTTCTTCCCCACCTGAGGTGGCTAGTATTTTGTCTTTACCTAGGATTTCAGATTGAACTTGACCTTCCCAATATTGGATTCCCATGTAAAAATAGGGGAGATATTAATAGAGATACTCCATGCCTCCCTGAATATGTATGTGAATTTTGATTCAGATATCCAAAGAGGGTTGAAATGGAATGGAATCGGTCCTAGTCTTTCCAACAAATGAATAGTTAAAGAGACTATCTAATGATTTGATATACCAAGAGGAATTATGTGGGAAGAAATAAGAAAGTTTTCCAGCATGAAGTCAGTATGAATTAAGAAACAGTCTAGCCCGGTCATTATATGACTCAATCCCACCCTACAGTTGGATCATGGGCATTTCCCTTTTTTTGGAAATGCATCCACTAGACCCCAATCGGAGATCAACTCCTCCATTCAATCCATCAATAGGTCTCTTGATATGCTTCCCCCCTTTTTATCTGAATTGGACATAACCAAATTAAAATCTCTAGCTACTACATAATTAATATCATATTTAGCCTCCCTCATTCCAGTCAAAGGTTACCTAAATAAGGATTTTGTCACTGTTGTCACCGGATTGCGCACCTGGGGGAAAGTCTCGAGTCAAGTACTGCCACTTGATCTTGACTCCTCCGTTTAGGCTAACTCCTAACGAAGCCAAGGGGGGTAGTCCCTATGGAAAGTTTCTAAGGATGTTAAGTTTTAGAAGGTTGACTAAATGAGGGTTGTTTTTAGGAGTTGAGTGTGAAATATTGTCCAAGTTATGCAAAATAATTATAATCAACAGTGTAATATTTAAATCACTCACGACATAATGAAAGCTTGAGAAATAAAACAAAATAATCATATCAGTGTCGTGGAGTCAAATGCCAATGGAGTGTTGTTGTTGTAGTAGTGAAATGTTTTGCAATATTGTTCTTGGTCAGTTTTAAATTATTAATGATAAAATTAATTTAGGGGAAGGGGGAACTCCAGATATACCCTGCTTTCCTATGAACCAAATTTACCGAAGTCTAGTGTTAAGTTGTGTTGGGTCCCTCATTTCGAAATTTGAAGGATGATTGTGATAGTAGGGAAGATAGGGTAACACAAAAACAATTGACATAGTCATAGTTAAGTTATGCCATGTAACACAGATCATTGGAAGAATTGAAGAGCACTAGTATGAGAGGTTAACTTGGGCCAAGACAACATGTAGGATCCCAGCCACCTAATTGAATATGAAGGAGAAGATTGTGATTCAGTCCAATCGGGATAAGTAAGAAGACAACATAACTGCAAGAGTTTTGAATGTACCTTCATGCCCATGAGCTAATAATATATATTGTAAAGGATTAAGCCTATAAATGGATTGATGTTAATTGAGGATACCTCAAATAGTTGATAGTTGTTGATCAACATATCAATTTTTTTATGTAATGTAATCCCTTTGTGATGGATATGATCATTTTGAATATCAATGGAAGAAGCCCTCCTTTAAATATTTGAATTGTCCTTTCTCTATAAAGTAATGATGTTGCATTTCACCTTTTTGTAGTAGCACTTAGGAATGGGACCATATATGCTTGAATCATGTTGTGCCTGTAAGGAGAATATTTAAAATGCGATGCATTGTTTCCTAGTTTCCATGTATTAATCATTATTGGTTGTTATAAACTAAGTTAAAAATGGGAAATACTAAGCTAGTTAGTGGAATTGTTAGTCACATCTACCATGCTATACAAGGGAAATATTATTTATAGTATTGGGATGATGCTTCAGGTGAGAATTTCCCTCCTCAGGGATTGAATATGCCATCGCTTAGACTACAATGAACCCCTATTATTAGTCACCTATGCAGACCCTGATCTAAAAAAGGATCAACAAATGGTTATGTCGTTATGACCCTTAATTGTGCATACGGTGTTCTAGTAGCATGACAAGTGAGTTAACTCAAAGTTATATAGAATATTGGTGGTTCATGCAGATCAACCATTCTAAGGAACAACATGTTAAGGGTAATTGATCCCATTGGAAGCATAATGACCACAATAGTTATATTTTTTTATGGATAGAGTTCCCAAGTGTTGTTTGAGTGGTTGGATACTAAGGGAATACCTACGACCATTCTAGAAGAGGAGGAGACAAATTAAGTGGAGTATATATAATTTGGATACGTTGTAGAAGTTTGACCATAAGGTCATTGTTATCACCTAAACTGTAGTTACCCCTATGGATGTATCCAGTCATGGATGGCAATAGGGAAGGGTAACTCAAAAGGTGCAACCACGATCACCTCGACCTCCAGTATATGGTTGTCACGCCAGTCGAGGCAACCTTCGCTTTATGTTATCTAGCCCAGACAACAAAGGGGGAGACCCGATCTACTCCCGACAGGAGAGATCAAAACCAAGACACCAAATCAGGGTATTTCTAAGTGAAGTTAGGTGTATGGTTTATCCTAGACCTAAGGATGAAGTCACAAGCCAAGTGAGGGGTTTAATGAGTATAGCTTTGGTTCATAGTTGATGTGAGAGTGACTTATAATGTTTGAAGTGAGATCTAGGATTAGTGTACTAGTTCAATGTTGGAAGACCCACTGCCTTGGGAACCGTATCCAATGCAGGGTAGTTTAGGGGTTGATTGGGGCTAACTAGTACAAGTGACAAGTTTGACCATGATACATGATGGCATCAAGGGTTTGGTTCACCACACTAAGGTCAAACCACAAGTTAATCCAACAATCTAGGAAAGTCGAATTGACTTGGAGAGTAACCAGTGCCTTGGGAATTGGGATAATGGAGTCAAAGTAGGGTTGACTTGTGGTTGAGGACTCCTAATACTTGAGACAATTGGGCAATTAAGGTCTTGATGGATAAGTAGGTCTAGATCTAGGTTTAACCCAAGTGGACCACAATCCCTTAAAACGAGGAATGCTATCCCCAAGGCAAGATCTGACAAAGTGACACACTAGACCTAGGTTTTGAATTATTCTGGTTCCAAATCTCCAAAAATCTCAAGTACCCAGTTCCTAGAAGTGAGTGAACTCACTTCTCCAAGGTGGTGCGACTTTACCCAAGGAGGCTGAAAAGGTGGGTTAGGTGGGTCAAGACAAGTCCGATGGCATCCAAACTTTAGATCCGGGTAGGTTAGTCAAGTAGGAGTATGTATCTATAATTTCGTGGTAATCCGACGGTTAGATCTTACTAGATCTGAGTTTAAGTGTTCCAAGTGGTCCAAAATGGGGATTAAATCCCTTAAAATGTGGAATAGGGCCCACAAGGTGAATTTCAGGAAAGTAACAATCTGGGTGTATGTTATTTGATGTGTAGATTATGGATCAAGCGGGATCTCAAATGACCATGTACTAGATCTAGGTCAACTTGCTCAAACTAGGAAGTGCGCTTTGCTTGGGAGAGGCTAAGTTGGCTTGGGAAGGGGTCAAACGGAAGCCAATCCTCACCAAACTATAGATCCGGGATGCTGTGGATGCTATAGAGGTGGGTTTTCAATTTTATGCCCAACAACCCACTAGATCTAAGTAGATCTGAGAAAATGTAAAATGGGGGTTTTAAGATATTTAGGGTTTTAACAATTTATGAGCTATGTCAATGGATTGGATAAAGGAAAGAGAAACAAACCTGTGGATCTTACCTGGGTAACCTTGTAGATGCCTTGATGATGATGATCTATGCAAACCCGATCAATTTGAGAAGCTTTGAGGTAGTTTCTATGCAAGTCGATTTGATCCAAGAAGCCAATGCGCCCTCTCTCCTGCACAACAAACGTCAACAATATCAGATTTGATGCATCAAGAGATAAGACTAATGCCACAAGAGAAGTAACAGAAAGATAGCATAGATCACAATGAAGCTAATGATAACCCCCTGATACAAGCGAATGCCAAGAAAGTCGATTTGAAGAAGCCTTGCAAAATCGCCCTTGTTGAAGTCGCCCTCCTGTAGACAAACAATGATTTCCAAAAAAAGATAGATCTTACCACAATTTCCAAATGCTAGGTTGCAATAGACTTTCCAATCACCATCTAAGAACACCAGATGCAAAGGAGACCACAAGAATTTCCACAAGAATATTTTTCTATACGAATAATCCAAGAGCCAAAGACCCCTTACAATGAGAGGCTCTCTCCTTTAAATAGGAAGGAGAGGCACCAAAACCCTAACCACTTTTTGAATGAGTGGCTAAGATTAAAAGATACAAATGTCTAATCAATGGTTGAGATGAGCTCAATAATAAAATACATGGATCACAAATAAAATATTATGTGAGTGGACAAAATCGCCCTAGAAGAGGGGAATCCCACCAAATCATGATGACAAAATATCATAAGAGGCTTATGGTGGGTCCAAGGGGTAATTTTATCCCTCCTTGGTCAATCCCCATAGCACAATAACCATAAAATAATCATGAATGTACCAAATCGTGCCTCCATAGTCAAGTCGTGGTCCTCAAAAGACCTCAAAAATCCACAGAAAGTGCCATAAGTGATGGATGCGGGCCCCGATGAAGCTGAAACTGCTGGAGAAGGTGTGGAAGACCCCGATCTATCATCACTGATCATCACATGCCATAACTTTGCCTCAGTAGCCCAAATCGATTTCCTCAATAGCCATTTCTACCAATCCTGAAATGCCTCGGGAAGCGTGAAACTGCCCCAAACTGCCTCCTGGAGTGCCTGCGCTGTCAAGGTGAGGGCACCAGTGTGTCCGGGAGGGGGGTAATATGGTAAAAACAAGTGGCTGGACCACCCCCTCCATCATCAGCGCCCTAGGTCAACCGGATAAAAATCTCATCTGCTCCGACAGGGCCTCTGACAGACCAAAACTACACTGGGACAGCCTACTGAGGCTCAATCATCACTGTAAGTGCCCGGAACTGAAAATAAACTATCCCATTGGACTCAGAAGGTCCAAATCCATCCAAGATGTGTACTCATACACCATATGAGTCTCTGCATGATCAAAATAAATATCCAATATACCGGAACAGGGCCAATAATAATAATATGTAAATGACCAAACACTGCTGTAAACCAAGAATCATCATCATAACCCTGTAGCTGCTGCATAGAATCATCATGTATGTATACATAGACCATATATCATCTATCCATATCATCATAAGGTCCAACATCTCATGTCCCATGGTCCTCCATGGTCAAACTGGGTCTAACCAAGACCAAATATAACTCAGACCATCATCCAAGGCTGCTACAAAGTGTCAAGGTTAATACATGCTCTACAACTTATTCAAATAAAAATTATAACACAGAGTAATCATAACTGGCGATCTAAATCCAAATATATAGTGTCGTTAATTATTATTATTACTCAGACTAGACTTTCAGGATCATACTCACTTCATAGCTGTGATCAATTTGCTAGTGAAGGGTGAAGGCTGAAATAATTGGCTAGGCTAAGGGATGACTTGACTGACTTGACTTTGTGACACTTTGGCAAGGTAAATGGAATACACACCATAGTATATACTGAATGAGCAATAACACAGGGAATGGCGGTGTCTCACAAATGGATGAGTTGTTTAAAGAGGGTTTATTCACCTTCACAGATGCGCACAATCCATAATACAAATAAGGCCAGCAATTGTTTAGATATAGCATTTAAGTTCCATTGCTTTTTGGGCTTGAAGTTTCCATAGCCTTGATCTATGTGTGTTTATAAACACATTGCATAGATTTACATTTATTTTAGGCTTCCTGCTGCGGGTGTGTTTTTAAGGCACTTGTTTACCTGAGCACTTCTAGGTGTGTCATGGACAGCTTGTTTACCTAGGTATTTGTTTTCCAAAAGATATAACATTTTATTTTCATAGCCATTTTCATTTGGCATGCCTTTCATTCATGTGTGTTCAGAAACACATTGCATGAATGGGCTTTTCATACAAGATATAGCATTTCATTTTTCCAGATTTTGTATTCATGGCAGTACTAAAAGTTTCAGGTTTAGCCAACACAACTTTAGTGACTAGGGGGAATTCACAAGGAACTCCAACTCACCATAGGTAATTTTTGTCACCAACTTAGAGCCGAGACACAATAAACAGGGAAGCTCATCCAATACAGAGGCTACAGTGGGGAAAAGTCCTCCATGCCACTAGTCAAGTAGTAAGTCAGGGTGATAATCTAAAAGGTAGGCCATGGATGGATGAAGACAATGAAATGATGGAGCCAACAATAGCAAGCCAAGGTATGGTGGACTGATCACCTCTATTCTCCCTAAGGAGGGTACATACCAATGAGTATGAATAGTGAACTTCTAAGTCTGAGTGGGGACAATATAATATATATATAGATCAACCAGGTCCAAATATCTATATGATCGCCAGATCATGACATTAAGTGCTAAGACATGCTATAAGAATAAGTATAAAAGCAATCTAACCATAACACCATGATATACCTGCTGAGTCACATACCTGAATGCTCATCAACCTGTACCATCCTCCGTCCTCTTAAACTGCTGCTGTAACTCTGGGCACTACTGACTGCTCTGTACCAATGGTATAATGGCTACATCGGTCATCTCTCTGAGTGTCCCGAGACTCAGTCATGGCATGGGGAATATAACTGTTGTCCACAATCTGATAGTGATCCAATATAGATGCTCATCTCAGCATCTCAAATGTAGGGGAACTGGCTGAATAGTGTACTGGCATCAGAAAAATAATGTATGGTAGCCCGGCTACTATAAATGTGATAACAGTAATAAGGGTGGTTGATTTTTAGGTGAATACTGCTATAAAAGGCTACGTTGTTGAGTTCACAGTTGAAATGAACTGATATTTTTTTATAGTTGAAGTCTAGTTCAATAAAGGGACACATGGGAGATTAGTACATGAGGTAGAAACTAAAGATGTTCTTAGTGGAGGAGCATTTTTTCCTTTCAACTCAACGACAATGGCCATATATGCCCCTGCACATGGGGATGACCAAGGATGGACTTGACAGATGTAAATAGGTCAAGGAAAAATAGTACCATGGAGGAGGCACAAGTGCTAGAAAGGGAACACAGAGCCCTAAGAAGAGAGATGATCATCGAAAAATGGTGCCCAGATAAGATAAAGAAGGTTAAAATAAGAAATAATTTGGTGATAAAATCCATGATTAGGGAAGGAAGGACTGAATCTTCTTTAAGGAGTTAGAATATTTGGGGAAGGAGGAGAACAAGGTGATCGATGGTTTGAGCGACAAGGATTGATGGTGGATTTGAGTACGAGGAAGGATTGGGAGAGAGTATGGTTGTTAGGGAGATGGAACGACCAGCAAGTGAAATCATACTAGTGTGCAAAGGGGTTCAACTAGAGGAACCAGAGCCGGTGCAACAGGAGGCTGCACCAGGAGATACTAACGTCCTTGCCACTAAGGGGACAACAATTGTTGGGAAACAAGAAGGAGAAACACTTAATGATGTGTTATGCTTATTCGATATTGAAGAAAGGAAACCAACTAACGTGGTACCAACCCCCACTATTAGAACCAACTCAAAACAATTACCACTCATGGTGCATTTTGAAAATATAAAGTAACCCCAACCCCAAATGTAATTTATGTTTGTAGCTTACCAGCATTTTCCAATAGTAGACCGAGGAATAGTAATAGTGGAAAAGCAAGAAAAGGAAACATCATTAGTATGAATGGGAGTATATGAGTAATTTTAAATCCTATTGCAATAGGAGGAACCATAACAATCAGTCAACCATGCCCTCAAGGTTTCATTCCAATTGGTAGCTTCGTAGATAGTATGGCTCAACAAATAGATAGCTCGATAATGCACCTTCTTGAGTTTCCATGGAAGGGTGACAACGATGAATAATAAAACTACTTGTTGTGTAAGCCAATTTGAGATCCGAAGGAATCACCATCGTGGAGGCCAAACTAGTAGAGTTCCAAACCACTTTGAGGGAAATATATTTACAATGGAATATGAGGCTTGTACAGACAAACCCTTTGGGTACACCCCAAACAATGACAAAAGTAAAAGCATGCTTTGTAGCATAATTCCAAAGGCAAAACTTCGAGCAACATAGTTGTGCTGAGCTAAAAATGATAACATAGTGGTTGGGACAAGGTGCATGGGAGTATGATCGACGATTTCAAGACTTCATCAGCTAAATATCATATCCAATCCATGAAACCTAACACAAGGAGTGTTTATTCAAGGGTTACTACCTCTTACTAGGGTATCATTAATGCATCAATAATGGAATACCCAATGAGATGCCTTATCTCATGGTATTAAAATGAAATCAATGCACAAATATCCTTAGCCAACGAAAACAATTGTCGTAGATATACCATCGACTGGTGCCATGAGTGAGCTCACTCAGTTATAGTCACAGATTGTAGCAATAAGAAAGCAAATTCAAGAAATGCGTTGTGCCAATACTAGACAAGAACAAGTCCAATGCAACATATGCAAGACAAAAGGACATGTAGCAAATGATTGTCTAATTTTTTGGTTCAAGATAGCAACACCTAATTCAATACCACGACCAAGAACCCAATTCCCAAGCAAGGTGGTGATAGAATACTGTGAAATCTACAAAATGTACAATCACTCACCCCAAATTTGCTCGTTGTTGCATAAGTATATTGTGAAGTATGCATAATTGTGGTCACCCATCGTAGCTCTGTCCAATGTTGCAAAAGTATACTTATGTGCTGATCACTATGGTATGTGACTTTTGTAGGATGAATGCTCATACCACTTAAAATTATCGCACCCTGTAGTTTGTAGTTGAGCAATTTGAAAGGAGCTCCTTTTCGGTTGAGGAGGCAACCTGCATATGATTGAAGGTGAAGGATAAGGTGAATATGGATGAGGATACAATGGGGGACAAGGAGGAGGCTAGTGAGGAGGTAGGAATGGTGATCATTATGGCCCCATTAGATGTTATAATCGCAACATGATTGTGCATATACACAGAGATTGACCTTAGTCTAAAAGGTTGTGGTGTAGCCACTATAGAGCTACCGGGCATGCAACAAAAGTTTGTTGTGACCTTATAGCCAAGTGGAAAACCAAATAAAGACAGAAAAATTATCTTGGTGAATTCAGAGCCCTAGTGCAGAGAAGGAGCAGGAGACCCAAGAATCAATGTAGTTACTGGCAGTGGGCCAGGAAGATGAGTTGATGAAGCACAACTAGGGATCCTACAAATCTGAAAGGAGGTCCTTTAAAACCCTACATTTGACATGACCAAGAAAAAATCATATTATAAGTAATCCTTTGAGGAACTAAAGGAGGCAACAACCACCACTAGCTCCACTGTCAGCAACAGTTCGACTACTTGGAACCCCTCAAAGCGAACCAGGATACCTCAACATTAGGAAATGGAGGAATTCTACTCAACGGATTGGATTCATGCATTGTTTCCAGACTTTGATGATAATCTTAGATGATGAAGAGCCAGCGAGGAGGTTGCAATTAGTGTTGGGTAAGTTGTTTAGTGGGGATAGTGAAGATGCCATCTATTCTCCCTTGAAAAAAAAAGGTTCTTTGGATCGATCACAGGAAACAACCTTGAACCAACTTAGAATTCAAATCGATGCTCATATCCATGGGTACAAAGTTCAGGATTTCATGTTGGACTTGGGATTTAACGTGAACATTCTATTAAATAAGTAATGGGAAGTGATGGGGAAGCCCCAATTAGTACACTTTCCCATCCAGTATAGAATCTATACTATTGGAGACGTGAAGGATATTGAAATAAATTTGTGTAATACGAAAACAACATCTTACTTCAAGGTCATCAAAATCGTTAATGAAAAACATTCCTAACATCTTGGTTAGGATTCAAATGCGCAAATCACAATGAAGCAATTCTAAATTTAAAGAGGGGGGATATGTCTTTTGAAGCTAACGGGTCTAGAGTGATACAACCCATCGACCTAGTCAAAGGATACTAATACACTAAACCAGTGGATGATGTAATCGACAATGTTGTAGTAAACCAACTATACAATATGACTACAGGTATGAGAAAATATTACATCAACCCAATGGTCAATGGAGCAATCAATTGGATAAGTGTCTGGTCAAATTCTTACAGTAGTTAAGAGGCATTCTAGGACTAGAAAGAGTGCAAACACAAACTATATTCATGTTGTTACACCATGGTAAGGTTGTTTATTGGATTGAAACAAAAATGCAAGACCCTCCCATCTTTAACGGCATATGAGATGTCGAGGAATTCGTGGAAGACTTGAACCTAACCTTGCACGAAAAACACTGGATTCCAGCTATGGACATAGCGTTAAGGTCCAACCCCCTAGGTGGTGGGCCACCTATTGAGAATATTTGGACAAGTGGGATAATCCACAACTAGTGCTGTGACATCCATGCACCTTAGTGCCCATGTACCAAGTGATTGATATCTCAAGAGCCTAAAAAGACCTCATGGAGTTCCTAAGATAAATGAAAAAAAGATACATTCAATGCAACACATAGAAGGATGTGTTCAAGGCGGACTCGAGAAGCCATTTGCATGCTCTGGGTACATGATTTCAACCACACCTTGGGGATGGTTGGGGCCCATCCCCAAGGATTCATATCCGCGTGATTCATATCCACGTGAGGAGACCAAGAGGAAGACTAGAAGGTGAAAGAGTTTGAAAGGTCGGTTCTATACAACCTTGTCCTATCTAGGAAAGACTCTTGACATTTCATTTGTCTTGAAAACCTTAAAGTCTTTGTTATTTGATCCTAAGGTGTGCAGGACTTTATAATACGTCTACAAAATAGACAAATAGAAACAACAAAAGGGAAGGTCATATTATCAATGGATAGGGGAATACTTGGCCTTCAAGTGTTGCACCGAAGTAACATAAGAACTATAAGAAGAAGATGATCCATAAAATTTGCGCCACCTTTCCTTTGACGAATTTGAAGGGGAAAGATCTGTAAAAGAGACAGTGGAATATCCCGCAGGAAAACATATGAGGATCTACTCAAGATCAGGCAGGTTCATTGCTACCGAAGACGAACCCGAGTTAGCATCCATTGGAAACTATTGGAATGATGCGAGAGCATTTGAGGTTGCGACGCTACTATGGGAGTACAATGATTTGTTTCCCCATAAATTTACAAATATGAAGGGATTGAGGGAGAATTGAGTGGGATGAAGATATTGGTGAAACCATATGCCCTAGCCATTAAGAAACACCCCTATAGATTGAACCTTATAATAAATGAATGAGTCACGGAAGGGATTGACAAGATGTTGGTGGCCAAATTGATATTTTTGGTGGAGGAATCAAATTGGATTAGTATGATAGCAATTCAAGATAAGAAAACGGGAGCATGCATATGAGTACATGTGGACTTTTGAGGGCTAAATGTCGCTTGTACATAGGACCCTTGTCCCACACCCTTCGACGATGAAGTACTAGACTAAGTGGCAAGAAAAGAAGCATACTACTTCACACATGGCTTCTCTTGCTATCATCGGGCACGCATAAAGGAGGTAGACAAGAAAAATATCACATTTGTCATTGAATTGGGTTCCTATGGATACAATTCCATGCCTTTTACACTAAAGAATGTGTCAACAATATTATGTCGGATATAAATCATAGCCTTCAAGGAGTAGATTTATATATTCATAAAAGTATACTTGGATGATTTGATGGTGTGCATCTTGCTAAAGGACTATGTTTCTATGTTGTGTCTTATTGTCATGCTGTGGCTAATGTTTAAAAGGTCTCAACAACTACAAATATCACTTCACTTGAAAAAGTGCATCTTCTGCACACGTTTTAGCACTCTCTGGTCGATCCAGCCAAGATATAAACAATTTTTAATCTTAAAGCCCTAACCAACATACACACATTGTGATCAATTTTGGGACAAGCCAGACATTATTGTAGGTTTGTAAAAAGAAATGTGTCCACCACCACAAAAATGGAACAACTACTGAAAAAAGACTGAAAGATTTTACTAGGAGAAAGAATGTCAGAAATCCTTGGACCTCCTAAAGGAGAAACTCGTAAGTTCCCTTATCCCAGTCTTCTTTGACCAAAATAATGAATTTCACGTACATGTTGATGCATCTAGTATTACATTGGGAACCATCTCAATGCAACCCAGAGAAGGAAAGTTGGACCACCTAATTTACTTCGCTAGTAAGAAATTGTCTAAAGCCAAGCACAATTGCATTATAACGGAGTAACAAGGGAATGGTCTATTAACTACATAAGTTTAGACACTACCTATGACGGGGAGATTACAAGTTCTTTATCAACCAATCTGCGTTAAAATATTTGGTGAACAAGACAATAATTGTAGGGAGAATTTGCATATGGCTACTATTCTTTCAAGAGGTGGATTTTGAAGTTGTGATAAAACCCAAAAAAATAAAATGTTGGCCCATTTAATTTATGATAAAGAATTGAAATGGGCAAAATAGGAGGATAGCCAGATGTTAAGTTTCTAGGATAAGATATTTTTCAGGATAGACATTGTATTGAATTACTTAGGCGACATCACTACCTTCCTCGCCACTGGTGTAGCACCACAAGAATTCTCAACAACCCAAGGGAAACAACATACTAGTGGTCAAAGCAACATATTGGCAATCGATAGCGAGACAACTCCATAAGTTGGGAACATATGGAGTTCCTAACATGTTACCACCAAGACAGAGAAGTCGCAACATATAGCCTTGAATATCAACACAATAAACATAACGAATTTTAGCAAGGCGACCTCATTCTCCTATAGGATGATAAGTATCTTAAGCATCCAAGGAAGCTATAGATGCCTTAGATGGGCCCCTTCATGGTCATATAGATTATAGACTCAAGAGTAGCAAGATTGGATCAACTAAATGGAATGATTTCATGGATGATGGGTAAATGATGACTCCTTGAAGTTGTTTTGACCTCTTGAAAGCTAAGTTTCTCTGATATCCAAAATTGTGTACTATAAATTTGATTTAGTTAAGTTAATAAGGCTCAATTATATGAACAAACCACAAGTCAGTAGTCTAGTCTAGTAAAACTTGAGAGTAATTCTCAATTCAAATCACAAATTTCCTTTCGTTTTCGATAAAATATAGATGCCACCTTTGTGGATGTGGGAGGAACAAGTTAAGCTAGTTGCATCAAAAGCATAGAGTTGCGTTAATGGAATAGTTGAGTTGGATACCTTTTATTGCACCAATTTGTTGTTGTGTCCAACAACCATGAGGTTTGTGTCTGCATATGAGTTGCACCAAATAAGGAAGTTCCATCACAGGATGTTGAGTGATTAAAAAATCCCCATTAGAATCCTCGTCGGTAACATCGTGATCTATTGGTCAATTGAATAAAAAGCGTGTATTTAATTCGCATAACCAATAATGCTTTCCGATGTGATGGAACTAGGGGGGGAGATTAAGTTTGAGGGGTTAGTTTATTACGTCACTCCATCATTTGAAAAATGGAAGTAGGGGGTAAAAGGTTCATTTTTAGGGATCGATTGGGTTACATCACTCCATCATTCAAAATTAGTGTGAAAAAATAGTGGTTTTGCACTGGATGGCTTGACAAGAGTAAATGCAACCAAAATAGATCATGGTGGCCATACAATCTTGGGACCATTTTTAGGATTTTTAAAAATTTAGTTGATTTTTCCATTTAAAGAGGAGATCAAATCAAGCTTGAATTTATGAATTCAAGAGATCTATTATTTGTTGTCCAATGCACTTAAGTCACACAACGAACCTACCAAATCATTAAGAGAAAAGAATCGGGAGTGCAAAGAAGACTAACCAATACCAGTAAGAAGAACTTCAAAAGATTACTCAAGGACTATCACTGATATACACCCATCAAATATACCAAGAAAATATAATGGAGAAATTCAATAGTTGACGAGTGCTGGAGTGAAAAAGGTTACAATTGAAGAACCCATGGACCCCTAAGTGTTGTAATGAGGAGAATTCAAGGAAAATTCCGTACAGATACCCAACAAAGAATATGATTTCACTAAAGTAGAGTAGTGACCATACCTACATAAGTCATATTATATGCACCAAATCACCTTGAACAATGGGGATATAAGAGAAGAAGTTATCAATGAAGTTCAACCTCTACAAGTGTTGTCATTGCTCAACAATGGGTCCCAAAATTTGGTACCTCGACCCTAGTACGCAAATGTATTAAGTTCCCACTAAGCAAAGTGCATCAAGGCAAACTATGGATTGACCAACCATGCTCATTTACACTAGAGGTAGCCATGGACCTCACTAGTCTTTCAATGGATGGTCCACATGTTAGCATGGCTTTCCAACAACACAAAAGAGCCAAGAAGGCCAAAGAAAAACACATGTACATGTGCTACAAGCCACATCGAGGGAACAAGGGATCCAACATCAATTTGATTAATTCACTACTCATTGGAATGGTTGCAAGAACTCTGACATGTCAAGTATTTCAAAAGCAACATAAAACCAAGAGTAGGTTGGACATGATTTTAGCAGTTAAAACCTATGCGCAATGTCAATGATTGAATAGGTGTCAATTTTTCATGAATAAATTCATTGAGGCCACTTTAGCATCATACATCAAGACTTACTATTTAACTACGACTATTTTCTCAATCCATTTGCCATGTTAAATTGGGAGGCGTCAAAAGGTTTCCTACACTTACCTACTGAAAAGGGACTAGTCTCAACAACTTTCATGCCCTAAACAACCAAAAGGAACTAGACCATATCCATCTTAATGACAAGGCCTCTATGACCTAGTACTGGATAATGGTAGAAGTTAGAAAGCGACAACTGTGATTCCCCACCAAACTTATCAACCACTACCTAGAGTGGTTGAGGTTTGAATCTACCAATGGTAACAACTACACATGATCAATTATGGAGCGATCCAAATGGATGGAGGTTAATCCATTTCCATATATGCTCACAACTAAGGACATTTGTGAGGAAGTGCACAAATAGTCCATAATCAACATAGAAAATACATATAAAGAAAATGTTTCCTTGTTTCCTAAGAAAAAGCTACATGAAGGAGAAAAGAACTTGATAAGGTACTGATACTCTACTAGAATCCCCCACTGCTACCTGAAGTGCAATTGTAGAAGAAAAGAAAATACCTAAAAGTGTGGGAAATCATCCAATCAGGTAGTCGAGCAAGGCCAAACATCAACCAAACAAACAACTCTTGTACCAACCATGAATCTCCCACATTTCGTGACTACCAAGAAAGACGCTCATAGATTTGATGAGGTACAAAGAGGGGTCATGCAACTGATACAAACATTGGCCAGACTAATTATAAAGAATCCCAAAACACACTCTCCACAACCCATAAATATACAGGCCATAAATGTAAAGAACACAGGTCCACCATTACCGATAATTACCCCAATACCCTGTGACCTATGTGAAGTTGTCTACCTTGGGAGGACCTGCTTGGATCACCACCATTCATAACCAAATTTACAATGGATCCACATGACCCAACCAAGGGAGAACAATTGTAGCAATAAGAACAAAGAAATAAAGAACAAACCACTGAGGGCGAAAACAAAAAGTAGGATGCACAATAAGGTCAAGTTAGTCTTATCCAACCTACACATGTCATTGTAGGGGAGGATGACCAAGACCCCTGAAAAGATCATGTTGGTGGGATAAATTAACTGATCTAGGAACAAGAACTAGAGAAGAATGAAGAAGAAAAATAGAGAAAACATGAGACAAGACCACAATAAATGGACCAGTTGATGGATGAGCCAATGGAAGCGATACCAACTTAAACAAGCATTGACTAGGCACAAACAAGATTGACCATTTTAGGTGTTGAGGGCTATTTGGACCCTAATACATTGAGACACCTTATTTCCAAATTGCCATAGGATCAATAGTATCAACTAGCAATCATTGAAGAATTTCAAAAGGATTTTGACACCATGCAATATGTTACTATCGATGTTCAACAACACATACGCACACCACTCAAAATAACATTGAGCATGATTTCACAAAGGAAATAGGCAAGTAGCACGCCACCCCAGAAGTGGTGCGGATTTTAGTAAGAATGGATCCAATGACACAAATGCACTTGGAATTGTCGCAATCCTTAGATATCACTCAAGTACATAATGAAAACCTCATTGATTAACATCCCATTTATACAAATATGACAGACATGGGATTATCGAAGCAAAGAGAGACAACACTTAGTTGCACGCTGATAATAGAAAGATATGGATCTAACTGGATGATATTTTTAAAGAGGTAAAGGATATATAAAGGGATAAAGATGCATTATGGGATCGAGTAGAATCAATTAAAGGTTTAATTATATGGTCTGTCTAACTATTCAAGAAGAGGACACATATAAAAGACCTGTAGATTGATGCCCACTACCATAATTAGTAGACTAGCTACAGTAAGCAGTACAACATATGAAAAAGGGGAAATAAATATTGAAAAAGATATGGGATACAAAACACTCAATTGAACAACAAAATATGTCTCATATACTACAAAGTTTGTATCCTACCACAATCATTGCCAAGTAGTTCAAAGAGAAGTTGAAATAGGCAATTAATCAATCTTGAGATAATGTCACTACAACCCAAAATTGGATGCAGGTAGTCAAGCAGTGAGAGTGCCCCTCGAAAAGCATCCATGATAGAATCAACAGGCCACAACAATATGTCAAGTAGATGAGAAACACCTTTTTAGGGATGATAAATTGTGCAACTTACAAAAGACCAATGAAGAACTCGATTGAGTCTATCAGGCTAGTAGAATGGTCCAGTCCTAATTATGACAACTTAAACTAGTCACACTTGGGAATTTCACCTCCCTACAATATATGCACCAACAAAAGCAATTAGAATGGGCAGAGGTTTAAGGGAAATGACCACAAACGCTCGATATCAACTAGTCCAATCTAAAGGCCACAACAAGATGTCGAGTAAATGAGAAACACCTTTTTAGGGATGATAAATTGTGAAACTTACAAAAGGCCAATGAAGAATTGGATTGAGTCTATCAAGCTAGTATAATGGTCCAGTCCCTATTACGACAACTTAAACTAGTCACGCTTGGGAATTTCACCTCCCTACAATATATGCACCAAAAAAAGCAATTAGAATGGGCAAAGGTTCAGGGGACATGACCACAAACTCTTGATATCAACTAGTCCAATCTCTATTTAACATGATTAAGCATCATAGTCAGTGAGTGGTCAAAGTAGCTCAAAGGTTTTGTTGAGTTTCTGTTGGGTATGTGTTATATTCTCTACATGACTACCCCCCTTCCGGCCAATGGTTTTTGGACCATTGTAATCTAATTCCGGTTTGGGAATTAGGGTTTCAAAGGTTGGTCAATGCCTTATATTGTATTGCAAATGGTTGAATTAATATAATCAAAAAATAAACAAATAGAGAGGTGAAGCTCTAAATTAAGTTGTTTTTTCCCTTTGGGGTTTCCAGGGTAAATTTCAATGTATTGTGTGTGAACGCCACAATTTACTTTCTATTTTTCTTAAGAATTATATGCATTATTACACTTAAATAGGTTTAGAACTTTCAATTTTGAGACAAAGTTTTGGAGTTGGGCCCCTTGTTTTAGAAGGATGGGACCTCAGTGCATAAGGCAACAATAGAATATGTTGAGTCAAGCAAGGTTGGTGGGAGTTGATTTTAGGGTTGGTCAATGGCTGTGGTTGGGGCTTGTTGGAACCCTCATTTTGAATTTTGAAGAACATATGTGATAGTGAGGAGGATATGATGGCACAAGAACAATTAGTAGAGTCAAAGTTAAATTGTGCCATGTACACAGAGATCATTGGAAGTTACAAAGAGCATCGGTATAAGAGATTGACAATGCTTGGGACAACAAGCAAGATCCTAAGAAACCAAGGAAGAGGTAGAAAAAGGAGAATTCCATATAGCTGAAGAAGAAGGATAACATTGTGATTCAATCATGTTGGGATAAGCAAGAATACAACATACCTATAAGAGTTTGGATGTACTTTCCCACCTATGGTTAAATAGTTGTTGGCAGGCGGTTCGATGAGGAAATGTCGCAGTACTGCCGACACTGCGACACATCGGATGAGGGCACGGAAGGAGTATTTTGTGTTAAAGTATACCGCAGTTGACAGGTTTTGGGTCACTTGGACCATATGTTATGTAATGTTGAGTCAATTGTACCACGGTATGCGGGTTTTTGGGTCATTTGGACCGAGTCAGTTAAATATTGGGTCATTTGTCCATAGTGTCGGTTAGGAAGTCGTTAGTAAGTGGACAAACATTGTAATGGCTGAGGCCTATAAATAGATGAGAGTTGTAAGTGTTAGAGAGACAATAGTGGGCGAGTGATAAGAAGGTGGATGTATATGGAGATCTATGTTTTGCTTCTGGTATATGACTGTGACAGTAATACAATGATGATGTTTTGGTACGATCTTTGTGCAATGTTGCGATATATGAATGTTGTTATATTTTCTTGATGCAATGTCTGCTTACTGTTGCTGTGATGATCAATGTTGCGATTAAGTAATATGTTATAAATCCATGTTGAATGTTTAAATTTTTTGTTTAAGTACTGCAATACAGCTAGTCCGTGCAGCCACAACTCTCCTCCTCCCTCGGCGGAAACATGGTTCCGTCTGCTCTTCTTGGACGCCTCGGGTGAGACCTCATCCGCTCTGCGGGTGTTGCTGGGAGGGCTCAAACCTGCCCAGGCCGGTGCCCAGGGAGACTGCGGTATGTTTCGACAGTGAGGGGAACCCTTGTCGACCAAGGTCGCATTGGTCAACAAATGGTTCCGTTGTCGGGACCGTGTGCAAAGTGAAAGGAGGTCATGTTGTGGCACCCGACGAAGCCGGAGATACAGAGCTGGTTTGATCAGAAGTTGCAGGAGTTTGCTGAAGAAGAAAGCCGAAAAACGCGATTGACAGTAGATCACTGGCTGGGAAGGTATATTCACGACAGTCCACATGAATGGTTCTTCTATGAATTCCCAGTCATTCTGTACGAGTGGTTGTCAAAGCTGACCTTCCAGAAGAGGAACTTCCAGGGTGGTGAGCCGACGGCTTGGACCCCGGAGTTGATTCAGGAGCTGCAGGAAGTCGATAATAAGGCATCGTGGGCTATCGAAGTTTGGGTTGATAGCATCTTGGAGGGATATATCACTGAATTTGTAGTCGACGCAAAGAAATCCTATAGTGAAGTTGAAAGATACTTCTTCCGAGGACCAAGGGGAAGGTTTCTACTGCCGCTCCAACTGTCGATTAAGATGCTAATCTGCAAAAAGGGTATATTAAAGATGCACCTTGATCAGTAGACAGCCTGGTGGGCGGAGGTCGTGGGTACCGCGACTGTTGGGGAATGGTACATGGAACGGTAAGGGGTATATGGGTGCAGACCATGAGGAGACTGTGAGCGAAGCCGAGGAAGAAAGTGGTCTTACAAGAGGAGGAGCGAGGTTTCGACAGGAGAAGGTCCTGCTGCGATCGGACCGCAAAACCACGAAGGAAGACCACACAGGACGAAGCGACCTCACAGTCCTGACAGGGACGACCAGGCTACGCCCAGGATAGAGGCAGGACCAACCCCCGGCACCAACGTACCCACACCTCCGCTCACTGACTCACAAATAGCAAGAAATACCAATTCGACACCGCCAAGTTCGTCAATTCCATAGAAGTTAATTGGTAGTAGCACAGCGACAGGAGGAAGGAAGCCCAGAATGGCGGGCGAGGATGCTAAGTTACCATTGTTCCATGGAAGTGCGACAGACAACCCAGAACAGTATTGGTTTTTGTGTGAAGTGATCTGGACCATGAAACAGATCACTGATGTCGATGCTAAGAAAGGACAGTTAGCCACGACTCTGCGAGGTCGTGCATTAGATTGGTTCATGAAGTTTATTCTAGTCCCTACGAGAGCCCCAGAGAAGTCGCTGGATGAGATTCGGGATGGGCTCATTGCCGAATTTAGAAGGCCTAAGTCGGAGGCTCAATATATTACTGAATTAAAGGAAATTAAGCAGTATCCCAATGAGATGGTATGGGATTTCGACCAGTGATTCAAGACGCTTATGGCAAAGGTTAGTTTTGATATGAGCGTCGTCCAACATAAAGAATGGTTCATTGCGCCACGCTACCCTACATTCGGCTGCCACTGATGCAACAAAACATATCGACGCCTAGCAAAGCTCTAGAGATTGCAATGCGATTGGAGGCGTCATCGATTGGAGATAATGCAGCCGGGATGTCGCAGATACAGACACAGCTCGCTAACCTGACTATACAGTTGCAAGATTTGAAGAAGAACAAGGAATAGTGCGATGAAGTATGGTGTACGTGATGCCGAGGAGAAGGGCATACAAAGGACAATTGCGTGAATTTCCGTAATTATTTGGTGTCAGGAGCGCCAAACCCGTTGAATGGCGGTAGTATGCCGTGTTGTCATGTTTGTCAGGTGTTTGGGCACAGTCACGATAATTGCCCGTATATGCAGAAAAAGATCACAACCCCGCGAAATCTTTATTGCACATTTTGCAAGTCAGTGGGGCACGATGACAAGGATTGTCGTGCATATGGGTTGCTACAGGAGAGAATGTGTGATGCATTCTACATCAAGGACGATCAGCGCGCCGTGCAACAACCACAGGTAGCTCAGCCGCTACCGCAACCGCAGATGCAATTTGCACCACAGCAACAACAACCGTAGCAGTTCATGCCGCAATATACTCCGATGCAGATGACTCCCCCACAGCCACAGTATGTACAGCAACCGCAGTATGCACCACAAGGGAAAGGGATACCACCAGCACCGATGCAGCAACAGTTTAACCAACCTCAGTACCAGCAGCAAGGTGGCTACCGAGGAGGATACAGGGGCAGACGCGGTGGCGGATTTGGTCATGGAGGAGGAGGCCGAGGTGGTCGTGGACCTGTTCAATGTTACCACTGTGCGGTATGGGGGCATTATCAGTGCGACTGCCCACTACTACAGAATCAGTGTACGTTATGTTTTGGTAATGATCATACGGTTGAGAATTGTCCACAGTTGATTGCCGATGGCAGGCTGGGAACGCTCCGCAGCTACAGAATCGGGCCCAGCCACAGCAACCAGTACAGAACCAACCCCCGCGACCACCACCGAACGCCAATCAAAATGTCAATCAACCAGGGAATCTGCAGCAGAACCAGACGTAGGGTGCAAATATTGCAACCATTTCTGCAAAATCGCGACCACAAGATGCTTCGGTGGCTGTTGTCACTCGTGGAGGAAAGACGACTGGGGAAGATGGTTCGCGACCACTGATTCGGTTGGCTGGTCAGAAGACGGTACCTTTGGACATTGATACGAAGCGGGAGACATTCCTAAAGGCACGTCGTACCTTGGAGAAAGACCACGGTAAGGCTGTTGTTTGCGATATGCCACCTGTCTTTGATACTACATCAGACACTGATCGACCGCCACCACCGGGGACATTGCAAAAGTTTCTTGAAAGCTGTATGTTATTAGCCCGAGACCCCGCTGCCCTAGTTGAGATTGAGGGATGGTTGCAACGATTTATGAAAGGATGGCAGGAGTCGGCAGTAAACTCCCTACAGCGACGGAAGACTGGCAAGGAGATGCGAATGAATATTCAGATTGGTGAATATGATGTTGACTCTGTTATTCTTGACCTTGGTTCGGATGTTAACATCTTAACCAAGCAAGCGTGGCAGAAGATGGGGAGTCCCCCATTGAGCTGGTCTCCTGTGCAACTCCGGTTGGCTAACCATGCGAAGATAACACCCATTGGGTGAGTTCCGCGGCACACGATCGATATTGAGGGCATGAAGACTTATGCTGACTTCGATGTCATTGAAGTGGTTGAGGGAGGAAGCTCTTATCCGGCGCTCTTGGGGATTAGATGGGCTAACGATAGTGGAGCTGTAATCAACTTCAAGAAGCGCATGATGACCTTTGAGAATTGCGATACGTTGAGCCTGTAAAAGATGATGATCCCGCTGGATGGGACCATGCATTCAATATTTCTGAATATTATATTCATCCTAGTTCCCACGGTGAGTTGGAGTGGCGCAGCGAGAGCTCTACGTTTTCCGACTTTGATGATGCCTTAGAACATTGGCAGAACAGATTGCATGAGGTACCATTCCGGAAATGTGTCTTAGTTACGCAATCCTTATGTCGTGTTGTGACAGAAACGATCACATTGCCTGTCCATGAGGGGTTGCATGGCCTAACCACCTTTTTGACAGAATTTGAAGACCACGTCTCAGAACCACAGCGATTGCTGGCATTGGAGGAAGAACTGAAGGCTGCTCCAGCACGCTAGTGGGTGACACATAAGAAATCCATTAATGGTTGGTCACAGTGTCGAAGGTTGATGATGGTTCGGTTCAGCGATACTGAGGTTTATCACACTAGCAAGTATGATGGCTAGAATAATCCCAGTGATCACGTGATGGAATGCCAACGATTATGGGTAGCGCAACCCAGAGATGAGTGGGTCCATGCTTTTATCCATAGTTTGGATGAGATGCCGCGCTCATGGTACACTGCAGCCGAGTTGCGGCAAGAAATTACAACATGGGGGGAGTTGACGGTCTGTTTCACTCATACGTTCACTTTTGTGGATGCCAATCTGGATGTCCATAACGCCTTACAGCTAATCCGCGACGCGGTACTTCAGGTTGTTACAACGGCCTACCCTGTCAACCTGCACACATATTGTCAGATGCAGTCTCTCATGGAGTGCTTCAACATCAGCGGCGGGCCAGAGGATGAGGATGATCCCCAGAATGTTAACATTCTCGAATCTGAAGGGACTCGCGATGTGGTACCGCTTATCGCGCCAAGTACTCCGTTCGGTCAACCATTGCAGCTTCGCAAGATTAATATCAGCACAGAGGCTACTCCCAATTTTGCTAATGTTGGCGATTGTTGGGATGATAAGATGATGAGCAAGGTTACTGAGTTACTTCATGAGTTTCAAGACGTGTTTCCCACGAAGTTTTCTGAAATGAAGGGCATCCTGGGTGATTTAGGAGAGATGAAGATTCCATTAAAACTAGATGCTAATCCAGTCCGACAGCAACCTTATCAACTGAATCCACGACATAAGGAAAAGGTCAAGGCGGAACTTGATCGCATGTTGTTGGCTTGATTTTGCAACCAAGCTTAGTGCTATGGGCACCTGCTAACTAGTAGCAGCAGTCTCAATAGAAATAAATAACAATAAACTAAATCTAAACTAAACTAAACTAGCATGTGCATTTTGAATTAAAAAACAAGAACAAGAAACATAAGAAATAATTTTGTATTAAAAAAATGAGGGCAAGCAAATGCTTGCAATAAGAATACCTTCGATTGATGAAGATATTTGGGAAGCTCCAATGGTGAGCAGCTCCAATCTCCAATGGGTCCTTTCTCCAAGGTTGCTACAATGGCCAAAAACTCAAGGGAGATTTTGGCAGCATGAGGATAGGAATATGGATGGATGTGAAATGAGGAGCCCCTACCACCTTTTTATAGGTTTTGGTGGTGGGAAATACCATTTGTGGTTTTGTGGAAACCAATGGTATTGACCAACATGGTTTAGGTACTTTTCCCTCCTTTTTTCCTTTTTTGAATAAAATTAATATTTTTATTCCCTTTTTAATATTTTGGGGAGTTTGGACCCTTTTTTAGGGTTTTTTATGCTTTTTAGGAAAAATAATCTTTTTGAGTGGGAAAAAGGGGTGTACTAAGGTCTTTTGGTGACCTTTTGTTGGCTTCAGAGGCTCAGATGGTAGAAAAGTGGACAAATGGGTCATGTGAATAAGGAAATGAGCTAGTGAGCACTTTTTAGGTGTTAACAGATTGCTCCCTGATGTGTGAGGGCAGGAGCTCATCGTATGGCCGATAGACATCATAGTTCTTTTGTCTTTTTTCTGGGGTTTAGGGAGGAGAAGAGACCGTTTGGAGATTGAATCCGCGGACCTTGGAAGCTGCAAAAACAAAAAATATTACATGGCCTCAATATGAATGAGGAATAATCTCTGATAATGGACGAGGCGGGCATACCCATGCTCGTATCAAGACATATACATAACAATTAGTCCCAAGAAGGGGGATCTAATACATAAAAAATATACTGGTACATCATAATGGTCCAGAGGGGACATGATTTTGGGATGTACTCATGATCATGGCATGACTGATCTCAATAACTGATATACTGGAATGACTGTTGAACTGCTGAAACTGAAGGTGTCCAACATCTGTAGGGACTCAAAAAGTGTGAGTCATCTCTGAGAATTAATGTAACTGTATACTCAAGGGAGTATGAAACTGGGGTATATCTGAATACTGTCACCATGCGCAACCCGGATATCTATAGGAAAAGTATAACTGGTTGTATCCATAGGTAGACTCTCAAATGTGGAGGAGTCAGATGGTATCCGGGGTCTTCGACTAATAAATGAAAGGACCGATGCCCCGTGTGAGTCTCAACGATGCGATCAAGGTGTTGAAGTCGAGCATGTGAGAAACAACCATTTGGAGAGGCACTGAGGACTCTTCTCGAAATGATTCGTAGGCACTCATCATAAATGGTGATGAGTCCAAGACACAGGGACCTCTAGGTCTATCCTCTGGAATAAATTTGGTTGTCGTCGACAGAGGGAGACCGACAACTAACAAGGCAATGATGTTTCCTTGATAGGAGCGCGAGGTGTAGAACTGAAGTGTGGTAGTATTGATGGTAGGACTGACAGACTTGTGGGGATGGGAAGTAACTGGGGTCATATAGTGGGGAGACTCAAACTTCCTTTGTTCAGAGCATGATGACATGGTTGACCTGGCAGCGTAGGGAACTGACTTGTAGGTGTGGGTATCATTGCTTTTAAGGACTGAAGGGTATGTATTGACGCTGGGGGGAATCAAGCTGATGGGTGCTGTCCAGGGGTTCTCAGGGTGACATACTGCAGAATACTCTGAACAAAGGCGACCAAAATGGGGAAGCTGCCATATGAGTAGACGTGATCTGTCGTGGCATCGAGAAGCACCATTGGGTCCTTCTTCGTAGTTTTAATGAGCTCCAAGAAGGGATAAAAGTGTGCTCTGAAATGGTACTGTCCTGTGGATTTGTGAGCCCAGGACTGTTCGTGCTCATTGGTGCTTTCATTTTTAAGGAGGCTGAAAGCGATAAGAAGACTCTGCAGTGGTTGTGACTACTGTCCTGTTGGTTTTACGAGCCCAGGATGGTGATTGCTCGTGGTTGCTTTCATGTTTAGAGAGTCTGAAAGCGGTAAGTGGACTCCATTGGTGTTTCTTTTTCGTAAGTTAGTCTCCAAAGCCCGAAAAAGTAAAAATGATACAGATGGAGAACTCTTCTAGCCGATGTGACTAGAGTATACCTTTTTCGTAATTAGTCTACAAGGTCCGGAAAAGGGGTAAACTTATACCAGGTAGACGCCCTTTCAGATACGTTTAGCAAGCATGAAAGGAAGCAAGATTGATCGGCGATCTTTTCATTGTTTTAGGAGTCAGAAAAGAGCTTAACAGAAACTCTCTAAGTGCCTTTTTCGTAAAAAGGGATTGCTCGGCCCGAAAAAGGGATAAAATTATACTGAAACAAAAAAGGATAGATGGGAGCGAGAAAAGGTCTCAAGCATCATCATGAGTTCAGAAAAATGAATCCGGTGACATAAAGATTGTCAAAAAGGGGCAACGGCCAATGTGGCCCGCAAACCGAGGTGATGGGTGATATTGGAAAACATGTCTGAAAAATCTGGAGGTGAGAGCGAGAAATGATCTCAAGCATCATCACGAGCACGGAAAACTGAATCCGACGATATAAAGATTGTCAAAAATGGAGAACGGCGGATGTGGCACGCAAACCGAGGTGACGAGGGGGGCATGGAAAAAAATGCCCGAAAAATCTAGGCGTGAGAGCGAGAAATGATCTCAAGCATCATCACGAGCGCGGAAAACTGAATCCGGCCATATAAGACTCGCCAAAAATGGACGACGGCCGATGTGGCGCGCAAATCGAGGCGACGAGGGCATCCAAAAAATGGAAGTAATGAAAACAGGAAAAGGAAAGAACTGTCATGAAGTTCTTCAGCGGACGGTGGTGACCATCCGGTATTATGGGTAAAATCATTTGAGGTACAACCCGTTGCGTGGGTTGCGGAGGGGGTTGCCTTCTGAATCGGTCAGAATGTATGCCCCTTGTCCGAGGCAAGTGTGTATAATATATGGGCCTTGCCACATGGACACAAACTTTCCTTTCCCGGTTTTGTCATGAGCCTGATCGTAGGCAAGGACAAGGTCCCCTTCAGAAAAAGTTCTTGGGTGGACATGTTTATCATAATTTAATTTGGATCGGTTCTTGGCTGCTTCCATGTTTTGAAGGGTTGTGCGCCGATCTTCATCGGCCTGTTCCAGGAGTAGTAAGCGTTGTTCAATTGGGGCAGTGTCCGATAGGAGTTCAACGGCCATATGTAGGGTTGGAATCTGGCACTCAATGGGGAGGACGGATTCGACACCATGAACTAAGTGGAAAGGGGTAAAACCGATGGCGGTTTTAGTCGATGTGCGGTATGCCCATAGTGCCGGGAAGAGCATGTGGTGCCAATTTGACTTGTGTTTGTCTACAATGCGCTGGAGGATGGTTTTCAAAATTTTGTTTATCGCTTCGACTTGGCCATTTCCTTGGGGGTAGTAGGCAGAGGAGAAATGGTGTTCAAATTTCAGTAAGGTGGATAGTTCTTTCCAGACGGCGTCTTCGAAGTGAGAGCCGTGGTCTGATACAAGTTGCTTTGGCACTCCAAAACGTGCGATAACATGGTTGAGAAAGAATCATGCAGCAGTTTCGGCTGTGCAATTGTAAGTTGGCATTGCCTCTGCCCACTTGGTAAAATAATCGACGGCCACAATAATATGTTTGTGACCGCCGGCTGACGTGGGATTGCAATCAAGGAAGTCAATGGCCCATTTGCAGAATGGTCCGGCAGTAACGACTGGATGAAGGGGGGAGGGTGGGGTTCTTGCTTTAGGGGCAAAAAGTTGACAATTTTGGCAATGTTTGACTGCGGTGATGCAATCAGTAAATAATGACGGCCAAAAGTAACCTGCACGAATGATCTTTTGGGCGGTGGCCATGACGGAGAAATGGCCTCCACAGGCACCGCTATGACAATCATTGAGGACTTGTTCTGCCTCACTATGGGATAGGCAACGTCGTAGGATGGTATCAACGCCGCGTCGATAAAGCACATCCCCTAACAAGAGGTATCGGGGGGCGTGGTGACGTATACGATGGCGTCCATCACCATCGATGTGGGGTCGAAATTTCTGTGTACGGAGGTAAACTAGGATGTCACCGTACCATGGGTCGTCAAACGAAATAATGAAGATGTGATCGTCAATCAGATCCGTTTGGATAGCGGGTGATGACGAAGAGGATGGAAGGTCAGTGATCAGATGGGCAAGTGTGAGGGCTTTGGTGCTCTTGGGAGTTTTGAAAGTAAGGTCATATTCCTGGAGGATAATGACCCATTTAGCAACACGCCCTTGTAGGAGCCACCGGTTTAGGAGATAGACCATAGGGTTGGAGTTGGCGACGACCGTGGTATGACCGAGCAGAATGTAGTGTCGTAATTTTTGGACGGAAAAGACTACAACTAGGGATAATCTTTTCTCATATGGGTAACGTAGGTGTGGGCCAGACAAGGTCTGACTGACGTAATAAATGACATGTTCTTGGTGAGAGGCGTCTTCTTGGACCAAGACTCCGGACATGGCATGTTCAGATGCCGAGACGTAAAGGGTGAAGTCCTGAGAGAAATCCGGAGGGGAGATCAAGGGGGCTTGTGTGAGAGCTTTCTTGAGGGCTTCGAATGTCGTGTCTGCTTGCTCATCCCAAACAAAGGGTATGTGGGTACGAAGTAGGCGTAAGAATCCGTGAACTTTGGTGGCGTAATCAGGCACGAAGCGACGAAGGAAATTGGACCGCCCCTGCAAACTCTGGAGTTGCCGAAGTGTGCGTGGAGAGGGAAGGTCTAAGATGGCTTTGACTTTCAGGGGATCAACAGTAATTCCATCCTGGGAAACGATGAAACCCAACAAACGGCCTGCAGGAACGCAAAAGACACACTTGTGTGGGTTCAGGCGGATTTTATATTTGCGACAACGCAGGAAAACTTGCCGGAGGTCGCTAAGGTGGTCTGATCATTTCCGGGAACGAGCTATAAAGTCATCAAGATAGACCAGCAAGATATGGACCAAGTCGTGAAAACAATAGGTCATGGCCCGCTGTAAGGTGGCACCAGCATTTTTGAGGCCGAAAGGCATGACACGATAGGCAAAGGTGCCCATGGGGTGGTAAAGGCAGTCTTGTACTGATCCTCTTTACGAATCTGAATCTGGTTGTATCCGGAAAAACCGTCCATGAAAGAGAGGACTTCATGCCCCGCACACGCATCAATGAGTTGGTCAATGAATGGCGTGGGGAAATTGTCTTTGGGACAGGCGCGGTTTAAATCACGGAAGTCAGTACATACTCTAAGGGTGCCTTGTTTTTTGTTGACGGGAACGGGGTTTGAAACCCATGTCGTATAAGGAATAGGATAAATGAATCCTGCTTCGCGAAGTTTCTCGACCTCGGCTTTAACAGCGGGGAGCTTGGAAGGATGAATGGGTTGTTGTTTCTGACGAACGGGGGGGACATTAGGCCATGTGTCAATGTGGTGCTCTATAATGGCAGGGTCAAGACCAGGCATTTCGGTATAGGACTAGGCAAAGACATCACGGAATTCTTGAAAAAAAAAATTGTATGCCTGAGTTTCCGCTTGAGTGCAGGATGCGCCCAGCGAGATGAGTTCAGGTTTTCCAGGTGTGGTGGAAATATCAATTTGTATAATGGGGGAAATGTTTGACATGTTCTCTTCTTCGAAGGCATCCGGTGCTGGGATGGGGTCCTTGAGCCAATCGACCTTAGTGGGTATGAAATCTTTCGATTCGACCGATAGCTGATTAGATGTGGTGGATGTAGGCTCCTCTGGAAGGAAGTATGAGCGATGATGCATATCGTCCCACAGGTAGTCGGGTGCAGTGAGCGTTTCCAAAATTTGCTCATCAGTACGGAAGTAGTCAGACCATAAATCAAGGGGTTCTGGTTTGAAAGTGGTAGTCGAAGAGATCATATAGATGGTGTTAATCTCTCCGGATGAGGATGGTGTGGGAGGGTAGATCTCCTCGATAGTAGGGGGTGTCGTCTCAAGGTCCAAATTATTCATCTCGTAGAGAGCTGCTCTGTAATCTGGGATGTCAGGACAGTTGTGGGAGTAGGGGCCGTAAATACCGCATATCGCACATGGGTGGTTGGTACGCAGTGATTTGTCCCGAGGCATGGGGTTTGGGTCAATTTTGACCACTGGTATGTTGGGGTCGTCGTCCAGCATTTGCATGTGTTCCTGTAATGCAGGTAACTGCGGAAATCGATGAGTTGGATGGCCTAACTCATCACACAACGAGCATTTGGGAGGAGCACGAAACATGGCGGGAGGTTTAACTGCCTTGGGTGGGGGTACCGCAGTGTATGGTTGCGGGCCTCTGCCCCCAGTGGGCCTGATGAGTGGAGGGGGATTCGTCGATGACGAAGGAGTAGTGATACCGGGAGGTGGTTGGGTAGAAGTGACAATGGGTTGCACCGGTTGCAGGATGACATTTGGTGTCAGTGGGGGAACGGGAGGCGAAATATACCACACGGGTAATCCCAATGTTAACCCGGGGAGACTAAGGGTAGCCATAACCGGGGCGCTTACTACACCCGAATGAGGAAATAGAAAGGGGATTGTGTGGATGGGTGTAACCCCAATGTGACTAGGGACCAATGGTGGTTTGGGTAATAAGGAGGGTTGATTACCGGGTGTTTGTGAAAGAGTGCAGAGGTTAGCGACATGGGTCTCCGGTGACGGTGGTGGAATGGCTTGGAATGTAGAAGTCATCGGCGCGTCGGAGTATAGTCTGGGTCCTACTGAGGAAACGAATGAGGTATTTGCACCACAAACAGGTTGTTCAACCATGGGGAGAACATTTTCGGGTGCAGCGGGGGCCTTGGGATCGTAGTAGGTGAGTTGGTCGACCTTGACCACGCGTCCCTCATGGGGGAACTGCATGGTACGAAAAATGGATGAGGCAACAGCCCGCATGGCATACATGTAGCTACGACCAAGTAAAATGTTATAGTCGAGTTGGGCATTGATGACCTCAATGTCAATGAGTACGGTTTTCCTAGCCAGTTGGATGGGGACATTAGGTAAGAGACCCTGGGGTTGTGCCGAACGGCCGTCATAGGCTCGCAACGCAGTGGTGGACTGCTGGAGAGTGGGAGATCCCAACTTCTGCCAAACGAATGTGGACATGACGCATGTAGAGGCCCCTTCATCGATAATGCACCGATGGATGACAAGATTCCGAACAGAAACGGAAACTTGGAATGTTAAAGAGGAAGGCATGCGTGGTTCAGACTGGTCTGAATCAAATGCGATCAGTTGTGAATCATTGGGGTCGATAGCACCAATGGCAGAGAGCAAAGTCTTGCGCTGCGAAGGACAGTTTTTCAAAACTTCTAAAGCAGACATGGCTGCAGGAGACTGGGCTAAGTCGTCTACTATGTTGTAATTCGATGCAGCACGAGCATTGGGATTACTGTTGATGCGACGAAGTGGGAAGCGAGGTGCTTTGGAAGCCCCATCAAGTGGAGCCGGAGGTATACGTAACGTTTGATCTGTGGGATTAACGTTAGTGTTCTTGTCGGCGGGAGGGGCTTCAGAAGTGGAGCCATATTGGTTCCAACGGGTTTGGAGGTTGGCATCGGCGGTTGACATCATCAACAAGTGGTGAGTACCTGAATCGAACATGGGTTGATCAGGGGCTGCATAAGTGATCTGTTGTGGTGGCAGGTTGCCCTGAGGGGGAGCTAATGGTTGAGTGTTCACTACACCTTGGTTTGGAAAGGGGTTTTGCAGCACCAACGGTTGATGTTGAGGTGGTGGAGGGTTGGGTGGAGGTTGAGGAGCCGTTTGCCCTTGACAATGGGCATCGTCGGTCCAGAGTTTCCGAGCTCGCTCCAAATGTGGGCAAGAATGTGTGTAATGACCATAGACCCCACAGATAGAACAAGGGTGGTTTGTTCTGAGGTTATTATTTCTAGGCTGCTTGGGATTCCGATCCGGATTGCGGTTGGGAGGAGCAGCATTGTTATTTTGCGGAGGATTGGGAGGTGGAGGACCTTGCTGATGTTGTTGGTTATTACCGCGGTTACGACCTCTACCACGGTTCTGTTGCGCACCTTGGTTGCGCTGGTTGTTTTGGTTCTGGGGTTGGTTGTGCTGTGTGTGCACTTTCCCTTGAGCAGTGGAAGGATTTTGGTTCGCCGCAGGTGCGGGAGCAGGTTGTGGTGGATAATAAGCCTGTGGGGCTGGAGGTGGTCCAGTTATCTGCTAGGGTTGTTGGTAAGCCTGAGCTATTGGAGGTGTTGGGATAGCTGTCACATCTTGCTGTGGGTAGTACACTGGTTGAGGTGTAGCTGGGGGGGCGTATGCAGGTGGTGCATGGCCAAAACACTGAGGTGGACATGAAGGTCCATGGGTATGGTGGTGATGTGCCATGGGAGCATATGAACTGGTTGCTCCAGATTGAGATGTAGCCCGCGAAAGGTCGGGACCATGGCTAGGGTGTGCAATAGAAAAGGGTTGGGGATGCGAGGCCATACGACCAATGATGCCATCAGCGGCATGGGATGCCCCCGGCGCATCATGTTGGGATGACTCGCCCCGAGGGGCGTCTGGAATAATGGTATACAGATAACCCGAATGGGCGTAAATGAGATCAAATTGTTGGGCTTTGAGGATGGCCTCTTCTTCAGACTGGGGTCGTTCGGATGCCACATCCTTCGCAATGAGAGGGAGGAGGGATTTGAGAAACCAATCTAAGAAGATACGGTCGTCTAACTTGATTTTGCAGAGGCTTCGGCGTCGACGCCACTCATGAATGTGGTCAGTGATGTGGGTGGCCGTGTTCTGTCTGCAAGACAGTAGGATCTCAACTCCCGCATCATAGCGGACAGGTAACTGGAAGAAATGCAGGAAGGTCGAGGCAAGGGAGGTAAAGGTGGCATGCATCCCATGGGGCTGCTCGATATACCACTTTGTTGTAGAGCCAGTGAAGGTGCGCTGTAATAGACGGAGGCGGACAGAGTCGTCCACTATGGAGTTGGAGGAACACCATAGATGGAAGGACATGATATGGTTCTGGGGGTCCTCACCTGCCTTGCCCTCGAACTTAGGGATGTCGAAGGGGAGTTTGGTGGGCATGTGAGGTCACGCAGGATCGTGTCTGATAGGATCATTTGTGAGCCTGGCTAAGTCTGGAAAGTTCGGACTTGCCATGTACGGTAAGCTAGCAGATGTAGTGACTGGGACTGGGACATGCCTAGTCATGGTGGTATGATGTAGGGGTCCAGTAGCGCCTAAAGGTATGCTAGGTATTGAAGGTATGTGTCCTCCAATAGGTATGGTCTGGTATGGGCCAGCGCTTCCAAGTGCAACATGGGTTACACTTGGGTTAGGAATAGTAGTGGTGATTCCTGGAATCTGGGTTGTGGGAATCAAAGGGGGTGTGACCCCTATGTTGGGCATACCCATAACAAGTGGTGGCCCTGTGTTGGGGATTCCTATAACAGGAGGTGGCCCTGTGTTGGGCATTCCTAAGGGTGGAGTGTTGCCCATATTAGGCATACCCAGGGGGGTGGTTGCTGCCATGGATGGCACCGCAGTAGAAGGGTCTGTGGATGTCTCACCTATGGTGTTGGTAAAGAGTGGGTCAAATGGTGTTCCAGCCATAAGGTTGGTTGGTAATAACACAGTGGGGTTTTCGGATTCTGCCTCAGAATCAGATGTGAAGTGAGGCGTGCCAGAATCGGATGACTGTCTGGTTGACCGACGATGTGTCGAGTCAAGGGATAAGGCTCGGCGTCGGTGACGTGGCGAGCCAAGTAGACTGAACTCTGGGAGTTCGCCTTGAAGACGACGAGAGCGTCTAAAATTCTCAATGGTGAGAAATAAGTTTTTTGTGGAAAAATCTGTATGTGTAAAATGGTAATGTATAAAAAACTCAAAACCCTAATGCAACCAAGGGTGCAAGAAGGGGAGTGAAAATGAAGGCTCTCAGGCGAAAAAATCAACCTCAAAAAGGCACTTATTATAGCAGTTGTGCAAAAAATGGTCAGAGTACCAACATGCAAACAGCTTCTAGAAAAAATAGGTGTAACTTGACCAAAGGTGGGTTGAATCATGCAAACACCTAACTAAAAGTATTGTGAATAAACAAACGATATTCTCTGCAAGGTGATGAAATCCAAGTCAAACAATATGAGTGTTGAGTCAACGGCTAGATATCCCCCTACCGGGAGGGACACCAGGTAATCAATCCTAAAGAATGGCTACTAGGATACTCCGTTCATGACACGTCGAGAAAAGGTAAATCTGTCGTTTGGTCCTTTATCGCAATACCCCCATACAGGGATATCCCGAGAACTGTGAATGGTAGCCCTTCGGTTACTGAATGGATTTCGGTATTCCACTCAGGCTTCCGGAACCATCCTCGCGACTTCAACCCTCCTAGGGGAGAGGCCTTCCCATAAACCGGTTGTAACCGTGCCAATAAATACTAGGAGATTTTAGCTCCCTAATGGACAACAACTATGTCTCAGATGTAATAACTGAGGGGTGTTATTGGAACACCTATCCCCTCAATACTACCTAGCTACAAAGTTCTTTTAGTGTTCCCCAAGTGGGGTTAAAAGTGGGTTGAAATTAGGGTAAATTTTAAGGCTCAGTTTAAAATTAGTGTTTGAGTGGGTGCACGTGTGATATTTTAAACTGAAATTGAAAAAGTAAATGCTAAGTATTCAAAAAACAAAGGATCTTTTGAAATAAAAAGCAAATATTATGACTTTTTCAATAAATGGAAATTAAATGCTTTGCAAAGACTATTCAAAAAACAAAGGATCTTTCAAATAGGAAAGCAAATAATATAACTTCTTTACGAAATAAATGGATTTCGTTTTCAACAATTGCTATGGGCAAAATATTAAAGAAGCAAACAACAAAATTTTTTAATCTAGATAAAATGCAAATAGATCCTTCTTTCAATTTCTGAAATTTTTTTAAAAAGACTTTTTCACATGTGCATTCTAAATAGTAAAATTTTTCTATGGCTGTAAACAATGCTGGAATTTTTTATACTGTAAAAATAGCTAAGTGGGCAAAGAATACAGCAAAAAATTAATTTTTTAAACGAATCGGCCGAATGAAAAAATTGGCATCGCAGGTTTTGACAGAACAGTCGCGATAGACCACGTGGGTTTCTGTCGCACAGTCGCGATGGGCAGCGTGGATTTTGAATGCGAAGCCGCGATGTGCAGCGCGGGATTTCGTTACACAGTCGCGATATGCAGCGCGGAAAAGGTTTGTGAAGCCGCGATGTGCAGCGCGCTAAATGGCCGTGAAGCCGCGGTGAACTGCGCGGAAAAAAGCCGCGCAGTCGCGATGAGCCGCACGACTGTTGGGAAAAAAGGCGCGAGGCGAAAGCCGTACGCGGATGCCGAAAAACGAACCCGAAAATTGAGAATTTCGGGCTGTTAATGGCTAAAAAATGGGCCAAGATCTAGAACAGCAATGGATCTGCTATCTAGGGTGGCAGATCTATGAATTAAACTAACTAATACAATCAAAAACTAAGATCTAAAGCAAAAGTGAGATCTAAAGATTCAAAAGCAGCGGAGTCGCCAAAAACTGTTGGCTTGGTTTTGCAACCAAGCTTAGTGCTATGGGCACCTGCTAACTAGTAGCAGCAGTCTCAATAGAAATAAATAACAATAAACTAAATCTAAACTAAACTAAACTAAACTAGCATGTGCATTTTGAATTAAAAAACAAGAACAAGAAATATAAGAAATAATTTTTTATTAAAAAAATGAGGGCAAGCAAATGCTTGCAATAAGAATACCTTCGATTGATGAAGATATTTGGGAAGCTCCAATGGTGAGCAGCTCCAATCTCCAATGGGTCCTTTCTCCAAGGTTGCTACAATGGCCAAAAACTCAAGGGAGATTTTGGCAGCATGAGGATAGGAATATGGATGGATGTGAAATGAGGAGCCCCTACCACCTTTTTATAGGTTTTGGTGGTGGGGAATACCATTTGTGGTTTTGTGGAAACCAATGGTATTGACCAACATGGTTTAGGTACTTTTCCCTCCTTTTTTCCTTTTTTGAAGAAAATTAATATTTTTATTCCCTTTTTAATATTTTGGGGAATTTGGACCCTTTTTTAGGGTTTTTTATGCTTTTTTAGGAAAAATAATATTTTTGAGTGGGAAAAAGGGGTGTACTAAGGCCTTTTGGTGACCTTTTGTTGGCTTCAGAGGCTCAGATGGTAGAAAAGTGGACAAATGGGTCATGTGAATAAGGAAATGAGCTAGTGAGCACTTTTTAGGTGTTAACAGATTGCCCCCTGATGTGTGAGGGCAGGAGCTCATCGTATGGCCGATAGACATCATAGTTCTTTTGTCTTTTTTCTGGGGTTTAGGGAGGAGAAGAGACCGTTTGGAGATTGGATCCGTGGACCTTGGAAGCTGCAAAAACAAAAAATATTACATGGCCTCAATATGAATGAGGAATAATCTCTGATAATGGACGAGGCGGGCATACCCATGCTCGTATCAAGACATATACATAACAATTAGTCCCAAGAAGGGGGATCTAATACATAAAAAATATACTGGTACATCATAATGGTTGCCGGATGCCCAACTATTTAAAGTTGCCGCTGCTGATCAATATTTTGATGACATCCTTCAGTTTCTGGTGACCGGCACTGCGCCCGATGACTTTACCACCACTCAGAAGAAGCAGTTGGTTGTCAAGGATGCTAAATTTCAGCTAATCGTGGGAGAGTTGTATAAATTGGGTGCTGATGAGATATTGCGCAGATGTGTCTTGCCACATGAGCAAGCGCAAATATTGGCTGAGGCACATGGTGGAGTAGCGAGAGGACACTCTGGCGGTCAGGTGACTGCCCGGAAGGTACTGAGTGCAGGGCTTTGGTGGCCCACATTACATAATGATGCGACAGACTATGCGTGGTCTTGCGATGTTTGTTAGCGAATTGGCAAGCCAGCCAGACGCGATGAGATGCCGCTACTACCTCAAGTGACATTGCAACCGTTTGAAAAATGGGTTGTGGATTTTGTCGGGCCGATCACTCCACTAGGGAAATGTACAGGTGCGCGGTACATCATCACGGTGATAGAATATTTGACCCGATGGGCTGAGGAAACACCCGTAGTTGATTGTTCCGCAGCAACGGCTGCTTGATTTTATTTGATCACATTATCACTCATTTCAGCTGTCTTAAGATTTTGTTGAGTGATCAAGGCGGCCACTTTCTTAATCACACCATCAGCGCATTGACGGAGGAGTTGCAGATATAGCATAAGAAGAGTACACCCTATCACCCACAAGCGCATGGGACGGTGGAGGCGTTTAACAAGGTATTGGAGCATACGCTGACAAAGGTGTGCAATGCGAACTGCGATGACTGGGATCTGAAAATCCCAGCAGTGTTGTGGGCCTATCGCACCACATGTAAAAGGTTGACTCGTCAAACACCTTTTAAGTTGGTATATGGGAAGGAAGCGATTATGCCAATGGAGTACATTGTTCTGAGTCTATGAATTGCGGCTGTTACGGGCATGGATGATGTCGCAGCATTAGATGAACATCTAACGCAATTGGTGCAGCTGGAAGAGGATCGATTTATCACTGGCTTTCACCAAAGGTGGAGAAGGATCGCCAGAAGGCATGGCATGATCGCCACATCAAAAGTAAACAGTTTCAGCAAGGCGACTTGGTGCTATTGTACGACAGCAAGTTTATGAAACATCCAGGAAAATTGCAGATGCATTGGCTGGGTCTGTATCGCATCAGTAGTAGCAAGGCGACTTGGTGCTATTGTACGAAAGCAAGTTTATGAAACATCCAGGAAAATTGCAGATGCATTGGCTGGGTCTGTATCGCATCAGTAGCATTACTTCAGGAGGAGCGGTTCAGTTGCAGCAATTGGAATGGGCGATGCTCCCCAAGCTGGTAAATGGTCACAGGTTGAAGCCCTATCCATCGGGCTTAGAACAGTGCGATGTCTGAGTCGCATCGGGAAAGAAAAAAAAAGAAACAAAGAGAGAGTGTGTGTTGCAGGTTGCTTGATGGCAGATGGCGCACCAACGGAAGAAGGAATGTGCAAGCAGGGAGGCTTGTGCTGCAAGTTTGTAGCAGTCGGAGACACATGGCAGCGTTGCGACCTGGTCAAATCAATAATAAATTCCAAAAGTTTAGACAATTAATTAACGGCACTGTTCGAATGATGGGCATTAATGGCGGATCCGGCCGATCGGTGGACAGGATCGACGGCAGATTTGCGTCATTAATACAGGATTTGGTTGAGTTAATGCGTGATTTAGTCATGATTACGATGGATTTGGGTAGATGCTATAAATATGGCCTGGCATCGGTCGGAAGACACCGAGGAATTAGTAAAAAGTGTTGTTGTAGAGTGTTGTAGTGATTTGAGCCAGTTGTTGTTAAGTATCTACCGAGGAGTGGTGAGGTATGCCAGGCGAACTGGAGACAATGGACATTAGCAGTGAAGTGGAGTCTCCATTCGTTCCAGTCGTTGTAGAGCAAGAAGTTGTGTCCTCGGACACCGCTGATCTTGGAGCCGAGGTTGCCAACATGTCGGTGGGAGCATCAAGTGTTGCTAAGAAGCACCGAGGAAGTCAGCCTTCTGAATCCCCATAGAGTAAGAGGTTGTTGCGGTCTACGATACGGATGCTAAGTCGCACGAGCTAAAGGACTTGCAACAATGGGTCGCCAAGGCAGATGAACGACAGAAGACACATGCGGCCCAGTTGGAAGAATTCTAGGACATTGGCGGGAAACTGATGCTGCAGGCCAGTGAAGCTCTACAAGCAGTACAAAAGTATCGACAACAGGTCATGGACAAGCTTACCGATCACCCATCTGCAGACGATGTGATCAGTAGTCAGGCAGCGACTACGGATGCCCAGGAGCTGGTGCGGAATGTCGAACAATTGTATGCAGACTTCAAAGTAAAGACCACAGCGTGTACGATGTCCAGGAGTTGACGTGGCTCGAGGGTGAGCCACAAGATTGTGTTGGGGCCCTGTTGGCAGGCGGTTCGATGAGGAAATGTCGCAGTACTGCCGACGCTGCGACACATCGGATGAGGGCGCGGAAGGAGTATTTTGTGTTAAAGTATACCGCAGTTGGCGGGTTTTGGGTCACTTGGACCATATGTTATGTAATGTTGAGTCAATTGTACCGCGGTATGCAGGTTTTTGGGTCATTTGGACCGAGTCAGTTAAATATTAGGTCATTTGTCCATAGTGTCGGTTAGGAAGTCGTTAGTAAGTGGACAAACATTGTAATGGCAGAGGCCTATAAATAGATGAGAGTTGTAAGTGTTAGAGAGACAATAGTGGGCGAGCGATAAGAAGGTGGATGTATATGGAGATCTATGTTTTACTTCTGGTATATGACTATGACAGTAATACAATGATGATGTTTTGGTTCGATCTTTGTGCAATGTTGCGATATATGAATGTTGTTATATTTTCTTGATGCAATGTCTGCTTACTGTTGTTGTGATGATCAATGTTGCGATTAAGTAATATGTTATAACTCCATGTCGAATGTTTAAAGTTTTTGTTTAAGTACTGCAATAGAGCTAGTCCGTGCAGCCACAACTCTCCTCCTCCCTCGGCGGAAACATGGTTCCGTCTGCTCTTCCTAGACGCCTCGGGAGAGACCTCATTCGCTCTGCGGGTGTTGTTGGGCGGGCTCAAACCTGCCCGGGCCAGTGCCCAGGGAGACTGCGGTATGTGTCGACAGTGAGGTGAACCCCTGTCGACCAAGGCCGCGTTGGTCAACAATAGTACATATTGTAGAGGATTAGGATTGCAAGAGGATTGGTGTTAATTGAGGATCTTTGATGTGGTGATATTGGATAGTTGACAATTGTTGATCAATGGATGGTATATGTTGAGTAATGTAATCACTCTATGATGTATTTGATCATTTTGAATATTAATAGAAGAAGGCCCCTTTTGAATATTTTGATTGTCCTTTATCTATATGGCGATGACGTTGCATTGTGCCTTTAGTAATAGTACTCAAGAATGAGATCGCTTATGCTTGATTTATGTTTTGATTGTAAGTAGAATATTTCGAATGGGATGTGTCATTTTCTAGTTTTTCTATATTAATCATTATTGGTTGTGGTAACCTAAGTAACGAATTAGAAATCCTAAGTTAGCTAGTGCAATTGGTAATCATGACTTCCATGTTGTGTGAGCCCCATATTATTTATAGTCCCGACATGAAGTGTCGAGTGAAACCATCCTCTCCTCAGGGATTGAATATGCTATCACTTAGACTACAGCATACCCCTTCTATTAGACACCTATGGAGAACCCGGTTTGAAAAACAAGCCAACAAGTTCATTAATGACTCGATGCAATATACTTGAACCCAAAAATTCATAACAAATACAAAAACACAAGAGAAAATAGATAAAACCATAAAACCATATCTTTATATATTCAAAATAGAGAGATATGTTCAATTGCCTCTTCAAGGGGGCAACCTCCAAGATCAAAGATTTGAATACAATAACAAGTCTTGACTCAAAATTGCAATGCTTACTACTCTATATATAGTGCTTCAATGACCAGAGGCCTAACTATTTTTTGTTCCACTATTAATGAGGGTAAACTATCTAGGGACCTTTATTTCATTAAGAGGCCCCCTTTACATTAAGTCATTACCCACTAACTATATAATGGGAATTATGGCCTTATACATTGATAAAGTAGGGAAGTTAGGGTAGGACCCTAGCATGCCCTCCCCCTTCAAAAGAAGCATTGTCCCCAAGGTCAGAGATTGGGAAACTGCTGCAAAATGGTTGATGATTCCCAAGTAGCATCTTCTAGTGAGTTATCCTTCCACTCAATAAAAGATTCACAGATAGTGTGTTGACATAGCTGACACTTCTTAGTGTCCAAAATTGCTTTTGGTTGGCACCAAATGGAGCATTATTCATCTATTTTTGGTAATATAGTTTGAACTCGACAATTGTGACCAATGACCTTATTCAAACAAGACGCATTAGATACTAGGTTGTTTTTGGAGTCTCTTGTAGGCCACTTGACCAATGCATTGAACAATTCGATATGGGTTGTAAAACATTGGTATGTGTTTCTAATGCCCTTTGACTTTTAAAGAGCTATACTTATAAGGTTGAAGGTGAATGAACACTTGGTCACCTTCTACAAATTAGCACTCTGAGAGGTGTTGGTCTGCCTATTATTTCATGTGATTTTTGGGCATTACTAAATTTTCCTTAAGTGTGAAAAGAGTGACATCACAATTATGAAGTAGCTTATCCACTACATGTACTTTGGAAGTATCTCATAGATAATAAATCGCATAGGGTGATTGTTGGTCATAGACTACTTCAGATTGTGTCATTTTTGCAACCTCATGATAAGTGGTATTATACCACCATTCTACTAAAGGAAATATTACACCCATTGGTGTTGCTTTTCATATGCAAAACAACACAAATAGGTTTATGGACAATTGTTGACTACTTATGTCTACCCATTTGTTTGGGGATGATAAGATGTGCTCATTTGCAACTAGGTGCCATGTAGTTTAAATAGTTATTGTCAAACTTGTTGGTGAATGTGGGATCATAGTCTGACACGATGGAGGTAGCATGACATGGAGTTTGAAAAAATATTATGGAAAAATTTGGGCAACTATTACCAGGTTAGAGGGGTGTTGGAGAGCACAAAAATAAGCATATTGGAAACTCGATCAACCACCACCATGATTACTGATTTGTTACTTGTTTATGAAATACCAATAATAAAATCCATGGAAAATTTGGTCCAAATAATGGTTGGTAGTGGCAATGGTTACAATCCCCCGAGAGTCTTCACTCTCTCACTCTTGCTCCTTTATCATTAAGTGTCACATTCTACTACAAAATTAAGGATATCCTTTTCTATGCTTTCCCATGAGAAGGAGCACCTAGTGCACACATGAGTTTTTTGAAAACTTGAATGACCCATGAGAGGAGATGGATGCAAATCTATTAATATTGACTATTTTAAAGCGGAGTTAGGTAATAGAAAAAGGTGACCTTTATACCACAATGTATCTTGCTTCCAAGTGTAACCCCAGGGAAGGTTGGGATCCTCATGAAGCTACTTTATGAATTGAGATGTAGTTGGATTGGTTAGCCATTCTTATCGTGCTTCCTCTAACCATTCAGGTACCAGAGAGGATAACACAAAGAGGCATCCCTCTTCCTCATGTTTCCTTGACAATACATTTGTCACAACATTGTCTTTTCCATTTTTGTAGATGATCTCAATAAAAATATCCAAGCATCTTGGTGACCAATTTATGTTTCTCTAGGGATGACAACCTTTGTTCCAAAAAATACTTCAAGCTATGGTAATATGTCTTGATTTGGAAGCATCACCCTATGAGATATGGCTGCCATGTGTCATCTATATGTAGGATGACCATCATTACTTTCTTGTAGGTAGACTTGCATAAATTCCCATCACACAACTACTTACTTGTAAATACTATCGGTCTTTCATCTTGCATTAAAATTGCACCCAAAATTTATCCAAAAGCATCACATTTAAGTACAAAAGTCTTAGTAAAATCATGCATGGCTAAGACTGAGGTGGTGCAAATGGCTTGCTTTAAATCTAAGAATGCTTGTTTTTCCATTGCATTCCATGCAAAGGCATTTTTCTTGAGCATTAAGGTTGTCAATAGGGCAACGAGTTCACCATAGTTCTTCACAAACTTCCTATAATACCCTCTGGTTTAGCCCATGGACATATTAGTATTGTTATTATGTTGGACATAGCGGCACAAGGTGCCTGGACTATGGTTTGCACATTATTATTATTTGTATTATGTTGAACTTATAAAATAATTAATAAAATAAAAACAATCGGACAATCTATGCCACGAAAGAGAGTATGAGGAACCACGATGTTGCAAGCAAGGGGTTGTGGAAAAGTGTTTATCTATGTGTGTTGAGCCTATGTTGATGTTGTACACCCTTCTTATGTACTTGATGGACCCTCTTGGTTATGCACCCTGATGTGTTATGTCACTCCTTGGTTTATTTACCTTGAGATTAATTTTTTATTTAAGTATTGGAGTCCCTCTCTCACTTAGTGCACCCTCATGAGTTAGATTAGTGTGTCTATTGGTGTAGCCACGTGATGTGTAACTCCATTTTACTATTCTGGGAATGTAACTCTCATGCTTGTGTCCCTCTCTCTCCCAATTCGAATTGCTCATGGAGGAATTCGATTTGCTTGTGTTGGCTAGTCACACTGTGTGTTGGTTCATGATTTTTCTCTTGTGCTTGTGTTTGGAACTTGTGGTTCAATTTTGATACTCTTGGTATGAGATCCTTGTTGGTCATTGCGCCCTTTTGGAGCCTGCTCCCACGCTGATTTACTCTGGAGCCATTGGTGTATGTCCTGGAATTGCCTCTAGAGATTTTGGATTGGCAGCAGCGGTGAGGTCCACTACCATTGGATTTGAGGTTGGACAGAGCTGTGTATTGCCTCTAGAGATACTGGTTTGGCAGCAAGGGTGAGGTCCACTACCTTGGATTTGAGGTTGTCCTGGAGCCACTGGAATTTCCCTGGATTGGAAGTGTTACTTGCCATTGAGTTGCAATTGGACTGTTGTCCTGGAGCCACTAGAATTGTCCTAGACTTGAAGTAGAGGCCACAATTTCCATTGGGTTATGGTTAGACTGATTTCTTGAGAGAATTTGTGGTTGAGTGCACTCTTGCTTGTGGCATCATGGTTCCGGCTTGGGGCTGACCATTGCAAAGTGATTTTTGGATTGCATTGTGTCTATGTCTGGGTGGAACATGGCATGGTGGATTATGGTTGCATACTTGGAAAAGATAAGAGCTTTATCTCATGTTTATTTAATTTATTTGGCTCTGATCTGATTTATTTATGGATTCTCATGAAATGTTTGATGAAATGTACGACCTATTTGTGGAATAAATTTCTCATGGAATTCAATCTATTTATGCAAGTAAATTTTGTGAAGGAATTGGAAACTAGTTTTTGGGATTTTGTGCACAAATTGTTTGAGGAAATGATTCTTTAGAACCTCTGCTACAAAAATAATATCGATTCCCTTGTTCATTATATAATGTGTATTTTGATGGTACAATATCCTCGGAATGGTTTAAGACACTTCTCTTTGATGCTTCTACCTTTTATTCGAAAACTAGTTCTTCGATTGGATTGTTTTGCATAGTTTGGAGACTTGGCACATGAAGTGTTTGTAAAAATGCCTAAGTGTTCTTTTTATGCTTATGTATGATAAATACACTTGAAATGTGTGTGAGAATGTGAGGGGAAATATTATTGATAGCGTTTGGGAAATGTCTACCGAAATTCTAGATCAATTTCCAATTTCTAACTCCTTCAATAAAATTGTTTTGAGTAGATTTGTGACTTTTCATATGAAGTGTTTGAAAAAATGTTCGAATGAGATATACCTTTGTTATGACTTATAAAACATTTTATTTAGAGTTGGAATGGAATTTGAATGATTCTATGAGTTGTGGATCTAATTATTCTAGCGATTCCTAGAATTACCAGTCAATTCAGATGAGTAGAATTAGCTAGTTTTGTGAATTATTTAATGGACTGTATATGGGAGGAAAGCTACATACATATGATTGTAGGTGACCCCTGATACGCTTTCCATGAGATATAGTAGTTATATATTTCTCTTTATTTTTCATTTGGAAAGTTAAATTGGAAACCAGGTACATTGCGATGAAAATTGATAACTAGTTGTGGATTGAAATATTTGTTTTCGTAAAAACGGAATGCTACAGCCATGTGCTCTGTTTATAACATGTTATTGTGTTGTAGGTGGCTACTTATCAGGTGTGATCCTTTACTTATGGATGCATTTCATTTTGGTTCAATTATTTAGACTTAATTCCCTGCAGTGAATGTTAACTAGTTTCATTGGAATTGATGGAAAATATCACCTTATGTGCAATTGGAATGATCTGCAAATAAAACTTTAATTGGTTGTAGGTGCATGCTTAAATAAGTTTTTAATGGTTGTAGGATTTATTTTGGGTTTAATGGCATGGTTACAAGTTGATTTTGTGCAAGACTAGCTGCTTATATTAGAAAACTAGTTAACTAGTCTTGTGGACTCTCTTTCGTAATTACCATGATTAATTATAGTAATTTTGGTAATTAGGCCTTATTTACATGTAATTAGATGTTATTAAGCCATTGGGATTGATAATAGGTGGTTATTCATTAAACAATTGGATTTGTGATATGTGTTGTCATTTGCGCACTAAGTGTCGTAATTAACACCTTAATTACTAGTTAATTGTGATTAAGAATAATTAGCCTTTAGAAGTGGTTATCATCTCTGATATGGCTTGGATTGAAGTTTTGATGATGTTAGATGATGTTAATAAGCCCTCCCATCCCTTAGATCATATGTTGGATGTGTTAGTTAATTTATATTAAATTATTGTTAATTATTGGATTTCGTGTCGCAATTAATTTTGGAAAAATATAAATTAAATGTTTATGGTTTATCCACTGCACTAAAAAACAAGTAATTAGCCTCATAGAGATAATGATATGTCTCTTAGACACTCTGATAGCCCCGGGGTACATTACACTTCCTATGGTATCCCTTAAGGCCTAAAATCCCACGTAAACTCTTTAAGGTTTTAGGGTGGGGGTATTCTTGGGTTGTCAAAATCTTATTGGGGTCCACTCTCACCTCATCTTGTCCTGCAATGTGACCCAAGTATTTGACCTCTAAGACCCCAAAAGCACATTTGGAGCATTTAATGAACACTTGATGGTCCCAAAGGAGTTGCAAGGCTTTATCAATATGTTGTACATGGGCATCCCAAGTTTTGTTGTAAATTAATGTGTCATGAAAGAAAATCAACACAAAATCACGAAGATATGGCCTCAAATTTTTTTTTTTTCTTTGAAAGGTAGAGGGGACATTACAATTTCCAAATGGAAATACCAAAAAATCATAATGGCCTTCACGTGTGCAGAAATCTCTCTTCAAAATATCGGCCATTTTCAGCCTGATTTGGTGGTATCCTGAGCAAAGGTCGAGTTTGGTAAATTTTTTGGCACCATGGAGCTCATCTAGGAGATCATCAATGAATGCGAAAGGAAATTTAACTTTGATGGTAAACTTGTCGAGGGCATGAAAATCATGACACATGCGTCGATTGCCTTATTTCTTTAAAACCATGACCACTAGGGATGAGTATGGGTTAGTGCTGGGGCGAATGACTCCTAACTCGAGTAGTTCTTGAATGATCTTTTCAATTTCATTCTTTTGTGCAAATGGGTTCCTATACAACCGTATGTTTGGTAGTTTACTTCTTAGAATCAAGGGAATACCACGATCATGCTCTCCTCTAGATGGGGGTAAACAATTCAGTGTTTCAAAGATCTATTAATGTTTGTCTAAAATTGTCTACAACCCATGATGAATTTTTGGTGTAATGATATCCAAAACCTATGTGGCATGGAAGCAAGCAATAAATCCAGAGTGGCCTTCCTTTGATAAATTTTTTCATCCGATGATAACTTATGATTTCAAGGGAGCCTACCTTTAGCCCTTTAAGAGTGTGAGTATGAGAGTCCTTAGTAAAAATCAAGTATAATTCCTTGAAGTCCATGGTAATTGGCCCCAATGAGGATCTGTCTTGACACACAAGGCCTTATCCTTGACAATTAAGATTGTACAACATCATCACTTTGACATACAAACCACTTAACTCAACACATAAGGCATATTCATTCTTGAGTCCAACTCAAGATTCTTTTGCAAGTTTCCTGAGTCCAAATCAAGCTCCTATAAGGAATTACCTCGACACACGAGGCTCAATATTGACACACAAGATTGACTTGGAGAATGACTGATGATGATGTAACTTTAACACACCCTCTCGACAAGGGATGCATTCTCTGCCATGCCAAGCTTGTCTCATAATTACCTATACTTGATAATGGAATAGGCTTATTCAACATATCTGCTATTTGCTCATTAGTAGCAATGTACTGAAGTCTTATGTCACCTCTCTAGACCATGTATTCGATGTAGTGGTACTACATCTCAATGTGTTTCAATATGTCATGAAACACAAGGTTTTCTAAGAGCTTGATGCAACTCTGATTGTCATAGAGAATGACAGTAGTCTCAAGCTTCTCATCGAACAACCTAGCAAGTAGCTTCCTAAACCACACAACTTCTCGATAGGCGGTACTAGTTGCAACATACTATGCTTCTATGGTACTTTGGGCTACAGAGCCCTGCTTCCTGTTGGACCAAGAGATCATAATTGATCCCAGGCTAAAACAAAATTTAGATGTACTCTTTCGGTCAACAATACTACCACCCCAGTCAGAGTCAGCATAACCAAGTAGCTTCACTCCACTAAAATCATATTTGAGTCTATAAGCAATAGTACCTTGAAGGTATCTAAGCACATGCTTGGAAACAACCTGATGTCTATGTCTTGGCTCAAACATGAACTGAATCAAGATACTCAGTGCATAACATATGTCTGGTCTACTATGTATCAAATACATCAATGAACCAATGAGCTATCTATACACGGTAGGATCCACTAGATTTGATACAGAATCTGACTCATGTAGTTCCTTCATATTACAAATCATTGGTGTAGACATGGATTTACAATCCGTCATACCAAACTTGCGCAACACATCAACTGTGTACTTTCCTTGAGAAAGAAAGATCTCATCTTTCCTTTCCCAAACTTACAGAACAAGAAAATAGTGCATAAGACCCAAGTCTTTCATTTCGAAACTCATAATTGAGCTCCCTCTTGCACTGAGCTATCTATTGTTCCTCTCCAGTTAGGAACAAGTCATCAAGATAGAGAACCAATATTAGCGGTTGGTTCTTCACAATCTTGAAGTACAGCTTGGGGTCAGCTTTGCTGTTGGAGAAGCCCAAGCTCTGAAGATAGATGTCAATCCTCAAATACCAAGCCCTCGAGGCCTGCTTAATCCCATACAAGGCGTTCTTAAGTTTGCATACATGGGAATCCTTCCCATGAACTAAAAACCCCTCAGCTTGTTGTATGTATACTTCTTCCTCAACTTCAGCATTGACAAAGGCAGTCTTCACATACATCTGGTGAATTTTCCATCCCAGAACCTAAGCCAGGGAAATTATGGCTCGAATAGTAGTGTACCTGGCCACAGGAGTGAATGTCTCATCATACTCTATCCCTTCTTTATATGAGAAACCACAAGCCACAAATCTTACTTTATACTTTTCAATACTGCCATCAACTACATGTTTGATTTTATAAAGACACCTGGAAGTTACTATTGACTTCCCTTTAGGTTTAGTAACCACTTCCCACGCATCATTCTTCATAATGGATTTGTATTCTTCCACCATGGCATCTTTCTATGCTTGCTGCTTAGCAGTTTCTTCATATGAGGTAGGTTCTGAATCACGGATGTGACTCAATTGAGATACATATCCTGCATATCTTTCAGGTATCTTTCACTCTCTAGATGTGCCAGATCGTGCTCCATGCTTTTCTGCCTCTTGCAGAATGTCTCAACACCATGAAGATCTCCTCTTAGCAGGAGGTTCATTAAGAGATATTTCTATTAGTTATACTCGCTCTTCAGGATCCAACAGATCTGTAGGATCTTCTGACTTCTCCCTCTCAACATCTGAAAGGGGAGAATCAGAAAATGATTCCTCCATCATGGGAGTGTCATGCTCCTCCATATCTGTGTCACATTGAAGTTCTTTGGAGCACTTGAAGGTAGTCTCTTTATGAAATGTTACATCTATGTTGACTTCAATGTTCCTTTGTTCTGGAACATAGATTCTATAAGCTTTGGAGGATTCACTATATCCAACAAATGTTCCTTTCTTTCTGGATGGATTAATCTTTGTCCTCTTCTCTTTTGGTGCATGAATGTAGACAGGACAACCAAAAATATTCAAGTGTCCAACATCTGGTTTTTCACCAGTGAAAACCTCTTTAGGAGTCTTCTCCCAGGATAGTATGAAGAATTATGTGCTATATATAAATATCAGTGTTGGAGGCTTCTTCCCATAAGGAGGTGGGTGAATCCTTATCACACATCATATCTTTTGCAGCCTCACAGATTGTTATGTTCTTTCTTTCAACAACCCCATTCTGTTGGGGGTTGTAAGGTACAGTCGATTGTCTTCTTATTCCTGCATCTCGACAAAAGCCATTAAATTCATGAGACTCGAACTCTCCTCCATTGTCAAATCTCAAAGCATGAATGTGCATTCTAGTCTAATTCTCAACGAGTGATTTAAACTCTTGAAGCTTGTTAAAAGTTTCACTCTTTGCCTTTAGAAAATAGATCCAAGACTTGCTAGAGAAGTCATCTATGAAAAGCACATAGTGCAAATAACCACTCAAGGATGGTGCTGACATAGGACCACATAGATCGGAATGAATCAAGTCAAGCATCCCTTTGGATCTTTTGGTACTACTTTGAAAACTCTTATTGATGTTCTTTGCAAGAGCGCAACCTATACAACACTATCATATTCAAATTTAAAAGTAGGCATTCTGTTTACCATCTTCTGCAATCTAGGTAGCGCTTTGAAATGAATATGACTAAGCCTCCTATGCCATAGTTCACAAGGATTGACGGTGTCATGGATAATGGCTTGAATGAGATTTCCAATAACTTTGTAGAGACCTCCCTTTCTAACTCCAATTACAGATGTGGAGTTCAAGTCTGCATGCTTAGGCCACATGAGTGCTTTATTGTACATTAAGATTACTATGAATCCTTTATCTTCTAAAACCGAAATAGATAGGAGGTTCTTCTTCAATCCGGGAACAAACATGATTTCATCAACATGCAGTACATCTCCTGAATCCAATTGAGAAGAGAATTCACATGCACTGCCTTCAAGAGAGAAGAGAATTCACTTCACATTGAATTTCATCAATCATGTATAACATATGTATATATTCTTCTCATGCTTCGGTTTCTATTTTTATCTTCTGACTTCAAGATGAAATCGCCCTCCATCTGGATTCTAGACCACTTAATTTAGGTGGCTAACTTAAGTGTCGTCATGCAAACACTTAGTTAACTAGATATTCTTTGTTATCACTTAGTTAACGCTTTCAACTGGAGTCTTTCTTGTTAACATCACTGAAGTGAACAATTCGAGTTCTCCTTTAATCGAATTTTAACAATTTGAATTCTCTCTTATTTCATTTAAGTCTTTGTCATCACTGAAGTGACCAAATCGAATTCTCTCTTATCTTATCACAACTTATCTTTATTTCTTGTATAATCTGCATGGTCCACATGTGCTAGCTTAATTAATTATCATATCAAATATACTAAGGATATTTTCCCAATGATGTGATGATCTTGTTCTACTATCGTTCCAAGTGGTCATATGCTAAAGTAATTCACTCTGGAGGTGGCCATTCTCTAGAGCAGACTTAATAGCTCAACCATGGTTAGTAGTACATCACACACCATTCATGCTTCGACATTCAAAGGATTACCTCAACACATGAGGATCTGTCTTGACACACAAGACCGTAGCCTTGACAATCAAGACTATACAGCATCATCAATTTGACATACAAAGCACTTACCTCAACACATGAGGCTTATTCATTCTTGATTCCAACTCAAGATTCTTCTCCAAGTTTCCTAATTCCATCTCAGGCTCCTATAAGGCACTACCTCGAAACACGAGGCTCAATCTTAACACACAAGATTGACTTGGAGAGTGACTGATGATGTTGTAACTATAACAGTCCCTCTCAGCAAGGGAGGCATTCTTTGCCATGCCAAGAAGGTCTCAGAAGTACCTATACTTCATCATGAACATAGGCTTAGTCAACATATCTGTTATTTGCTCATTAGTAGCAATGTATTGAAGTCTTATGGCACCTCTCTGGACCATGTCTCTAATGCAGTGGTACTTTATATCAATGTGTTTTGATATGTCATGAAACACAGGGTTTTTCAGAGAGCTTGATGCAGATCAGATTGTTAGAGAGAATGACAGTAGTCTCAAGCTTCTCGCTGAACAACCCAACAAGTAGCTTCCTAAGGCACGCAACTTCTCGGCAGGAGGTACTAGCTGCAATACACGATGCTTCTATAGTACTCTAGGCTACGACGCCCTACTTCCTGTTGGACCAAGAGATCATAATTGATCCCATTCTAAAACAAAATATAGATATACTCTTTCGATCCACAATACTACCACCCCAGTCAGAGTCAAAGTAGCATCACTCCTCCACCAGAAGCATATCTGAGTCCATAAGCAATAATACCTTGAAGGTATCTAAGCACGTGCTTGGCAAAAACCCAATGTTTATGTCTTGGATCAGGCATGAATTGATTCAAGATACTCATTGCATAACATATGTCTGGTCTACTATGTATCAAATACATCAAGGAACCAATGAGCTGTCTATACATGGCAGGATCCACTAGATCCGATCCAGAATCTGACTCATTTAGTTTTTCAGATTAAAAATCATTGGTGTAGACATGGATTTACAATCCATCATACCAAACTTGTGAAACACATCAATTATGTACTTTCCTTGAGAAATAAATATTTCATCTTTCCTTTTCCATAAGACCCAAGTCTTTCATTTCGAACTTAGAAGTGAGCTCCCTCTTGCACCGAGCAATCTATTGTTCCTATATATAAGGAACAAGTCATCTACATAGAGAACCAAGATCAGTGGTTGGTTCTTCACAACCTTGAAGTACAGGTTGGGTTCAGCTTCACTTTTGGAGAATCCCAAGCTCTGAAGATACCTGTCAATCCTCGAATACCAAGCCCTCGGGGCCTGCTTAAGCCCATACAAGGCTTTCTTAAGTTTGCATACATGGGACTCCTTCCCATGAACTACAAACCCCTCAAATTGTTATATGTATACTTCTTCCTCAACTTCAGCATTGACAAAGGCAGTCTTCACATCCATCTTGTGAATTTTCCACCCCACAACTTAAGCAAGGGAAATTATGGCTCAAATAGTAGTGTACCTAGACACAGGAGCAAATGTCACATCATAGTCTATCCCTTCTCTATGTGAGAAACCACGAGCCACAAATATTTCTTTATACTTTTCAATACTGCCATCAGTTGCATGTTTGATTTTATAAAGCCACTTGGAAGTTAGTATTGACTTCCCTTCAGGTTTAGGAACCACTTCCCACACATCATTCTTCGTGATGGATTTGTATTCTCCCACCATGCCATCTTTCCATACTTGCTGCTTAGCAGCTTATTCATATGAGGTGGGTTATGAATCATTGATGTGACTCATATGAGCTACATATCCTACATATCTTTCAGGTTTCTTTCACTCTCTGGATGTACTATATGGTGCTCCATGCTTTTCTGCCTCTTGCAGAATGTCACGACACCATGAAGATCTCCTCTTAGCAATAGGTTCCTCAAGAGATATTTCTATTATTTCTATTGGAGCTTCAAGATCAAGCAAATGTGTAGGCTCTTCTGAATTCTCCCTCTCAACATATTAAAGGGGAGAATAAAAAACTAGATCCTCCATCATGGGAGTATCATGCTCCTCCATATCTGAGTCACATTGAAGTTATTTGGAGCACTTGAAGGAAGCCTCTTCATGAAATGTTACAACTATGTTGACTTCAATATTCCTTTGTCTTAAAACATAGATTCTATAAGCTGGAGGATTCACTATATCCACCAAATGTTCATTTCTTTCTGAAATGATCCATCTTTGTCCTCTTCTCTTTTGGAACATGAATGTAGACAGGACAACCAAAAATATTCAAGTGTCCAACAGCTGGTTTTTCACCACTGAAAACCTCTTCATGAGTCTTTTCTCCTAGGATAGAACGAGGACTTATGTTTTATATATAAACATCAGTGCTGGAGGCTTCTTCCCATAAGGAGGTGGGCAGATCCTGATCACACATCATAGATTTTTTAGCCTCACAAATTGTTTTGTTCTTTCTTTCAGCAACCCCATTACGTTGGGGGTTGTAAGGTACAGTCAGTTGTCTTCTTATTCTTGCATCTCGACAGAAGTCATTGAAGTCATGAGACTCAAACTCTCCTCCATTATTAGATCTCAAAGCACGAATGTGCTTTTCAGTTTGATTCTCAACGAGTGCTTTAAACTCTTGAAACTTGTTGAAAGTTTCATTCTTTGCTTTCAAAAAATAGATCCAAGACTTGCAAGAGAAGTCATCTATGGAAATCACATAGTACAAATAACCACTCAAAGATGGTGTTGACATAGGACCACATAGATCAGAATGAATCAGGTCAAGGATCCCTTTGGATCTTTTGATACTACTTGGAAAACTCTTCTTGATGTTCTTTCCAAGAGCGCAACCTCTACAAACACTATCATATTCATATTTAAACACAGGAATACCTTTTACCATATTCTTCAATCCAGGTAACGCTTTGAAATGAATATGACCAAGCCTCCTATGCCATAGTTCACAAGGACTAACGGTGTCATGGATCATGGCTTGAATGAGCTTTCCAAGAACTTTGTAGAGACCTCCCTCTCTAACTCCAATTACAGATGTGGAGTGCAAGTCTGCATGCTTAGGCCACAGGAGCGCTTTATTGTTCATAAAGATTACTCTAAATCCTTTGTCTTGTATAACCAAAATAAACATGAGGTTCTTCTTCAATTCGAGAACAAACAGGATTTCATCAACATGCAGTACATCTCCTGAATCCAACTGAAAAGAAGTGGATCCAACTCCTTGGATCGAATAGGTGGTATTATCTCCAAGATCCACCTAACAATAGAACTTCTTTTCCTTCATATCTTTGATAGCGCTCCTATATCCAATGACGTGTTTAGATGCGCCACTATCCACCAGCCATGCCTCAACACCAGTGGTAATGGATCCAAATAGGGTTGAGACAAGATAGTACTCCTTCCTTGTCTCTTGATCATCAGAATAATACTTTCTTGTAGGTTCATCTTCAATAGTATTAGAAGCATGAAATATACCCTTGAACTTTCCTCTTTGCTTTGCAGGACATTCTCTTGCAAACTGACCCTTATTATTGCAATTGAAACATTTAACTTTAGACTTAACAAAGTTCTTTTTGTAATCATTTTCCTTTTGATGAAAAAACTTCTTATGAGAGATACATTTCTTCCCTCTGTTCATCTGTGCCACAAGAGCAAGGTTCTCTTCTTTAGAGGAAGTATATTTTCTCTGGATTCGCCCTTCTTCTTGTAGGCAATCATGCTATAGTCTTTCAAAGTTTGGTTACACTTCTCGATGGCCAAGAACGTCTCCCATGAAGATGGAAGGCCATCGAAAATAATCTGTATGAGATCATCATCATCAACTGTCACACCAATGCTCATGAGTTGATCTCTTACTTTAGAGATTTTTGTGAAGAAGGAAGCAACAGTTTCATCCTTCTCCATATTCAGATTACGAAGCTTATTCTTCAATGCTCTCTTCTGACTGGGAACCTTCTTCTCATAAATATTTGTTAAAGTGATGAAGCATTCCTTTGTCATCTTCAATGGAATAATCACTGCCGACAAATTGTCTTTCACCGAATCATAAATGATCCTCTTTGCTTTTGCTTGATTATTCTTGAAGTTAGTGCGCCCTACATTAGTAATAGGATCTTTAAGAACACTTGATTTGTAGCCATCCAGGTCATGCTCTTCCAGGATATTCAGAATGCTGGCCTTCCAAGTATTGAAGTTCGAAGTTCCTTCAAGTCAGTCTTCCGGTCTTACTGAGATTGAAGCCACTATTCTTCAAGTACTATGCTCACCCAGGATCTACGCAGGCTCCAACTTGATTGTTGAACTTAGCTCTTCCACACCGTGACCTCTGATACCATGCTAATTTTTTTATCTTTAATTCGAAATTACAATAGTACTTGAAATCAATGAACAATCATAAACATAAGCATTCACATATGACACATAAATTTACCCCGGGGAAACCCTCTATAACTTGAGGGAGAAAACCCTAGCAAAAAGATTCCTTAATATATTTATTGATAACAGAGAATGACTTGCTTCACAGTAGGCATATTACATTAAGCACCCCTAGTGCATATATCATAGCAAGAGAGAATATGGAGGAATAGAACTCATAATAATACACTGCACAAATAAAAGTGCATTTCCTTAAAGAGAGAAGAGAATTCGCTTCATGTTGAATTTCGCTTCTCATGCTTCGGCTTCTAATTTTGTCTTTTGAATTCAGGATGAACTCGCCCTCCATCTGGATGTTAGACCACTTAGTTTAGGTGGCTAACTTAAGTGTCATCATGCAAGTGTCACAACTCAAGTGTCGTCATGTAAGTGTCGCAACTCAAGTGTCGTCATGTAAACACTTAGTTAACTAGATCTTCTTTGTTATCACTCAACTAACTCTTTTAACTGAAGTCTTTCTTGTTAACATCACTGAAGTGAACAATTCGAATTATCTCTTATTTAATTCAAGTCTTTGTCATCACTGAAGTTAGGAAATCGAATTCTCTCTTATCTTATCACATCTTATCTTTATCTCTTGTCTTATCTGCATGGTCCACATGTTCTAGCTTAAATAATTATCATATCAAATATACTAAGGAGATTTTCCCAATGATGTGATCATCTTGTTCTACTATCATTCCAAGTGGTCATATGCTAAATTAATCCACTCCAGAGGTGGCCATTCTCTAGAGGAGACTTAATAGCTCAACCATGGTTACTAGTACATAACACACCATTCATGCTTTGACATGCAAAGCATTACCTCAACACATGAGGCACCACCTCAACACACGAGGATTTGTCTTGACACACAAGACCTTATCCTTAACAATCAAGATTGTACAACATCATCACTTTGACATACAAAGCACTTACCTCAACACATGAGTCTTATTCATTCTTGAGTCCAACTCAAGTTTCTTCTCCAAGTTTCCTGAGTCCAACTCAGGCTCCTATAAGGCACTACCTCGACACACGAGGCTCAATCTTGACACACAAGATTGACTCAAAGAATGACTCATGACTCTATAACTTTAACAAGGAGCTCGCTAACCCCATAAAGAGCTATACAATGACTATAAAATAACTTACTTTTAGGGATTGATGCCAAAATTTTGAAGTAGGGACAACGCCTTATAAAACCCTGACTTGGAGATGGTCCTACAAGCTAACCTTGAAGCTTTTGTAATTCACTTAAATTTATGCACCTGTGAGTTTGAAATTTTGCTTTGTAGTAGCCTGATATGTCTACTTTGCAATGCCACAAGTTTTACTGAATTTTGATGTTGCAAGAAAAATTTAGGGTGATTTTCCCAAAACTTGTTGATCTTGGCCTTCTCAAAAGATAAAACTTGTAAGGCCCGCCATGCGTCCAATATTTTATATCTGAATATTAAATTTATACTAGAAACACTATGGTCCATCTTGTTTCCAATGCAATTGGTGGCACTCAATTTGGATATTTCTAACCTCATATATAACAATTTTACCCATAACACATGTTTAAGGTTAGTTAAAAACCTTAACTTACATAGAGTGTACCTAGAAGCTAAATTTTTGACACAAAATACTTTTGTGTGTCCTTGTAACTTGAAAATTCCAAACCTTTATACTTCTTGGACAATTTTTTTGAGCAAAAATGCCAATATTACTTGTTTAATGGAGCGAAACCCTAGGATTAAAAATTCTCCCCCTTCTTGGCCCAAGAAAGAGCTCTAATACCACTTGTGATATATTTAAACTTATAACTTCAAAGCAAAGACTTAAAAACACAAGAGAAAATAGATAAAACCATAAAAAAATATCTTTAGATATTCAAAATAAAGAGCTATGACTAGTTGCCTTTTCGAGGGGGAAACCTACGAGAACAAAAGCCTCAAATACAACAACAAGTCTGAACTCAACATTACATAGCTTAATACTCTATATACAATGCTTTGATAGCCAGAGCCCTAACTAATTGTGGCCCCGCTATCAATGAGGGTCAACCATTTATGGGCCTTTATTCAATAAAGAGGTTCCTTTTACATTAAGTCACTACCCACTAACTATTTAATGGACCTTATAACCTTATACATTAATAAAGTAGGGAGGCTAGGGTAGGACCGTAACACAAAGTTTTAAAGATTTTATTGTCCTAGAGAGTACATATGCCTTCATAAGCATATTCCCTCATAAGCACCTCATGCACTGATATTGAACCCTTGTCCTACTTCCATTGTTTAATGCCTAACTTGCCCCTGTTGTATACATTGACATTAGCCCGGAAGTCTGTCTAAACTTGGAACCTAGCTTTGATTTTGTTTTGGTAGGTCTCTTGGATAAGAAGGATGACATGCTTTTCCATTCTTATAGATCTTTTAAAGATTCCATTTTATACCTGCTACCTGATCCCCTATAATTATAGGGGACAATCTTCATTATTTCACAATAGATACGTTTGAATTGCCACCTCAAGAATTTGATGGCTTCTGCTTACCTAAACTTTTGGTAGAGAGAATTTCAACCCCTGGCTCGAAGGAACTTTCAATAGTTGGTTGTAATCCCAAGTTATTTTCCTTGGAAGCCACCTCTTCCCTTTTCTCTCTATAAGACTTTCTTGCTATCCTATTTGGAAGACATTCTCTTCCTCCAAATATTTCTCTTCTTCCCTTGAAAACATTTGAGCCTTTTTTTGGATGACTACTCCACTCGGTGATGGAATGGGTGTATCAGAGGGGGGATCTCTCTCAAATTCCACGGGGGTAACCATGCTTTGATATTCAAGGAAAAGGGTGGGTGGGTTAGCTTGGAAGATTGGTTCATAAGCTTTTCTATTTGGCAGGGGGTTCTCTACAAGGATCATAGGTTGAGGTTGTTTAGAAGAGAAGAGCATGTCTAAATCAACTTGGGACAAAACACCATACTTATTGGTGTAGGGAGGAGCTAGTATAGAAGTAGCCTCAAAAGAATAACGACTGACATTCCTTGATCTTGAAGGTTTTTTTATTGGATGCCATTGTTCTTCCTTTTCCAGGGGATGATTAGCAAGATACAAGCTTGCAATCTTTCATGAAATGCCCACATTCATGGCATGCCTTACATTTGAACAACAATTACTCGCAATCAAGTTTTTGAATGCGTGTCTAATTATCCAGGGATATAGTGATGGCCTTTCTCTATATCCACTTCTACACATATCCTATCACTTGCAAACATTCCATATTTTGGCTATGGTTTGTCATTATATTTCCATACAGTATTTCCTATAACAACTAAGGAATCATCACTCTAGTAATGCAAAAATAAGCGAGGCATACAAAACCAAACCAACATAATAGAGGACACATCCACCTATGGATCAAATTCCATAGACCAATAATTTAGACATCTTCCTCTTGGGTCCATAAAGTACGATCCATTCTAAAAAATTATATCACTCTCTTCCTTCTTTTCAAATATGAAATCATACAAATCGTGACCATATAAGTAATATGAGAGGGAAACCCAAATCAATACCTTCCACCTTTTTGAGATCTAAATGTCCATTGATTTGGGAGATGGCCGTAGCTCCGTCAATTAGCCAATAAGTCCAAGCTCAACTAGAGCAAGAGGCTTAAGATGGGATGTCGGTGGTGTAAGCTTAACCGCAGGGACATCTTCAACCTTTTCCACAAACCTGGATGAAGCAATTTTTGGCTTATTTGATTAGTGGATGGCTGAAATCAGAGCTTGGAAGGCCACAAACTCAATAGAGGTGGGGAGTGCGTTGGGTTGGATGGGATTCCCCTCTCGGATCCATGTCCAAGAGGGACAAATCAAATGAAGGAAACATGATAGCTAAGAAAGACAACTAAGGGAGTAGAGGGCATAACGCACACTACGTCGCACATGCCACGTCATGGACCATAACTCAGTGAACCAAAAAATAAAGCACAATAACAACTTCATCGTTTAAGTGTAATTGCGTCACATGGCGCTTTCTACAGTTTAGTATGAGGGAGAAGTGTAATTTGTGCTAAATGTGGAGTCAACACGTGGTACTTTACTAAAATAATAAAATATTAAGTAAACAAAATTTACAATGTCGCCCCTAACCTAAAGTTCAAAATAAAAAGATATATATTCCAAAGAATTAAAATTTACTGTCGGCCCTAACCTAAAGTTCAAAATAAAAAGATATATATTCCAATGAATTAAAACTTAAAAATTGAGTTGTAAACTTAAAAAGCTAATGAAATATGGATACTTCTTGCTATATATCCTTCATGTGATGTAGGGAACATTCTCATCGTCTGAGTATGGACTTCTCCCTATTTTCAACCACATGCCATGTATTATCTATTTTACTAATTGATATAGCTTTCAAGAGTGCAAGTTTGATTATATCCAATTAATTACTTGATATGGATATTATCGAATTTATCTATCTTTACCTCTTTGCAATTTACATGGTTTTTTACTTATTTACAATATATATATATATATATATATATATATATATATATATATATAATGGTGATGACATTCATCTTTTATGATTTCATTTAATATAGTTTTACACTAGCATAGATCCATCTTTACTCCGGATCTATCATGCATCGATAGGGATCAAATCCCTTGAGGTGCAAACTTTTCCTTAAGTTTTTACACTCAAAAAAATGTTTGCACCTCTGGGGATTTGATCCCTATCGGCACATGCTAATTTCAGAGTTAAGATGAATCTTTGTTAATACATTCGAAACACATGTGTGTGTGTGTGTGTGCGTGTTCTTATTTTACATGCACCCACCCACCCACCCATAAGTGAGAGAGATGTTTCTCATGGCTCACGACCTTAGCAACTATTGGTTCACGAAGAGCAAAACATGTCACAAGTGGGATTTGGACCCGAGGGGGGGAGGGGGGGAAGGATACCATTTCTCCACGCTAACCACCCAAGCTAGACCCAACTAGTGAAATAAACATTTGACTTATCTAGTGGATATAATTGTAACACGAGAGTTAATTAAACTAGAGAATGACTGATATAACACCAAAAATTGCTCAAATGTACATCTTATTGCCAATACATAAACAAGATACAAGTTTTGACAATGATTAGAATGTTGTGAGAACATTATGACTCTAGTCATGTGAAGGAGAGATTGTACGAGTTTGATCTCACAAAGAAAAGAGAGAGAAGCCTAATAGATGCATATATTTGTGTAACCAGGGCACAACCAGGCCTCCCTTAATGACATGCTAATCGATACCTTGATTCCCATTTGCATGTTTTCTAATGGAAACTGACTTTTAGAAATTTGGCATACATTTTCCTTGGCATGGTGAAAGTTGTGGTAAGGAGGCTTGGTTCATAGTGGCAATACACCAATGCACAAATAACTATTCCATTGGTCACCTAGGACTTGCACAATTATTACCTCAAGAAGACCTAGTTAACCACATTATCATAAGGGGCACCACTATGAAGTTAGAAACCTACGCTATCATCATGACAAGCACTTCGACTTATCACTACCAAAACACAATGTACATAAACAAAAGGCATATTTCAATAATCGATTCTTAAAATAGGGGACCACCATGGACAACAATTTTTGATTTTTACCACACTATGAACAACAACTTCGATATTTTTTTATCGCATCATGAACAACAACCATGTATTATCACATAATTAGTGCTTATTGCATTAACACGACATCACAAGCCAGGGAGACTTGATAAACCAAGTTAATATGGGAAACATACCCATCATAATTTAAACCTAGACGTTAAGAGACCTAATATTTTTATAATTTATTTTAGGTGGCAGAACCTATTATAACTCAGTTATCAATTCGCAGTGAGGACAACCATCATTGACTATTATTTGCGAATGCACATTTAGCTCATCATTGTTATTCAAGGAAAATCATGTCCCCTGAAATAACCCGTTAGTGGTCCAATAGGGGGTGGAATTTCACTCTTACCATATGCCTTTGGGCCTTGGGCCGTTAACTTGTTTCCTTATGTTTGAGGAAGACGAGTCTTAACCAATCAAAAGCAATTTTAGGTCCTAATTCAAGATCAAAAAAATGATTTTGGCCTATATAATATCCACAAAAAAGGTTAGTATTCCTTGTTTTCAGTGTTGAATCCACCTACAATGAGGCCATATACTTTCTAATATCATCTAGCCATATTCTCATACATGAAACCAATCACTACCTCGATCACACTTTAGCCTCTTACGCAAAATCACTTCCTCGATCACACTTTAGCCTCTTGCCACATAGTCCTCTTGCCCAAGACATACCTCTCTTTAAGTAAATTTTAAGTGTAATTTTTAAAATTATATTCACATTAACTAATTAAGTTCACGTATCGTAGTGGAATTGAAAACACATAGAAATAATAATTAAATGGGTTAAACTTAGGTCCTCTACCACTATAATTGGCGGCAAAGACAACAGGCTCACATTTGCGCGGGAATCTCACAACACACCCTTGTTTTCTCTGCACAACGAGACTAATAGAAGAGCGGGCTCCGCTTCGCGAAATTTACCTCCCATCAGAGTATTTTCGATCGGTTTACCTCCAAATCCTGTCAGAATGCTTCAATCCCCATTTGGATGCCAGCCATTCTAAGGTATTTCGTGACCATTCTGATCCAATATGATATAAGTCTAGATTTAATGTTTACGGAGTCCTTATTCTACGCGTGAATGTAGTTAGGAATTGATTGCTAAAGATTTTCACAGAGCTAGTTTTCATTTTTTGGTATTTATTTCCCTGCTCTGAGACAGGAAACTCGATAGATTCGAACTCTGGACATTGTCAAAGTTTTTTCAGTTATTTTAGAGATGGAGATAGAAGGGTTATCGGTGGTGTGCGCAGGGCTTGGCTGCGCGTCTCAAGATGCCGATGGCAGGCGAAATGGGTACATCAAGAGTGAAAACTGTTTAGGTAAGGATCCCTGTGTGCTGATATATATATATATATATATATATATATATATATATATTTGAAATCAGATTGCTTATAAGGGTTAAAAAAGCAGCTGCCTGCAATGATGTCTTGAAAAACAATTTTCTATCTCTTTTTTTCCCTGCATAGTACAGCCATGCTAGGCTCCTTGATGGAAGCCTTAAAAAATATTATTTTCAGCGTTGGTCTCTAACTGAAAAGCTCGAGACACAAGATTCAAATTTTAAACAGAAAATATAAACTTTTCAGCTTCTATATTATTAAAGAGATCTTTCAGAAATTGAGATTTGGGTCCCCCTTCTGAACTCTACCTCGGATAGAAGTCCTTCCTGCAACAACAGTACTTTAGATAATTGGTCTGCGTTGGAGTGGAATTCTCTATAAATGTAAGCAAAGGATAACATCTCAAAACTGTTTTTCACCTCCATAACTTGATTCATGATTGGATTTAACAGCATGTTTTAAATTCTGCATTTGTTATTGGCCCAATCCATCAGCACCTTTGAATCACCAAATACCCGTAAGTCTTTTAGTCCTTTGGCTTCTGCTGTTTTCAACCGAAGCTACAAAGCATATAACTCAGCTCTATTGTTTGATCCCTGTCCAACAGCATATTTCAGGCAAATGTAATGTGTTGAATCAATATATAGAATAGCTCCAGCCCCACACATATCTCGCGTCCTTGTCAAAAAAACCCCATGCTTTATCATAATCAATGACAGGTTCCTTTGAGATTCTTTGTGGATTTTCTTTTGGGGGCTTCCAGTTCCCTTCAAACGACACCCTGACTTTATGAGCAATTTGAGCTGGTGACATATCAATCCCTTAAAAAACCATTCTATTCCTTGATAACCAAATTCCCCATATTACAAAGCAAGGCAAAGCTCTGTAAGCTTTTTCAGACATGTCTATATCCAAGACTAATAACAATCAGCCAGAGAACTCTGATCCCATTTGTTCCTCCCATTTGATATTAGTAGCACTTCACTCCAGACAGATCTGGAAAAAGAACAAGTAACAAACAAATGGTCTACAGTTTCATCCATTTCTATTTTGTCTACCTGGACCTTTTCAATTTCTCTTTTGACAGTTATCCCAAGATAAAATTTTATTGGCCAGAGCCAACAAAGAAATATTTTTGATTTTAAAAGACCGTCCAGTTTCCATATTTCTACCAACATACTCTTTCTTCTTCCTGAGATTCTTCCATGTTTGCAGAGTATTCCATTTTGGCTGTATATTCCCTTGTACCTTTATTTTTTAAACACTTTATTAAATCTTCTTGGTCTGCGAGTTTAACATATTCACATACTTTGAGTTTGTCCATTCTTCTTCCAATTTATCCTGCAAATTCAGAAATTCTGCCAATTTTCATCCTTGAGCCCAGACATTTCTACATTAGGGTTAGCTGCATCTTCTAATGAAAAAATCCTATATTATGCAGAATGTTTATTAAGGATTATGATAATCTATAATTTCCATTGCATCCAATTCAAGGATCCTCTCAAATTCTTACTTTGTTGCCCTCCCCTACCAGACAGGCTGACCATTTATTGGCTAAAGGAAATGCAGACAACTGAAGAGTCTTGTATGCATTTCTTTTCTCTTTTGAACCAATCCTTCATAGAAACACCTTTTACTATTTAGATACTTTAATTTCATGAATTTATCCCATAGCCTTTCATTATAGATAAGCCTCCAAATTTTTTTTGGTGCCGGGGCTGTACTAAAAACATAAATATTCTTCAAATCCTATCCCCTTGCTTCTTCCAGGTTTGCCACACTTGTGCATTCGACCAATGGAATTCCCTCCCTCTCCCTTTCCCCTGTCTATAAGAAACTGAAACATGTCTTTCTGATTTTGGTGAGAATACCTTTGGGAATGTGTAAAACTGACATCCAGTACACATGAATGCTTTCTAAAACTAACTTGACTAGTACCAACTTGACTTCTCGAGATGACCATCTATTAAACTAGATGGAGATTCTAACTTCAATTTTATTGTACAACTACAACCACATCCAATCAATATACCCATAATCATTTGGCTTTAAATGGAAAGCTAAATATTTTATACCTTGATCAAGGGCACCTTGATTTATGTGGAGCATATTCATTGCTTGGATTTTCACTTCTTCCTCCACCTCATTAAATAGCATGGTGGATTTCCTCAAATTTATCTCGATGCTTGTAGCTTTGTAGTAGATATCCATCAACTCCTTTATTCTTCTTATTTTTCTCATGGAAACTTGGCCAAAAATCATGATATCATCTACAAAGAGCAAATGAGAAATAATCACAGGTCTTGAGTTTTTTAATTCCTTTCAGTATCTCTATCCTTGCATCTTTGATCAACATGTTTAAACCTTCAGCTACTAAAAGAAAGAGAAAGGGGGACAGTGGACAACCTTGTTGAAGTCCCCTTGATGCATTGAAGAAATTAGGAGATCTTGATATAAATACAACAAGCATCCTGTGGTCTGGTCTACAAACTATAGATTCATGCCTAATTGTAACGACAATAATTTGATATATAGTTAATTCACCTTATTATAAGCTTTAGCAAGATCTAATTTCACCACAATTGCTGTCTTTTTTTGGGTTTTGATTGATGTAACCCTTCTTGGGTTGTTCCTACAACATCATGTATCTACCTAGTAAATATGAATCCAAACTACTCCTTTGAGATTACCCTTGACAAAATACCTTTCAATCTATTATCAATTAGTTTTGAAATTAATTTATAAATTAGATTGCTTAAGAAAATAGGTTTGAAATCTTCAAAACTTTTGGGGTCTTGTCCTTTTGGGATGAGAGCTATAAAGGTTGAGTTTATGGCTCCTAATACTTCCCCAGTTTGTCTAGACTCCTTGACCTCTTCTATGAGATCACTCTCTAGCATGTCATAGAAGCCGATATAGAATTCGACTGTCCATACATCAAGACCTGGGATTTTGTCTCTAGCCTGCATATTGTAGTGTTTGTAGTCTCAACCCACTCATGAACTTACCCTCTTGGATCGACTTCTTTACTTCATTTGCCCTTTTTTGAATTGGTACTAATCTCTTGATCCTCCCATCACCTTTCTTATACTACAAAAGACAAAAACGTTTTGCTAAAGCTACTCTCTTATATCACCTTGTGCCTCATTGTCTAGCTTTGGTAATCCTATTTCTTAGGGATACTCCCTTTGAGTTGGAGGAGAACCAATCTAAAGTGTAGAGGATAGGTTGCTTAGGAGTGGTAACTGTCCTAGTAGTTCCCTCTTGAGTTGCACCTTGTGGTTTAAGGCTTTTATCATTAAGTGTGGGTTGGGGAGGTAACATTGTTGTTGAATCTTCTACTTTAAGGGCTTGTCATAAACCTGGATATGTAGCTGATTGCAAAAACTAAGGTCCAACCTAGTGGTTGTAAGATTAATCTAACTTTCCACTATTTGCTTGTAAACTGCCTCATTTATTGAGTTTGAATTAGCTTTGTTTGAGAGTTTCAGCTCTTTCTCCATAGGTGTAGATGAATTTTTACAAATAACCATCCTATAATTGTTTAACAAACCTTTGGGATTTTTAGTTTGTGAAGCAAAAAGCATAGTTGTTAGCTTGCGAAACTTATACACCTAAACAATAATGTGGGAGGCCTAAATTTGTCATGTCAAAATCATAAACCAGCATAGATCCATCTTAAACCCGTATCTATCAAGCACCGAGAGGGATCCAATTTCTTGAAGTGTATTTCTTTTTTTTAAAATTTAAACTCAAGAAATTTAATCTCTCTTTATTGATAGATCCGGGTTTAAGTTTTAATTTTTTATTTTATAAAGGAACATCTATTTTTTAATTACTTTTCATAATATTTTATTTTATGAGCCTACATGGATTTTTTTTAAATACTTTCCATAATTTTTTTTTTTACATTTTAATTAATGGCCGACAATACATTTTATTTTTTAACTTTTCATTACATTTTACTTTTTAACTTTTCATTAAATACTTTCCATTACATTTTAATTAATGGCTTAATTCAAACGAAAATACATGTCCATGTATTATATATCCTAGGATTTAATTCAAACGAAACGAAAATACACGTCCTTTTATTAATCGCCGACATAAATTTTTATTATTATTATGTTAAAGACAAACTTTATTTATTATGGTCGACTATAAGGACAAACATGGACAAACGTTACAGGATCTCCTCCATACTGGACTGTAGAGCACCTCGTTTCACTCAGTGCAATAATTCAGATTTTACCTTGGTAGGTTCTACGATCTCATTGCTTATGATGATAATGTCATCTACATATATCACCAATATTACCACATTACCTTCCTTGCTTTTGACATGGAGATTGGAATCATAAAAGCTTTTTTTGAATCCACTATACTGCAAATGTTTGTCAATTTTGATGCACCAAGCTCTTGGTGCTTGCTTGAGGCCATAAAGAGTGTTAACAAATCTGCATACCATATGTTCATTTCCAGGATTTTGAAAGACTCGAGTGTTAGATTATGGTAACTTCGGGATGTCCTCCATGGTTCAGATGCCTTACATGGAGGTACATTAGTTGCATAGGCATCAGGATGGAGTAGAGGCACTCTACTCAGTGGCATGAGTCCAGTGGGGGCTGCATGCGGAACTTTAGGGGAGATTGACCTTTGCATGCATGATTTTTGCATGACCTGTCAGCATTCAGTGACTGCAAGCAAAAGTGATCTTTTGCATGCATGCATGCAAAAGTGACTTTTTGCATGCACCGGGAATTAGGGTTTTGGAAAACCTAATTCATCGGTGAGATTATTTATAGAGGAAGGGGGTCCCCAGAAGAGGTTACTCAGTTGTATCATCAGAGAGAGATACTGCCAGAGTGAGGAGGACGAATCTGCACATGTGGGGCGACTTTATGAGATAGAGAGGAGTTGCTGTAGGAGCTAGGAAGGTTAGATCTGAGCTAGATCAGTGACCTTCAGTTCCATAGAGGCTAGATACCCGTTCCTGTGAGCTAAGAGAGCTCAACAGTGAGATTACTGTGGAGATTGGAGGAGGTCGAGTTCTCTTGGAGGAGGACGTTTTTCCCGAGGAAGGAGAAGCTCATTGTGAGTTAGATTGACCGATTCGGAGTTTGTGACACTTCCAGGATAGCCTTGCCTTGAGATTTGAGGAAGGTTAGGGACGATCGGAGCTAAGTTCTGTTGAGATCTGGACCAGTTCGAGCATTTGGCATCCAAAGGGGAGGGCACACTTGTGCATGTAGAGAGGGCCGATTTTATCAGTGGGCAGTCTTCAGAGTGAGCAGATCAGAGCAGAGAGATCTAGAGAGGGTAGATCTATCAGAGGCACCGTCAGAGCACTCAGATCCAGATTGACAGTTTGGGCATACTTCTTCAGTGCATGCATCAGCTGGATGCATGCAAATTAGAGTTTGTCCTGTTCAGAGGGATTGAGTTACCGACTGAGGTAATTTTGTGTTATACTGTCTTTTATACATCTATATGCTCTGGGATCGAGAGAGAAGATAGCCCCATAGTTAGCTGGTTTTTCCGAAAGGGTTCCAGGGTATATTTGTTGTCAATGTGGTTGATTGCATTTATGTTCAGTTGGTAAATGCAGATCTAGTTGTTTGAGTTTATTTCTTTATGAGCATATATTGATTTAGAGACTCATACAACTTGAGATCTTCGGGTGATCCAGAGGGAGTAGTGATTTCTGGATCTATATATATTTACATCGAGGCTGATATATATAAACCTCTTCCTCCAAGTGACCATTTAGGAAGGCAATTTGAACATCCATCCAAAATGAACAACAAGCACTAGAACTAACTTGATGATAACAATTTGATAGTGGGAGCAATTGTTTCCTTGTAGTCTATCACTTCCTGATGAGTAAATCCCTTTGCGATCAACTTTGCTTTGTGCTCGTCAAGTGCATCATTTGCCTTGTACTTAACCTTGTATACTCATTTGCAACTAGTGGGTCTTTTTATTAGTGGGAACTGTTGTCCGCCGAATGCACACCAGCAGCAGAAATCTTTCAAAATGCTGTTTCTCAAGTGGGAAAGGTGTAGCTTTGGGGGCAAGCAAAGAGCCAGGTGCTGTCACCTGATCCCAGCTCCTCCGTTTAGGCTAACTCCTAACGAAGGCAAGGGGGGTAGTCCCTAAAAAGAGTTGTCTAAGGCTCTTTTGTTTTAAGTTAAAGTGTTGATGATGTGGATGGGTGTTATTTAGGAGTTTTTGTGATCACAGATTTACAATAATTGAGATTTAAACAACACAAACGTATACTTGCAATAATACTTTAAGGAATACACCATAGATTGATAAATTAACAACTCAGATATGAAGCATCCACAATGATACAATTAAAGCAAATGACATATGCACTTCAGATATAATAATCAAATGCAACAACTGATGAATCAATGCCTTGTGGAGTCAAAAATGTATTGGGATGCTGAGATACAAGAGTTCAGGATTGCTTGATACAAGTGTTTGTGGTGTGTTGAAATTGTTTTGCAAGTGCTCTTTGTAAATTTTATTATACATTTTTGGGTGATTTTGATTATTAAGGTGAAGGAAATTTCCAGATATGCAGAGGTATTGGAAATATGTCCGGAAAATGCTCTAGGTGGTTCCGTACAAGGACATGTTGGCTATCCAAGTTTCCAGCGAGGTGTTCAATAACTTACCAGCCACTGGAAATCGAGGTATAGTGATCCAGCGCCCCCAGGCAGAATTTGCCCACGTTAGAGTATTGACGATCAACGCCGGATTTTTGTTGGTTATGGGGGTGCAAATTTTATTATGGTTAAAATTGGATTAAATGTGAGAAATTAAATAGTCTATACTGTTTCTGTGTATCCTAGGGTAGGGTAGAGCATATGCAACATAGAAACGATAAATTCCAATTTTAGGGGATGGTTTGTTGTGATAGTGCAAGAAGTGAAACAAAAGCAACTCTCCGACAAAGAGCACTCTTGATCCGCCTCATGGCGAGATTCAAGAGATTTAAGATGCACAGAATTAAAGAACTAAAATAAATATCTATTCAACCCAAGAATTTTTTTTCAGGTTTTAAGGCCTTACTCGAGAGAGCATGGGGGTTAGTAAACCAAAATGAAAAGCAGAATTGACTTCAATAGAGAGCACTCTTGATCCACTGTTGAGTGAGATTCAAGAGATTTTGGTTCGTTTTAACAATTTATATAAAAAATGCTAAGTATGGAAACAAGACTAGCGAAAATGATTTTGACTAATCTAGAGCATGTCAAAGCATGAAAGCTAATCTAGTGATTCAAGACTAATCTACTTGCAGGTATAAAGCAAAGACTATGCGAAAAGCAGACAATGTGCGATACAGGCTTCCCCCAAATGGGGGAAGTGGGGGTGTGGGAGCCGTTATCCCACTTGCTTTTTATTCGACTTTTTACAATATTTTTTGGTTTTTTATCAAAGATGGTTTTGCTTGCTTGGTTTGTTTGCTTAGCCTTTAGGCTCTTTGCTTGTGGTTTTGTCTTCTTGTTTACATGTGGACAAGAACACTCAACAAAGGCTAGTTAAACTGCTAGAATAAACCAAGATTTGACTTTCGATGTGAAAGAGGCAAAAACTCAAAGAGAAGATGCAAAAGACCAAAGATGGTCAAACCAAGTCAAACTCAAGTAAAAAGATCAAAGGTAAAAAGTTGAATGGATCTAAAAGAGGAATGCCAACAAATGAGAAAAGTGACAAAAAACAGTGATTTTAAGTAAAAAATCAGCACTTTGAAATAATTGGAAAAATCACTCTTTTTAATGAAATTTTGCACGATTTTCGAGAAAAAAATTTAGAATTTTTTTTTTTTGATTTTTAAACTAATTTCCAGATCTGTAATTAAGTAAAAATCAGCAAAAAACAACAGTAAAAAATAGGCAGAAAATGACACGTTTTTTGAGGAAAACTTAAAAAAAATTGGAAAAAATTTCAATTTTTTGAATTTTTTTTACCGTTTTAGGCTAATTTCCAGAACTGAAAATCAGCAAAAAACAACAAGCTTAAAAGGGCACAAAAACTGAGAAAAAGTAAAAAAATTTGAAATTTTTTAAGAATTTTTTTGCTGTTTTAAGCTAATTTCCAGAATTGTAAAATCATGAAAAATAGCAGAAAACAGTGGGCTAAAAAAAAGAAAAAGGGCACACTTTTCAATGCAAATTAAAAATGAAATTTTTAGGCAAAAAATCGAAATGTTTTGGACACTTTCCTAAGTGTTTTTTGGCACTCTCCTTGAAAACAAAAAAAAATTGAAAATGGATCTATGAGATCTATGAATCAAAAAAGAGGGAAAAAGTGGAAAACAAGCAAAAATTGAAAAAAGTAGGAAAGATGGATCTACAACTTGGGAAATGGAACTAGATGCTAGATCTTGAGTGTTTAAGCTTTTAAAAAATAGTAGATCTAGACCGAAAGAAGTAGATCAAAGCTATAAAGCCTTGATCTACTTAGCCAAAGAAGTGCAAGTTGATTATAAAATTGAAAATGATGCACTCTTTAATGAAAATCTAAGATCAAGATAGATAAGAAAAACCTCTTAAAGAATGTAATCTGCTTTGTAGTAACCAATGAATTTGAAGTAGTTTATCTTTTTGATGAGATGGTAGTAAGATCTCTCCTTGGTTTTTCTTTGGATGAGAGTTTGAGCACTTGTAGATCCTGTAATCCCAAAAGTGTTAAAGAAAAATCTTTATGATGAAGCATGGGATAGATGCAACTGAGCTCACACCCTTCTTCACTCTGGCAACACCTAATCAAAACACATACAACTCAAAGCACAAGTGAGATCAATACAACTAGTATGCTAGGAAAATTAAGATTAAATGAGCAATGGTATAACTGGCTACTTCCTGTCCATTTAGATCTTGATAAACTTTGCATAAATAATCAAGTTGAAAGCTACAAATGATTACTCTTGTGTGCTAGAATGATAGCCTTCCTAAGCTAGCCTTCGATCAAAGAACTTGCAAATTAAGAGAAGGGTTTGGAAAGGTATCACCTCAATAAGAGATGAAATTCACCACCAATGAAGGAAGCTCATGGACCTCCAAAGTCTAATCTTCAATCCAATATGAAAGTAAAAAAGTATTACAAATTTTCGCAGAGGTCTCTTGCATAAACATCCATTTGAAATATGGATCAAGAGTCTCATACTTATACAATTTACAAAGACCAATGACCTAAGTCGAATTGGCATAAAAAGAGCCAAGCCAAATCACATGAGCCAATAGCAAGAGAGCACATAAGAGTGATTGATGAGTTAACAAGGTGTTGGAAGGTGTGATTAGGGTTAGGTGGCCTCCACCTAGGCAAGGCGCCCACCCTAGCACATAGTTCACATCACCCAACCAATAGTTGAATGCCAACAATGCAAAGTCGCCCAAGCTAGGAGAGAGGGTGAAAATCCCAAGATGAAGTTGATTGGAGTGCACTGAATGCTAACTGAAGTTGCTTGGAATCTTCTTTAATACCTCTTGCCATGTCATTTAGCCTTTTACTTTATTCAATTTGGCCTTTTTTGAGAGATTTGACTTTTCTCAAAAATATTATTTTTTGAATATTTTAATTAATATTTCTCATTTATTGATTTTTTGAGAAAATATTAATTATGAGGCCAAATAAATGTCTGAAACTTAGGATAAGTGGGTTTGGGGTTTAACTGGAATTTTTGGCTTAGGAATTGAGCCTCCAATCTTTTAAATCCACCCCCAAACCACTTAATTATTACAAATTGAAAATTTTCACTTAAACCATAGTAAAAATGGCTTAATTAATTGAAAAATTTAATTATTAAAATAATAAAAATTAAAAATCCAACGTGTCCGGTAAATTTTTTCGGACGAATTTTTAAAAGTACCTAGGGACCTAGGAAATGACCATAGGACATACAAATAGTGTCTAGTAGGTTCATTTTTAACTCTTGGACTCTAATAACCCCCCAAGGCCTAATCGCCAAAATCGGGCATTCCAGCTTTGGAGAAAGCAGGAGAAAAACTCATCTATTATTACTTGGCTAAAGGCAAGGCATAATCGTTGAGTGAAAAAAATCCTTGGAATACCTTAGTTAACTGTCAAGTCTTAGGGAACTGAGCCACTCAAAACCCCCTACTAGCATACTTTTTACAAAAACCCCATGGGGCATGGTCATTTCAACACATAAATAAAAATGGCCAGCCAAAATTGGCTAAGTTTGAAAACCGAACCTCTGATATTCTAGATATGAACATGGATCATGTTCAAACACTGGCGGCTCAATGGAAGTTCAACTGTTGTACAAAATAGTTGGTAACAGGAACATCCACCAACACCCAAGTCTGATTTTTAGTTGAGGCATCATATTCACTTTGCATATCCCTCTCCCATTTTGATCATCTTTTCATAACTTAGAGGTTCAAAAGAATGCTGAATGTTAGCAAATAAAGCATAATTGCATAGTTCAGATGTTTTACTTCTGTTTGGCAATAGCCATCCATCCTTCCCCGGTTCAAGAATCTCATCCAAACTAACATCAACAAATGTTTGATAGAACCACTTAGGATGTGTCTTAACTGTTAGTTTTTCATACAATTATAGCATAATAATTCAATTGCATAAGATCAATAGGATCACTAGAAGAAAGACAAAGCACAAAAACAAAGAACACGAGAATTTATCTTGGGAAACCCAATCGGGAGAAAACCCAACGAATTTTGAGATCATAGTACAATGATTAAAGAGAAAATATGGAAATGCTTTCCAAAAGGTAGAAACCCAAAACAGTCTTCTTCTCCAGTAGATGCGAACTTCTCTCTCTCAAGTGATGCGAACTTGAGTGGATGAGTGAGTGTGTAAATGAGGTGAACTTTACATCTATTTATACAAGTGTCAAATTGACCTTTTGCCCTAACTAGGCCGACTTCACTTGGAGATTGGGCTGCTACAATTTCTCCCTAGGGTTCTTAGGGATTTAAAGGGCAGGCCGAATTTGTAGGAGAGGCCCGAAATTTTAGGGAGGCCCAAAATTTGATTTTGATTTTATTTTTATTTTCGAGGGTTTCAATCATAAAATTGCAGACCTAGTTATAACTCTAATTCTACCATGAAAATGCAAATTTACACATGCATATGCGAGAAAATTTGGTAAAAGAGTGACAACTTGAGGTTTTTGTGGATATTACTCTTAAACCCTAGCCTTAGAGGAAGGTTGGGGCCTCTTGGAGGTCTTTCTCCTTGTCTACTAAATTAGGGCTTCTTGAAACAACCTCTACGGTTTGTTTCAAGAGTCTAATCTAGGGAAAGGGGGTGGCATGGTATCATATGGTGTACGACCACATGAGGGTGATAAAGCATGTCATAAATCAAAGTTTGGTTATGAATTGAAATAGGAGGGGATGACATGAGCATACATTCACGTGGGCATCAATTCGCATAGGGTAAGTGAAGGTTCCAGTCTAATGTGATGGGACTACCACTTGAGATATAAAGCACATGTTATTTCAAAGTTAGGATATATGAATTGTTTGAAAAGAGATAACGTGATGGTTCCAAAAGGGTATGCGTGTGCCTCCTCGTGTGGGCGAATCCAAGGCACATGTGTGGTAGGCGAGAGCTCTGTTGGTTGGACGTTGGTTCCAATGGAGAGGGGCTCAACCTCATCTCCCACCAACCCCAATCACACCAACCTTCAAGCTCCAAGCTAATCAATCACGCAAGTCACTCCACGATTTGGCAATTCTCTCCTCCTTTCGAGCTCCCTCCCTCATGCATTCGACTTAAGTCTTTGGACTCTCATCATTTGTATAAATATGAGGCTCTTGCTCCATGTTTTGGGTGGATGAATTTGCAAGAGACCTTTGCTAAGATTCGTAGTGTTATATTTTTGCCTTTGCAATATTGAATAAGATTGAGACTTTGGAGGTCCACGTGGTGCATGCATGGTTCATGATGACTTATTGAGGTAATATTTTTCAATGTTTATGCATGCTTATCTATTTGAGTTTGGATCTAGCTTAGAGGGCTTTCTCAAGCACGTAGGACACATCTTTTTAGGCTTCAAGTTATTTTTTGATGTTGGGTGTTTAAAAGATCTTAAAGTAGCATGCTTTAGTTGGACTTAATACATGCTCTTTGAATTTTTTTTATACTAACATACTAGATCGAAGCTCTTTTGTTTAAGTTTGCATATAAGTTTCAAGATTACTTCTTGGAGTAAGGGATGAGCTAGGTTGCATCTCCCCCTTCAAGCCTCAAAGGGATCATTGTCCTTGAATGATCATTGGTCTCTACAGGGTTCCAACTAAGATTCAAAGATCCAAAAAGGGCTTGTAATGTCTCATTTTCACCTTTAAAATCAAAACTCAACTCTCAAAATTGGTTACTAAATTAAAGTTTGGATCTCTTTGTTTTCCCCAAACTTTCGCTTTCCTTGCCTTTTGCTTCTCTTCTCTTGCTTGCTTTCACTCTTACCTTACTAGCTTTCTTCTCTTCTTTGTCCCTTCAAACCTTCTTCCTTCTCTTCTACTTCTTCTCTTCTCTCTTTTCCTTTCTCCTCACTTTTTGCCACCCATCTTCTCATTGCTTTCAGCCCCTTCTCATCTCTGATTTTTATTTAAGTTTGCAGCCATTACTCCCTCATTGGTATCCCCTATTCTACCACTTTTTCCAGCCTCTTCTCCTCCACTTGTTGGCTGCCTTCTATCCCTGTTTGCATCCCTACTTTACCTCTTTTTCCAGCCCTTTATTCCTTCTTGTTTCATCCCTTTTCTTCTTTTTTGTTCCTAGCCCTTTTCTTACCTTTTTTGCAGCCCTTACCCTTGGCTGCCTCACTTTCTTTGTGGACTGTTTTTGGCCCTTTTTCTCACTGTTTTCCAGCCCTCTCACTCTCTTTTCCAGCCCCTCTTTTTTCTCTTCATCTTTCTTGCTCTCTTCTCTTTGCCTTCTTGCCTTGTCTTCTCTTCCTCTCTCCTTCTTGCTCTTTCTTTTTGTCTTTGTAGTTAGTTGCATTTGTTAGTTGCATGTAGTTACTTGCATTTTGTTAGTTGTATTAGCTTTAAAGTCTCTAGTCTACTTTTGGTCTCATTTTATTTATAGATCTTAGTTTATACTCATCTAAATTCATTTTTAAAGTTTTGTTTTAGCTTGCATCTTCGTTCAAATTTTCAAGTTTGCATTTAGTTTGAAGTTGATTGTTAGATCTTAGTTCATTTACATGTTAGTTTTTATTCTTAGATCTTCATCAATACTTGCATGCTAGTCTAGGTTGTAGATCTTAGTTTCATTTTTTGATTTTTACTAATCCATTAACAAGTGCTTGTCTAGAGCTCTTATCTTTAGGTGACCAATGAAGACATTCCAAGAAAAGATCTGTTATCACACAAACTCTAGCTGCTGATGGTAGGTGTCCCAATAGGGATGGTAGATGGTGAGCAGCTAGGAAGGTGTAACTAGCAATGGCCAAGTCCTCCGCTCAAGGAACGAAAGTCACACCGGACAAGGCTATTGTCACTTCAGACGAGGCATGTAGCCAAGTCAGGGGGGAGACCCCGCTCAACCGATGAAGGTTGAGAGACAAAAATACACCCAAATCCCAAATAAAAGATAATAGGTAGAAGCAAAGAATGAGTGTAAATGAACTCCTAAGTCTAGTTTCAGCCACCGGTTGGACACACGGATAAAATAAGCACGTAAATGAAATGTGACCAGCGATTGAGTGTGATGAATAAAATATATTAGATTAAATATCAAATGGATGAAAACAGTCTAAGGATGTAAACAAGCTAGAGGTGAAAGAGTGGGATAATCTTGCCCAAGGAAGAGAGTCAAGCAGTGAAACAATGGACCTAGGGCAGAGATAAATTAGCGTTTAATGGCACTTCTAGCAATTGGTAGTTTGATTCTTTAAGGTAAAATGGCGATCTAAAGCCAAATCTAAACTACCCAGAACCCCAAAGTGACCCAAACCAGCTAAAAGAGAAAAACGCCCTAGAGGGGCGTTTTTGGCAAAAGGACCAGTGCTAGATCTATGGGTTAATGGAGTCAAAAAACTATGAAACTTTGGATTTAGACGTTTAAGAACAAATCATAAGCGGGTTTGGAGAGAAATTTAAGTTCCTACCGTTAAATTTCTAGTTTTTTATTTTCTCTTGGTTTTACATGCAGTTTCAGCTTAGCAAACACATCAGAAATCTAACTAGAGAATTGAGCATGAGAGGAATACCTGAAACAAAGATGAATGGCTGAATATTTGTGTGAAGACCACTTGCCGAATCCAAGTGATGAGTAGCCAGTGCTTTCCCTAAGTGTTCGAGCCAGCCGGAGAGCAAGTGCGCCCTAGCTACTTGCCACAAGAAATGGAAAGTCAGAAATCTGCAACAAATAGATAGTTAACACAGCAAAATGAAAGGCAAATAATTGAGAAATTGAATGATAAACAACAAATTCAACTCCCTCTTTAAAAATCCTTGAAGAAAAACCCAAGTGTGGAGCTCCCACTCCAAAAAATGCGCCCCTCTTCAAGTGGCCTTCCAACCTGCAATTCGTTTTAGCTGTAGAAATGGATAAATGCACTAGAAAACTCATCAATACATCAACAAATGGCTATCAATCATCACAACATTCATCCAAGCAACAATGTCTCAAGAACTCTCAAGAATCTCTTCTCTATTTCAGTTTAAGTGTTTACAAAAATGCCCCAGAGACATAGAAATGGAGTGAGCTCATTTTCTTATAGAGATGGCTCAAAAACTAGCTTCATTCCCCCCAAAACCAATGGTTGGGATTGACTTTCCCAATCACCAAATCGAGGGTGGAGATGAGCTCATGAAGGGGGTGTGAATTGCCCAAGTGTAGCGCATAAGTGGTGTGGGGGACCAATTTTGGGGTCCATACAATGCATAGAACAAGGTTGGGGGGTGTCTATATGGTGTTTTATCCCCCCAACACAATACATCAAGGTCCCACATACATCAAATCAACCAAATCGAAAATGCCAAGGTGGAGAAAAATGCCCCCATGGGCAAATTCGACCTCCAATAGTGAGCTGGTCAATGGGAGGGTCCCACCAACAAATATTATGTCCAAACATTACCAAATTACCTTATAAGTTACCCTTGTATTAGTCAGCCTTTGATTTTTGCCATTTGCCATAGTTGCCTTTGCCAAATTTTGATTTTTTTCTTTAATTAATTGCTGGTTTTTATTGCTGAAGGTGTAAATTGGGCTTTTCACCCACTTATAGTGCCCAGATTGTCGAACCGTCTGTTGTAATGCGATCATGGACCCCAAAAATAGTAGACATGGTCACTTGAACGACCACGATCCATCACTTAGGCACTGTTTTCCCAAAATCCATGATTTTTAATTAAAACAGGTCATTAATGACCAATGATAATTAAAAATCTCATCGCTGCCTCAACATTTTCAAATTATGATGCTTGGAGGTTCATATGGGACCCCTGAAGATAATAATTGACCAAAATCGAAATCTCGGTCACAACATTTTTTTGGGCCCATTTTTGGCCTGGTCAACCTAGTTTGACCAAGTCAAATCTGGTCAACATGGTGCTGGCTGAAATACCTGTAAGCCATATGAAGCGATAGGCTTCCTTATACATGTTAGTACATTACTAAACAAAATGATGCCAATATAGTGATCAACAATACATAATATCTCAAAAATACGAGGCCCCTGGTGAGGTGGGCCCGCCACATCCAAAAGACTCAAACTGTTATGCACAACTTATAGACTTGACCACCTAGCTGACTTTGGGTGAGGTGGAAAACAAGGTGAAGGACAAGGGATGACAAGGACAAAGATCATGTGACCCTTTGGATAACTCGGGAAAGCGGGGTCCACTGAGATAAGTATACCATGACAAAACACGAGGAAGGGCGGTGCCTCACAAATGGGTATAGTGTAGGGAAACCGCCACTGGTCATCTAACAAGTACCTCACAACTCACATCCGTGCCTTAATAAGACTCCGTGAGGATCTTTTCTAGAGCCGCCAAACTGGGTGTCCGGCAAACCGTAACTTGAGACTCTAGGGGACAATCTTGAGCTTGCCCCTTGCTCCCTCTCACCTCCTTGCCCCGCAGGACTATGTGAGGAAATAACCACCACAAAGCTGATATGTACGGCTGACCTGTGTCCATGTGTGTTTACAAACACATTGCATGGATTTTACAATGACTTTCATACTTAGCCTTTTTGGCTAGATTTTACATTTACAATAGCCTTTTTGGCTTGCTTTGCAATTCTTCATTTCTTCATTTCTTCATTTACATCAAGGCCCTTTTTGGGCTACATACATATCTCAATAGATATAATCAAGGTGCTCATACTGCAGAGTAATGGGGGTGAGCATAAATGCTTCGATGACCAATGGGGAACACCCGGTGAGGCTACATTCTCCTATACTGCATTGCAACATCGGGGGCAACCGACAGGAGCAAATCCCAGGTTTGAGAGTGCATCTCACACACTAAAGAGCCGAGGCATAAAAGACAGGGAGTCATGGCATACTCAGAGATCAGTGGGGAAGGGGATCCTCAAGATCACAAATCAGAATCCAAGCTGGGAAAGATCAATCATGAATGAGTCGGATGGGTGGAGAAAGTGAATGTGGATCCAAAGTCAGCTGCCTAGGGAGGACTAAGTGACCAAGTCTATACCAATAATGGGGATATGATTCAGTGTGCATAGATAGGAGCCTACTGAAGGGGTGGACTGAGAATGACTTGGAGATCAAGTTACTCTTTGCCCATCAATGGCTATTAGCACCTAATCAAATCTCTCTTGCAGGTTTCCAAATGATTCTTTTTTTATTTTATTTTAAGAGAAGGAACATAGTAGAAGAGTCTTCCCTCTTCCTCCATCAAGCAACAAAAACGTTTTTTAAATCTTGGTTACTTGGCCCTAAGGCTTTTCTCCTCAAGCCCCTCTCCATCTTTAGCCTTCCTCATTCGCTCTTCCACCCTAGATCTCATTTTTCTCTTTACCTTCCGTTTTTTGCCCATCTCTCTTGGTTCGTCCAACTTATCCCTCCAAGCCTTCTTCCCTTTCTCCATTCGTCCATCCTCTTCAAAACCCTCCTCCTTAGCTTTCATTTGGCCCTAGTTGTCCCTCTTCCATCCTCCCATTCGTTTTTGCTCCTCCACTTTGCTCTTGTCCACCTCTTCTAGCCTCCATCTCTCCCTCTCGTCCCTCTCCAAAAGAGCCCTAAAAAACACAATAAAAAACGAAGTAAAAGTTTGCTAGTAGTAATTAGTTTTCATTTGTTTATAAGTTAGCATTGTTAGATCTTGGTTTAGTTTACTTTACATTTTTTCATTTAGAGCTTATCTTTGTTAAAGTTAGTTGTTACTTAGACCTCATATTTTTCATTTTAAAAGTTAAAGATCTTGCATTTTACTAACTTCCATTTAGTAATCTCATTCAAAAAATGAAAATTTGCATACAAAAATTTCATGTCTTAGATCTCTTTCCCATCACTTTTAGGGCATTTGTTGTTTGCTGGTCTGTTTTGTCATATTGAATATTTGAAGTTGGATCTCATGCTTTTTAGTGCTTAGATTTCATTTTTTGCAAGCCTAGAACAAGTAAGTTAAATTGTTATCATTTTTTCTTTGGATTGACTAATAACTAAAGGGTGCCTTGAGATTGAGCTTTCTTGTAGGTACTTTGAAAGTGTAAAGAGTTTGAAAAAAGTTGAAGTGAAGAGATCCAAGCCAAAAGTAACAAGAACTTCAATAAAATACAAGGAGGATTCAATATATGAATATACCATTCACTATCCTTTGTAATGGCTCTTAGGAGCTAGTTCCGATTTTTCAAGTTTCATTTTCACTTTAAAGACCTTTCAAGGAATTATCTCCAAAGGCAATCGTAACAAATTAATAAAAGGCTAAGTGGAGGAGTCCTCCACTTTTTGGGTTCTTCTTCCCCATTTGGGGAAGAGTGTTGTGCTTTGCTAGTTTAGATCTCTCTTGTTTCATGCTTTAGATTACACTTTTTATTTCATTATACTCCATTTCCAAGTCTTGACTTAAGAAAGCAAACTTTGGGATTGCATCCCAAAGGCCACATAGCTTTGTGGTAGCTTCTCGTTCCCCATTAGCCTCCTTGCCGAAGTTTCAGCTAGCTGGAAAGTCTCAAGGACTAGTGGTTCTAGTGATCAACCTTGTTCTGAGGTAGATCCCATTTTTAGATTAATATTGTTTGTTAGAACACTAAGTTTATTTTCAGTTTGTTTCAAGCATTTGGTTACATTTTATTATCATTATTTCATTTTCAGTTATTTAAGCTTCATATTTGTTCTTCAAGTTATAATTGCTTCTATTCTTAAAAAGAACTAAAGCCTCTTGAACTTGGCCAAATCCAAGTCAAGAGCACTCTCTGTCGGAGAGCATTTTAGTTGTTGCATTTTCTTTGCATTAGGCATTTAGACTAAATAAAGTCTCTTGAACTTTGGTTTTAAGATTAAGTCAAGAGCGCTCTCTGTCGGAGAGTTGAACACGTGTGTTCTTAATAATCTCTAAAATCATTCCAACTCACACCCCATTAATTAATTTATCTTGGTCGTTATCTGACACCCGTATGCTTTGCCAACCTGAAAGGGTTGGGCTAGTACTCAGAAAGGTGTCGGATTTGCTAATCTCACAAGTGATAACTTAATAAAACTTTACCCCAACCAATGAACCGGCGTTGCTTTCGAGATTTACTGAGGTAGTTTCCTAAAACAGGTGGTGCCGAAATCCCGCTGTCAGACTCGAGGGTGGTCAAGCCGATTGAACACTTACCCTTTTGAAATCTGGGTGGCTTCGACCTATCATCTAAGAGGTTACCAGTACTATTTCCGGACTTTTGATATCCTTGTTCTTAGCCTAATAATCAAGACCACTAAAAACTTATAATTTACCAAGATAATTTGCACAACGATCTCATGAACAACTACCTTTCAAGACCCACACATTCAGCATCACATACTTGTTATTCTTTGACTCCATAAGGCACTGGTTATTAAATATTATATCTTGATCAGGACTATTTGTCCTTGTGGTCTTACTTTATCTTGTGCATGCATTATTTAAACTTCAATTCTTGAAAAGTACTGTCATTTTCGATATCTTATTTAACAACGTGGATTGCACCTTATCTTGTTTATCTTATTTATAATTTGGACTCATCACAAAAACTCCTAAACAACACCCATCCGCATCACTTCATAAAAAAACATTACAAAATATAAGAGCCTTAGTGAAACTCTTTGTAGGGACTACCCGCCTTGGCTTCGTTAGGAGTTAGCCTAAATGGAGGAGCTGGGATTCAGGTGACAGTACTTAGCTCATTGCTTGCCCCCAAGGCCACACCTCTCCCACTTACAGTAGGGAGACAACTTTCGAAAGATTTCTGCTGTTGGTGTGCATCTCGGCGGACAACAACTTTGGCGTCGTTGCCGGGGACAAATCTTTTTGTTCCTGGACGACCTTAGTTTTTTCTAATTTGTTTTACCTTTTTTGATAGATTTCATATCTATCTGGCGACTCCACTGCCTTTTTTAGTTTTCTTTTTTGGTAGATTTTTAGTTTAATCACTCTCTGAAATTAGACTTAAGTCCACTTGGCGACTCCGCTATCAGTTAACACCTCAAGGTTTTCAACTAGAAGAAATTCTGAAGGTTTACTCAATTTCATCCCCGATCCTGAAAAGGTTTACAAGAGGAGATTGAATAAACTTAATTCTCGTAGAATCCTTGAAGAACTTGGATCTGAGTCTATTTTAGACATCCACTCTTTGTTCCCAGAAAATTTAGAAAATCTTGAAAATCTTGAAACTAATAATTGTTTCCTTCCGATACAATGGGTGAGTATTTTACTCAACTCATTATTTCTCAGATAGCAGGTCAACCCCATTGTCTTCCAGACAAAGCTGTCGAAAAACTTCCAACGTATACTGGCACTGGTGCCACTACTGCTACTCAACATCTCAGAAACTTCTCCAGATGTATTAATGCCTATATCAGTGACCCTACAAACCAACATGATGACGTTTATATGAAACTGTTTGCTCTTTCCTTGGATGGAAAAGCTGGTGATTGGTATAACAACCTACGTAACAACTCATTTGCCACCTTGGCTACCTTCAAAACTGCCTTCACCAACAAGTTTGGTGAGAAAAAGGAACCAAGTCATCAACTGAATGCTTTGACCAACATCAAGAAGAAGGACACTAAAACAATGGATGAATTCAACACTAGGTTCACCGAGTTATCAAATGCTATTCCTGCTACCTATGCACCACCTGCACCTTCCATTCTGGTTTACTACATTGAGGCACTTAGTGGCAAGATGTAATATCAAATAAGAGATAAGGAACCCGCTACTTTGCTTGAAGCTCAAAATATGGCTCTCAAAATTGATTTAAACATGCAATTATTTGGTGAGTCCAACATCCAGGGTTATTCTAGATCATCAACTCCCCTAAAGATTGTCGAGCCTAAAGAAAAAGAGATTGCAAATGAAAAAGTTGCTTATGAAAAGAAACTCATTGATATGGCTGAAAAGATGGAACAAAAGTACCTTTCTCAAATGAAAGAGATGCAAAATCGAGTTGTCAATGTTGAAAGAACTCAACCTCAACCACCTCCTAGGGTCTTTGCTGCAAAACCAAATTGGCAGAGAAAACCTCCCAATCATGAACAGAGGCCTCCTAACCAATTAGAGGCTGCTAAGATGGTTGAAACATATAGGCCATTTTGTAGGCCATGCAAAGATTTCCACGAGGAATCTCATTGCTACTATGCATGCTACATTCAAGAGCATGGTTTTCCTGAAGGTTGTGATCCTAATGCATCAACAAGCGAGCTTGAGTGCATGAATTATGTAGGTGATACTTATGATATTTCTGAAGAAAGTTGGAATCAGTTAGATCAACCTATTACAGAAAATATGACATTTTCCCATCAGATCCCTGATGAGCCTATCGAAGAAATTTATCAAAGGCCGAATTTTATTGAAGACCCTCCTCATGCCACCGAAACAAAAGACACTTTTGAGTGGGAAGTTTTTCAAGACTACTTCAGTGATGATGAACATTTATGTATTCCTGACCCATCTCTAGAAGAAACCATTACAGAGATTGACATTCATAAAGAAATCCATGAAGTTTGTAATATGTGTGATGACACTCCCATTTGTTCTCCACATGGTAGTGAATATTCGGAAAGATGGATCCCTTGTGATGACTTTGAAACCAATTTGTTTGATAAGGATTTTCATGAAGTTGAGGAGGATATGCATAGCTTAAGGGATGACATAAGTGATGATAAGTCCATCATGGATGACATAGACATTGGTAATGACGAATGGATCTTTTTAGAGAACCCTATCTATGCCATATCTGAAGAAGTTAATAATGAACAAAATTCCTTTGGAAATTCTGTTAATAATCCCACTTATGAGCTTGAGGACACATATAACCAGGAATATGACAGAGTGCATGAAGACTCCCCCATTTTCGACAGGAGTATGGATTTTGAACAGTTGAGCATAGAGGAAGAGAAGGAGATTATTTCATGAGCATTCGGTTGAGCATATATCTCAACCATCGGAAATCCCTTGTATATTAGAATAGTTCAAGGCATGCACTTTCATGGAAAATTATTTTCAGAAGAGCCTCTTGGAGGAGTATGATAAGTACCAGAACTGCCTTGTCATCCTGAATTTCATCACCCTATCTTGTTCTGGATAAAGTGTGCCTGCAGAAGGACTTATTATATTGGGAAGCATTTCAAATATCTATCATATGATTTCCCATCCGTCCCTCCCATTCAGAAGATCAAAACAGGTTTGCACTCTCTGATAAGCATGCCCTTGTCCTGGCTGGTAACCAGAGACAAGGTAAATTTTTTTTTACATTGATTACATGCTTAAATGGTTACATTGGATTTCTGATTATACCTAACGTCCTCCTTTCTGTATTATATTAGAATAGGAAAAGATTAAATTTTGTTAAAAAAGAAAAAAAAAGAATCTACTTTCTGTATTTAGACTTAGAATTTATTTACGAAAATAAAATATTGTTGATATTTCATTTTGGTTTTTCCATAACACGTGCTACTGAAGGTTTTCTGTCAAGTTGAGATATTTTTACAGGTTATATATATAAACCAGAGATTCTGGTGTTCTCGTATCCTCTCCTTGCATGATTTCTAGATCGAGCACACGTCCCGCAATTGGAGCCAGATGTTATCACCTTATTTGTACCATAGTTGGATGATCTGAAGAGCCACCATTTGACAAACATGATGAATGTTTGTACTCCAGTGTATCAGATGATCCAGCATTTGTGCCTAGCCAATTTTGGCTAGTCAGTTTTGTTTTTCAGTCAACATGACCATGGCCCCATGGGGTTTGTAATAAAGTGTGCTAGTAGGATTCTGAGTGTCTCGGTTCCCCATGACTTGATTAAGCAACTAAGCTATTCCAGGGAGTTTTTTCCCTTGTCAATTATACTTTGCCTATAGCCGAGCTATAATCGATGAGGTTTTCTCCCGCTTCCTCCAAAGCTGGAATGCCCGATTTTGAAAATTTTAGGCATGGGGGGTTATTAGAGTCCAACTAATGCATATAAGCCTACTAGACACTATTAGAATAGGTTTTGGTCATGTCCTAAGTCTCTAGGACCCTCAGAAAAATTTTCGAAATTTTTTTACAGGGTCCTCCAGTTTTGGGTTTTTTAATTATTTTTTAAATTTTAATAAATTTCTCTATAGTTTAAATGGAGAAATTTCAATTTGTAATAAGTCAGTCATCCGGGATCCGAATTCAATGATTGAAGGCTTGAACCTTAAGCCAAAAATTATTCATGATCCCCGGACTAGCTAACCCTAAGTTTCAGACAATTATTTGGCCTCATAATTAATATTTTCTAAAAAAAAAAAATGAGAAATATTAAATAAATATTCAAAAAATAATAAATTGGAGATAATTTAAATCTCTCCAAAAAAGGCCAAATTGAATAAAGTAAAAGTCAAAATGACATGGCAAAAAGCATTTATGATGATTGGAATCTTCACGCACCTGATTCAGATCAGTTTCGGAGCACTGTGAGTGATCTACAGTTGAGAAATTCGCCCTCTCCTTTGGTTTGACGTTTTTGTGATGTGGAGGATTGCTATTTGATGGATGGAGTTTACAAGAAGGGATGGGGGGTGCCTTGCCTAGGTGGAGGCCACTTCCCCACCCTAATTCATTGCAAACTCGAGTTAGTTGGTATGTTATCACTCCAAGCCACATCTTGATTGGTTGGTGACTGGAATTTGGAGTTTTGTCAAGTATTATTGGCTCCCTTAGTGCCAAATTCGAATTAGGGTTCTAGCTTAGTTATTTTGCTATAAAGAGAGGCCATTTTTGCTCTCTTCTCATGGAGATTTTGAACATGAACACTCTGCCAAAATATTATTGTAACATTTGTTTGATTCTTGAATAAAATAGTGACTTTGGAGGTCCATACAAGAGCTTTGGGGTTGTCTTTCATATTGCTTGGTGACATCTTTCACACCTTATTCCTTATTTCAAGTTTTTCATTATTTAGTATATGTTCTATAATTCTTAGAAATGTACTATTCGGTTTGGCTTGTTTAATGTGTAAGGGTTTTGCAGGATTCACACAAGGTGGAGAATGACTTGGAGATCAAGTTACTCTTTGCCCATCAATGGCTATTAGCACCTAATCAAATCTCTCTTGTAGGTTCCCAAAGGATTCTTTTTTTTTTTTATTTCAAGAGAAGAAACATAGTAGAAGAGTCTTCCCTCTTCCTCCATCAAGCAACAAAAACGTTTTTTAAATCTTGGTTACTTGGCCCTAAGGCTTTTCTCCTCAAGCCCCTCTCCATCTTTAGCCTTCCTCATTCGCTCTTCCACCCTAGATCTCATTTTTCTCTTTACCTTTTGTTTTTTGCCCATCTCTCTTGGTTCGTCCAACTTATCCCTCCAAGCCTTCTTCCCTTTCTCCATTCGTCCATCCTCTTCAAAACCCTCCTCCTTAGCTTTCGTTTGGCCCTAGTTGTCCCTCTTCCATCCTCCCATTCGTTTTTGCTCCTCCACTTTGCTCTCGTCCACCTCTTCTAGCCTCCATCTCTCCCTCTCGTCCCTCTCCAAAAGAACCCTAAAAAACACAATAAAAAACAAAGTAAAAGTTTGTTAGTAGTAATTAGTTTTCATTTGTTTATAAGTTAGCATTGTTAGATCGTGGTTTAGTTTACTTTACATTTTTCATTTAGAGCTTATCTTTGTTAAAGTTAGTTTGTTTTTCAAGAGTTAGTTGTTACTTAGACCTCATAGTTTTCATTTTAAAAGTTAAAGATCTTGCATTTTACTAACTTCCATTTAGTAATCTCATTCAAAAAAGTGAAAATTTGCATACAAAAGTTTCATGTCTTAGATCTCTTTCCCATCACTTTTAGGGCATTTGTTGTTTGCTGGTCCGTTTTGTCATATTGAATATTTGAAGTTGGATCTCATGCTTTTTAGTGCTTAGATTTCATTTTTTGCAAGCCTAGAACAAGTAAGTTAAATTGTTATCAATTTTTTCTTTGGATTGACTAATAACTAAAGGGTGCCTTGAGATTGAGCTTTCTTGTAGGTACTTTGAAAGTGAAAAGAGTTTGAAAAAAGTTGAAGTGAAGAGATCCAAGCCAAAAGTAACAAGAACTTCAATAAAATACAAGGAGGATTCAATATACGAATATACCATTCACTATCCTTTGTAATGGCTCTTAGGAGCTAGTTTCGATTTTTCAAGTTTCATTTTCACTTTAAAGACCTTTCAAGGAATTATCTCCAAAGGCAATTGTATCAAATTAATAAAAGGCTAAGTGGAGGAGTCCTCCACTTTTTGGGTTCTTCTTCCCCATTTGGGGAAGAGTGTTGTGCTTTGCTAGTTGTTATCACACAAACTCTAGCTGTTGGTGGTAGGTGTCCCAATAGGGATGGTAGAGATGAGCAACTAGGAAGGTGTAACCAACAGTAGCCAGGTCCTCCGTCCAAGGGACAGAAGTCACACCGGACAAGGGTACAGTCACTTTAGACGAGGCGTGTAGTCAAGTCAGGGGGGAGACCCCACTCAACCAGTTATGGTCGAGACTCAACAGTCAGACACCCAAACCCAAAAGATAAGTAAAACAAGATGTGATATGGATGACTAAGTGTGAGATTTCTTCCAGCCTTGTGAGATCAAGATTAAGGATTAGGGAGTGGATTAGGTGGAATGATCTCAGATCTGATTATAAGTATAAATGATGAATTCTTTGAAAGATTAGAGGGCTGGAAATTAAATCAGCAAACAAAAATTGACTAGAAAAACGATTGGGAACCCTGCCTATGGGGAATGAAGCTCGTTATGATTTACTCATACATGGCAGCAGTGCACTAGGCAATTGAAACTCATTTTCAAGCTGATTTAGAGCAAAAAGAACAGACCAGCAAGAAGTGAGGTGACACTGCCCTAGGGGAATGAGTTAATTAGTGGAAAAATGGACCTAGGGCATAGAAAAATAAGCGTTTATACTCACTTCCAGCCAACGCTAATTGATATCCAAAGGTAAAATGACGTTCTAAAACCGAATATCAAGTACCCATAACCCAAAAATCTACCAGACAACGTGATTGGTCAGTTTGCCCAAGTGGGGCGAATTCAGTGGGAGACTAGTGTCTGGTTTCGTGGGTAAATGGAGTCGTAATCAAATGAAATTTGGAATATAGGCTTTTAAGCACATTTCATTAGTGGGTTTACAAAACAAACTAATTCTAACGGTGGATTTATAGACTTTAATTTTTAGGGGTTTTAGTGGGTTTTTCTCTCCAAGCAAACCAGAAATTGAAATACAAGAGAAGAAGAGACAACACTTACTTGGTATCAGCTAATATCTTGGATTTTGATGAGGCCTATACGTCCCGAAGATCAAATAGAGCGTAGTGCAGAAGTCCCCAAGTGAAATCGAACTGCTCAGTCCCCACCAGCTCGTCCTCCTTGCCTGCTAACACCAATAGACAATAAATCAGATCAGTATTGACACACAAATGAAATCTACAGCAACACAAATAAAGATGAAAGAAATGCTTGATTGAAAATAGTAAAAACACTTCCCTTTTGTGGTCAATCTGGAGAGTGGAGCAGCAGTGGAAGCCAAATGATGCGCCCTCCTCCAAGACTTTGTGCTAGCTGCAAAACAACGGTGAGAAATAATGCTGGAGACAGCCTGCAATATACACTAGTGCATCAAGATGGTATGGCAATCAACAATCCCACAAGAGCATTACCCAAGAGCCAAGCAAGAGTAGCAACGTTTTCTCTTCTATTTCTATCCAAAAATGCCAAGAGAGGGTACGATGGGGTGAGTGCCTTCTCCTATAGAGAATGGCCACTCCCAAAATAGGTTTCCCCCCAAAATGGAGGGTTGAGATCACTCCCCAATCATCAAATCGAATGGTGGAGAGAGATGCTAAGTGGGGGTGCGAATTACCCAAGGAGAGCGCACTAGTGGAGAGAGGGGGACCCATGTGGGCCATACAATACAATAAGGTGGAGTTGGGGGGTGTCTGTGGGATGTTTTATCCCCCCAACATAATACATCAAGGTCCCATCTCAATAGAACCAACCAAATCGAATTCCCAAGGTGGAGAAAAAATGCCCCCTATGGGCAATTCGACCTCCAATGGTGAGCTGGGCAATAGAGGGCCCCACAATACACAAATACATTGTTAAACATTACCAAAATACCTTAGAAATTACCTTTTCCTTTGCCAACCATTGATTTTGCCATTTGCCTATAGTTGCAAATTCTGATTTTCCATGTAATTTTTGCTGGTTTATATGGCTGAAGATGAAATTTGGGCTTTTGACCCACTTTTATTGCCTGGATTGCCGAACCGTTTGCTGTATTGTGATCGTGGACCCCAAAAGTAGTAGGAATGACCACTCTAACGACCCCGATCCATTACTTAGGCATTATTTGCCCAAAATCCATAATTTTTAATTAAAACAGGTCAAAATTGACCAATAATAATTAAAAATTTCTCAAATGCTTCAATCTTTTGCAATTCTGACACCTGCATGCTCATATGGGACCCCTGTAGATAATAATTGACCGAAATCGAAATTCCGGTTGCAACATTTTTTCGGGCCCATTTTTGCCTAGTCAACTCAGTTTGACCAAGTCAAAACTGGTCAACAATAGTGCTAGTTGAATACCTGTGTGCAAACACGAAGTGACAAGGCTCAATTATACAAGTTAGTACATTACTAAGCAATATAATGATAACATGGTGATAAAAAATACATTAAATCTCGAGATAATACAAGGCCTTGATGAGGTGGGCCCACCACCTCCAAAAGACTAAAATGTTATGCACATCATATAGGATTCACCACTCTGCTGACTTTAGGTGATGTGGATAATGAAGGCGAAAGACAACGGGAAGACAAGGATGAAGATCATGTGACCGTTTGGACAACTCGGGAAAGCGGGGTCCACTAAGATAAGTATGCCATGACAGAACACGGGGAAGGGTGGTGCCTCACAAATGGGTATAGTGCAGGCTAAGTCACACGGTTCGGGTTCAGCAAGGATTAGGTTCGGTTCGGGTTTGAATTTTTCGATGAGGTTCGACTATATATATATATAAACTTTCTTAATATACTTTCCAGTTACAGAATAATGCAAACACAGAATTATATATATATATATATATATATATATATATATATATATATATATAGAGCAAAAACAAATAATGCAGAAACATGATCGATAAATATTTATATGACATAAATACATGAGAGCTAAATATATAGCATAAATAACATAACTAACAAAAAATCAGCATCAATATACATGATCAATAATTTAATAAACAAGAATAAGTATTGGTTGCTTGATTGCTGGCAGCCTGGCTTGCTCGCAGATTGCAAGCTCCCGCTGCCAGTCGCAGCTCTCAGGCTCCCGCTCGCAGATTGCAGTCTCACGGCCACAATGAAATGTCCACGGCCCGGTGATGGAGTGCACTCTGAAGACGCCGGATGCGGGGAGAAATCGTGGCCCGTGGAGCCGCACACGCAGACTGCAGTCAGGGTCGCAGTCCACCGCACTCGCAGTCGGGGTCGACGGGTCGTAGACTCGCAGTCGAATGGAGGGCCGTCGAATGCAGGGCCGCACAGTGCACCGACAGTCGGGGATGCTAGCAGCCAGATGGAGGGAGGTCGTCGTCGGCCCGTCGCAGATGAATGGAGGGATTCGAAGACTGAAGTAATGGCGCGAGAAGGCGAGGAAATGAATGTTTTTGCCCTATGAAAAAAATCGAACCTTAAACAAAAAAATCGAACCTCATCCAAAAAATCGAACCTCAACCAAAAATTTGCTTTCAGGTTCGCGTTCAGATTGGAGTTCGGCGTGGTTCGGGTTCGGCATTAGGTTTGGAATTAGGTTTGCCTTTCAGGTTCGGCAAGCCTGAATGAACTTCAAATTTTTTTTTTAGGTTCGCCGAACCTCGAACCTCAAGGATTAGGTTCGGCGAACCTTGTGACTTAGAGTGCAGGGAAACCACCACTAGTCATCTAACAAGTATCTCACAACTCACATCCGTGCCCGAAGACTCTGTGAGGTTCTTTTCTAGAGCCACCAAACTGGGTGTCCGACAAACCGTAACTTGAGACTCTAGGGGACAATCTTGAGCTTGTCCCTTGCTCCCTCTCACCTCCTTGCCCTGCAGGACTAAGTGAGGAATAACCACTACAAATGCTGACATGTATAGTTGACCTGTGTCCATGTGTGTTTATAAACACATTGCATGGATTTTACAATGAGTTTCATACTTAGCCCTTTTTGGCTAGATTTTACAATTCTTCATTTCTTCATTTACATCAAGGCCCTCTTGGGCTACATACATATCTCAAAAGATATAAGCATGGCGCTCATACTGCAAAGGTAATGAGGGTGAGCAATACATGCTTCGATGACCAATGGGGAACATTCAGTGAGGCTACACAATCCTAACTGCATTGCAACATCGGGGGCAACCGACAAGAGCAAATCCCAGGTCTAAAAGTGTATCTCACACACTAAAGAGCCGAGGCACAATACACGAGGAGTCATGGCAAACTCAGAGATCAGTGGGGAAGGGGTCCTCGAGATCACAAATCAGAATCCAATTCAGGAACAAGTATCATGGACGAGTCAGATGGATGGAGAAAGTGATAGTGGAGCTAAAGTCAGCTACCGAAAGGGACTAAGTGACCGAGTCTATGCCAAGTGTAGGGGATATGACTCACTGTGCATATACATAAGTCTAACAGGAGGGGTGGACTGACATCATCAAGGGCCCAATCACATCATATAACAGCTAGATCACCAGATATATCATCTCATGCAAAGTTAGTGTACTAATAAGTATAAAGAAGTCTAATCTACATCATGAGAAATAATCATCAAATGCAATACCTGCTGCACAATATACCTACTGCTACTGAAGCTATCTCTGAGCTGGATCTCTGCTGAATCCAGGCAATCATAATAAACCAGCAATGTACTGTGATAGTCTCGATCAAAACAAGACTAGGCAACTGTCTCAAATGGGCTTATGTCAAAGCCTGGCAAGGAAAAGGTGACCCTGTGGTAGATGGTAAGTGACAATGTCTGTGACACTGTCTAACTGTCTGGTCCCTTTGATATGTCTGCTAGGGGCAATCTGAACAAAAATGCCTTGTTTGAAGGTAGCTGATCTTTGATCTAGAAAAAAAGGTTCTGTGCGGTCCTCAACCGCATAGTCTGCAGTATGGTAGCTCCATCTAACATAGATGTGATAACACTAGTTTAGATCTCTCTTGTTTCATGCTTTAGATTACACTTTTTATTTCATTATACTCCATTTCCAAGTCTTGACTTGAGAAAGCAAACTTTGGGATTGCATCCCAAAGGCCACATAGCTTTGTGGTAGCTTCTCGTTCCCCATTAGCCTCCTTGTCGAAGTTTCAGCTAGCTGGAAAGTCTCAAGGACTAGTGGTTCTAGTGATCAACCTTGTTCGGAGGTAGATCCCACTTTTAGATTAATATTGTTTGTTAGAACACTAAGTTTATTTTCAGTTTGTTTCAAGCATCTGGTTACATTTTATTATCATCATTTCATTTTCAGTTATTTAAGCTTCATATTTGTTCTTCAAGTTATAACTGCTTCTATTCTTAAAAGGAACTAAAGCCTCTTGAACTTGGCCAAATCCAAGTAAAGAGCACTCTCTGTTGGAGAGCATTTTAGTTGTTGCATTTCCCTTGCATTAGGCATTTAGACTAAATAAAGTCTCTTGAACTTTGGTCTTAAGATTAAGTCAAGAGCGCTCTCTTTCGGAGAGTTGAACAAGTGTGCTCTTAATAATCTCTAAAATCATTCCAACTCACACCCCATTAATTAATTTATCTTGGTCATTATCTGACACCCGTATGCTCTGCCAACCTGAAAGGGTTGGGCTAGTACTAAGAAAGGTGTTGGATTTGCTAATCTCACAAGTGATAACTTAATAAAACTTTACCCCAAACAATGAACCGGTGTTGCTTTCGAGATTTACTGAGGTAGTTTCCTGAAACAGGTGGTGCCGAAATCCCGCTGTCAGACTCGAGGGTGGTCAAGCCAATTGAACACTTACCCTATTGAAATTTGGGTGGCTTTGACCTATCATCTAAGAGGTTACCAGTACTATTTCCGGACTTTTGATATCCTTGTTCTTAGCCTAATAATCAAGACCACTAAAAACTTATAATTTACCAAGATAATTTGCACAACGATCTCACGAACAATTACCTTTCAAGACCCACACATTCAGCATCACATACTTGTTATTCTTTGACTCCATAAGGCACTGGTTATTAAATATTATATCTTGATCAGGACCATTTGTCCTTTTGGTTGTACTTTATCTTGTGGATGCATTATTTAAACTTCAATTCTTGAAAAGTACTGTCATTTTCGATATCTTATTTAGCAATGTGGATTGCACCTTATCTTGTTTATCTTATTTATAATTTGGTCTCATCACAAAAACTCCTAAACAACACCCATCCGCATCACTTCATCAAAAAACATCACAAAATATAAGAGCCTTAGTGAAACTCTTTGTAGGGACTACCCCCCTTGGCTTCGTTAGGAGTTAGCCTAAACGGAGGAGTTGGGTTCAGGTGACAGTACCTAGCTCATTGCTTGCCCCCAAGGCCACACCTCTCCCACTTCCAGTAGGGAGACAACTTTCGAAAGATTTCTGCTGCTGGTGTGCATCTTGGCGAACAACAGGTAGTATAGACTTTATTTGAAGCACTTTTTTCATTTCTTAAATCTCTTGAAACTCGCCATAAGGCAGATCAAGAGTGCTCTATGTCAGAGAGTTTTACAATGGTTCTTGTTCCAAACATTCAATAAAATTGGAATTTACTATTTAGTACACTGTGTATGCTCTGCCCACTTGTGGGATTCCCAGAAGTAGTTGTAGACTATTTAATTTTCCACATCTTAATCCTTTCAAACCATAATAAAACACTCTCCCGTAAACCAATGAAAATCAGGCGTTGATCGTCAAATATTCGAAAGTGGGCAAATTCTGCCCGGGGATGTTGGAACCATTGTACCGAGACCTTAAGGGCACCGTCAGACTACATCCCTGGTTGGTGTAGTGTTGAACACGCTCTAGAGACTCCGGACAACCAACATGTCCTTGTACGGAACCACTTAGAGTATTTTCTGGACATATCTCTTGTACCGAAAGGTATATCTTGGAGATTCCCTCCTTTTAATAGTCAACTCATCTTAAAATTTACAATAAAATTCACCAAGAACACTTGCAAAACAGTTCTCAAGCACACAAAGACTTGTGTTCAGCATCCCAAGCACAACAATTGACTCCATAAGGCACTGGTCCTTCAATCTCAACATTTATTTGCTTATTATCTATTTGGAGCACTTGTCTTATCTTTTAAATTCATATTATGCTGTGGATGCCTTGTTGAATTATCATCATCATTGGTTGTGTATCATCATTTAATTTTGCAAGTACATGCTTGGATTATTTAAATTGATTATTGTAAATCATAAAAACTCCTAAAAAACACCCATCTGCATCACACATTCCAAAAAACATTTAAAACACAGGAGCCTTAGAAACTCTTTGTAGGGTCTACCCCCCTTGGCTTCATTAGGAGTTTGCCTAAAAGGAGGAGTCGGGATCAGGTTACAGCACCTGACTCTTTGCTTGCCCCCAAGGCCACATCTTTCCCACTTGGGAAACAACTTTCGAAAGATTTCTGCTGCTGGTGTGCACATCCGACGGGCAACAGGATGGACTTTTGTTCATGTGGTGGACAGACTTGCAGTGTACTTCTCCTCACATGACAAATCAAGGTGAGTGGCGGCTATGGTATGAGTGGGGACTTATCAAACAATGTCTGCCTCCACATCTACAGTTCATGCTTTTTAACCTTGTATTATTTATCCTCTCCCAGGTCTTTGATTATTTCTCCTTCGGCAGCTCCTTACGGACCCTGCAATGGAAGCTATTTCTACTTTGGCAGCTCCTAGCAGACTCGATTTGGCTTCCATTTCTCTTTTCTCTGTTGACATGTATTGTAGTTCCTCATAATGTCGCTGGACAGACAAGTCCCTAGGCCTTCACCTGCTTTCAACCTTGGCATCTTATCGCAGCTCTGATGCCATATCAGATTTCATGTAGGTTGAACAGAGAGGCGACATAACTTTTGAGAAGGGAACTGTTATCACCTAAACTGTAGTTACCCCTATGGATGTATCCACTCATGGATGGCAATAGGGAAGGGCAACTCAAAAGGTGTAACCAGGATCACCTCGACCTCCAATAGATGGTTGTCACGCCAGTCGAGGCAACCTTCGCTTTATGTTATCTAACCCAGATAACAAAGGGGGAGACCCGATCTACTCTCGACAGGAGAGATCAAAACCAAGACACCAAATCAAGTTAATTTTAAGTGAAGTAAGGTGTATGGTTTATCCTAGACCTTAGGATGAAGTCACAAGACAAGTGAGGGGTTTAATGAGTATAGCTTTGGTTCATTATTGATGTGAAAGTGACTTATGATTTGTGAAATAGGATCCAGGATTGCTGTACTAGTTCAATGTGACAAAATATACTGCCTTGGGAACCGTGTCCAATGTAGGGTAGTTTAGGGGTTGAATTCAGGCTAATTAGTACAAGTGACAAGCTTGATCATGATACATGATGACATCCCAGGGTTTAGTTCACCACACAAGGGTCAAACCACAAGTTAATCCAACAATCTAGGAAGGTCGAATTGACTTGGAGAGAGACCAGTGCCTTGGGAATTGGGATAATGGAGTCAAAGTAAGGTTAACTTGTGGTTAAGGACTCCTATTGTATGAGACAAGTGGGCAATTAAAGTCTTGATGGATGAATAGGTCTAGATCTAGAGATTTGATGTTTGACCTAAGTGGACCACAATCCCTTAAAACAAGGAATGCTATCCCAAAGGCAAGATTTGACAAGGTGACCTACTAGACCTAGGTTTTGAATTATGCTCGTTCCAAATCCACAAAGATCTCATGTACCCATGTCCTAGAAGTGGACCAACTCACTTCTCCAAGGTGGTGCGACTTTACCCAAGGAAACTAAAAAGTGGGATAAATGACTCAAGACAAGTCCAATGGCATCCAAACTTTAGATCCAAGTAGTTTAAGCAAGTGAGAGTGTGGATCTATAATTTCATAGCAATCCAATGGCTAGATCTTACTAGATTTGAGTTTAAAGATACCAAGTGGTCCAAAATGGGGATTAAATCCCTTAAAATGTGGAATAGGGCCCACAAGGTAGAAATCATAAAAGTGACAATCTAGGAGTAGGTTGTCGGATGTGTAGATCACGAATCAAGTGGAATCTCAACTACCCACGTACTAGATCTAGGTCAACTCACCCAAACCAGGAAGTGCGCCCTTGCTTAGAGAGGCTAAGTGCCTTGGGAAGAGGGTCAAATGAAGGCCAATCCTCACCAAACTATAGATTCGGGATGCCGTGGATACTATAGAGGTGGGTTTTAAATATCTTACCCAAGAAGCCACTAGATCTTAGTAGATCTGAAAAAATGTAAAAATGGGGGTTTTGATTAATTAGGGTTTTAAATGTTTTAGACAAGTGGATAGATCATGGAGATAGAACTTACCTTGAGATCATACCTGAGTGATGAAGAGAGATGCTTTGATGTTGAAGAAGATTCCCGCAGAGATCAAATGAGAGATTGTTGATTTTGCTTGCCAAATTGATGCCCTAGCCCACAAGTGCGCCCTCCTCTACCTGTCAATCCAAGGAAAATCGATTTCAATCAGAGAGGTAAAGTATGGAGGAAATACAAGTAAAATGCAATGATAACATAGAATAGAAGGTCCTGGGACAGTAATACTCCCTGTTACCAACGAAGAGATCCAAAGAAGAAGTAGGGAGAGTCTTCCCCTACCAATACTTCCTCCTCAAAGCAAATAGGCCTCCACCTGTAGATGCAAAAACGTGGTACAAAAGATATGGCAAAACAAGATCTCCAATAATTCAGTGCAAAGGAAGAACCAACGAACGAACACCAAAAACATTCACCACAACACTGGAGATAGATGCAATAATAATTTTCTACTCCAATAATCCAGAGCCACAAGTCCCTTTACAATGAGAAGCTCTCTTCTTTAAATAGGAAGGAGAGGCATCAAAATCCTAACTACTTTTTGAATGAGTGGCTAAGATTAAAAGATACAAATGTCTAATCAATGGTTGAGATGAGCTCAACAATAAAATACATGGATCACTAATAAAATATAATATAAGTGGACAAAATTGCCCTAGAAGAGGGGAATCCCACCAAATCATGATGACAAAATATAATAGGAAGCTTATGGTGTGTCCAAGGGGTAATTTTAGCCACCCTTGGTCAATCCCCATAGTACAATAATAATAAAATAGTCATCAATATACCAAATTGTGTCTCTATGGTCAAATCGTAGGCCTCAAAAGACCTTAGAAATCATCTAAAAGTGCCATAAGTGATGGTTGCGGGCCTCGATGAAGTTGAAATTGCTGGAGGAGGTGTGGAAGACATCAATCCATCATCACTGATCATCCCATGCCAAGACATTGCCTCAGTAGCCCAAATCGAATTCCTCAATAGCCATTTCTACCAATCCTGAAATGCCTCCGGAAGTGTGAAACTGCCCCAAACTGCCTCTTGGAGTGCCTGCACTGTCAAGGTGAGGGCACCAGTGTGTTCGGGAGGGGGGTAATATGGTAAAAACAAGTGGTTGGACCACCCCCTCCAAGCACAGTGCCCTAGGTCAATCGGATAAAAATCACATCTACTCTGACAGGGTCTCCGACAAAGCAAAACTGCACTAGGATAGCCTACTGAGGCTCAATCATCACTGTAAGTGCCCGGAACTGAAAACAAACTGTCTTATTGGACTCAGAAGGTCCAAATCCATCCAAGATGTGTACTCATACACCATATGAGTCTCTGCATGATCAAAATATATATCCAATATATTGGAACAGGTCAAATAATAATAATCTGTAAAGATCAAATAATGCTGTAAACCGTGAATCCTCATCATAACCCTGTAGCTGCTGCATAGAATCATCATATACATGTACATAGACCATATATCATCTATCCATATCATCACAAGGTCCAACCATCTCATGTCCTATGGTTGACCTTGGTCAAACTAGGTTTGACCAAGTCAACATGACCAAATATAACTCAGAACATCATCGGAAGCTGCTGCAAAGTGTCAAAGGATAATGCATGCTCTACAACTTATTTAAATAACAATTATAACACAAAGTAATCATTACTGGCGATCTAAATCCAAATACATAATGTCATTAATTATTATTATTTCTCATACTAGACTTTCAAGAACATACTCACTTCATAGCTGTGATCAATTTGCTAGTGAAGGGTGAAGGCTAAAATAACTGGCTAGGCTAAGGGATGACTTGACTGACTTAACTTTGTGACACTTCGGCAAAGGGAAAGAGAATACACACCATAGTATATACTGAATGAGCAACAACACAGGGAATGGCGGTGTCTCACAAATGGATGAGTTGTTCAAAGAGGGTTTATTCACCTTTAACAGATGCGCACAATCCATAATACAAATGAGGCCAGCAATAATTTAGATATAGCATTTAAGTTCCATTGCTTTTTGGGCCCGAGGTTTCCATAGCCTTGATCTATGTGTGTTTATAAACACATTGCATAGATTTACATTTATTTAGGCTTTCTGCTGCAGGTGTGTTTTTAAGGCACTTGTTTACCTGAGCACTTCTAGGTGTGTCATAGACAGCTTGTTTACCTAGGTATTTACATTTCCAAAAGACATAACATTTTATTTTCATGGCCATTTTCATTTGGCATGCCTTTCATTCATGTGTGTTTAGAAACACATTGCATGAATGGGCTTTTCATACAAGATATATCATTTCATTTTTTCCAGACTTTGTATTCATGGCAGCACTAAAAGTTTCAGGTTTAGCCAACACAACTTTAGTGACTAGGGGGAATTCACAAGGAACTCCAACTCACCATAGGTAAGTTTTGTCACCAACTCAGAGTCGAGACACAATAAAGAGGGAAGCTCATCCAATACAGAGGCTATAGTGGGGAAAAGTCCTCCATGCCACTAGTCAAGTAGTAAGTCAGGGTGATAAACTAAAAGGTAGGTAATGGATGGATGAAGACAATGAATAATGGTGCCAACACTAGCAAGCCAAGGTAGGGTGGAATGATCACCTCTATTCTCCCTAAGGAGGGTAAAACCAATGAGTATGAATAGTGAACTTCTAAGTCTGAGTAGGGACAATATAATATATATAATATGATCAACTAGTTCCACATATCTATTTGATCGCCAGATCATGACACTAGGTGCTAAGACATGCTATAAGAATAAATATAAAAGCCATATAACCATAACACAATGATATACCTGCTGAGTCATATACCTGAATGCTCATCACCTGTACCATCATCTGTCCTCTGAAACTGCTGCTGCAACTCTGGGCACTACTGACTGCTCTGTACAACTAGTATAATGGCTACATCGGTCATCTCTCTGAGTGTCCTGAGACTCAGTCATGGCATGGGGAATACATACTGCTGTCCAAAATCTGATAGTGATCCAATATAGATGCTCATGTCAGCATCTCAATGTAAGGGAACTGGCTGAATAGTGTACTGGAATCAGAAAAATAATGTATGGTAGCCCGACTACTATATATGTGATAACAGGAACCATAAAATTGTTGTCATCAATTGATCATGTCTTCTTGCATTCATACAAATATGGAGTAGGACTTAATGTACTTTTTATTTACTCGAAGTAAATGCTGAAGTCTAATAAATGACCATTATTTAAGATTTCTTTTTGATGAAATGCATATTCTGAGGAAATCTACTAGGCATTTCTCCTCATTTTGAGGATGGTACCGAGGGTAAACCTGACTCTTCAGGGCTCAAGGCCCATATAACAATATAGTCATTAAGAGCTCAACATGTTACTTGCGGGAATTGTTCCTGGATGAGGAGGATAACACTCTTCTCAACCGGCTGGGCTAGACCCAACTGACAACTATTATTTAAGAATTACCCTAACATGTCTGTCATTAAGAAGAATTCACTTTTGAAAGGCTGAAATTCATTTGGAAGTTCTTGCAATCCAAAATTTCTAAACTTATGCTTATTGGATGGAATGGTAAGTGAACTATCTCTTTATATGAAAAGTAGTTATTAACTTATTTCAGATAATGTGGTTAGAAAAGTTAGATTACTGGTCCCAGCCAATAGCCAGAAATGAACGTCTATATGAACATTATATTACATTAAATTAATTTTAAGATATGCAGAAAAAAGCCTGACATGGATTCTGTAATTATATCAGCGTTGGTTAATGGGCTGCTTTTATTGTTCCAAGAAACAGAGACTAACTTCTGAATTGTTCTGTCATTCTGTGCAGAGAACTTGAAGGACTTGCAGCGATTTCTTCGCAGAGATCACCCACAAACCAGAGATGTGTTCAAACAGCTTGGCAAGTGGAATACTGTGTCTCAGGACTTGATACCCATCATTGAGCAATATCGAGATGAAACTGAACTTGTAATGAATACTGGTATGAGCTCAATTGTTTGCTATTATCTCACTTCTTAGCAGTCCAAAGTGACAATAAAACAATTCCAGACCCTTTTCCAGCTATTGCAGCAATTGCCTATCTTTATGATAATTCTTTCTCAATTTATGCTATGTTCTTCATCGTGGAAAAATGCATGCTATTGTTTTTCTTATGATAAAAATTATATGTTCAGTCTCCTTCATAAAAGTCATGCTTCAGTGAAGAACGTTATGCATATATGTTTCAATTGATTTCATTGATTCACAAAAATTGCATGTATTATTAAATACTCAATGAACCGTATTTCACTCCATTCTGAAACTGATATGTATAGGGTTCAGTTCTTGGCAGAACATATATATTGATGTTTCGATGCTTTCTTAAGCACGCTTTTTATGAGGACCCCAAGAATGACTCCCAAATTTGTGCCTGTGTACTAAAGTCGGCATTGGCCTGCATTATTTTTTATTGTAACAATCTAGAAACTTTGTTTGTTTGAACCAAGTTTTTGTAATCAGCACAAGGAAAATGCCTCTTTGATGCAATCTAGTTGTTTCCACGATGGCCGTGCCCAGAATTTTGCTGCTTGATGAGTGTTGTGTAAGTGGCTTTCTGCAAAACTCGAATTTCTATTCTCAAACACAACTCTGCACAACTCTGTGCCAGGAACTCATTATAACTCATGCCAGGAACTCATTATAACTCATTCAATGCAGTTTGGGAGTGAATGAAGCATAGCTATTGCTATACTAGTATACATATATTTCAAGTACTTCTAACCATCACCCTTTTCAGCATTGATTTTCTGCAGTCGACTTGTTTTGTGCTGTTGTGCTCTTGAAGCATACCAGCTATAACAGAGTTCTTTTAGTTTTAATTATAACCTCAACAAAATTTACATCAAGCAATGGATGTCTTTTGTGCTTTTCTCCATGTTAATACCATTGATTATTCTTCTTTTTGCAGTGAAGGTTATAGTTTTCCTCACTATGCCCATTGATCCTTCCTCTGATGACATCTCATTACAAATTGAATATCTTTGGAGCTTCAAGGCTTCGTTTTCCTGCAATGATGCAATTGCAGTTGTTATTTCTCTTTTAGAAGAACCACTGGAACACTTAGAATGGTAAGGTCTAACCAGAGGTCTATTTTTCATTGTACTGTTGAGGGTATTATTATTACATGGACTTCTATGACTGTTTTTTATGTATGTGTATATGGTGAACAGTGGATCTTTTACAGAGGATGATTGGAAGGTGATCCAATTAGTGCTCACTCTATTTCGTAATCTATTAGCTATTCGGGATCCTTCACCGCAGCAGATGACAGGCAGATCTAATTCCCAATTTCTATTTTTAAGGGATGGTTTCTTAGAGCATTTGTTTCATGAAAATGTGATGGACCTTCTTTTAGCACTGACTCAACATGTTGCTGGCTCGCATGGTTTCCTTAAACAAGATAATTTACTTTTACTCGAGATATTCCATTATATTTTCTCAGGCCAGCGGCCTGAGCTAGTAGCTACCGTGCAGCAGAAAAATTTCAAGGTACAAAATGGCCCTTTTCATTAGTGATAGAGAACCATGGATATTGACTTCTGAGCAAGCATAATTAGAGACTAAAGTGGAATTCAATCATACTTTAGCAGTAACTCTATAAGTGAATTTAACACCATCTTTGGGCTTATTTTAATGCAGAATGATACTAAATCACATCGATTATCAGGAACTCTACGTTCAATGATGGATGAGGAAGAAGAGCAGAGAAGACTTCTGCGCCTAAAAGATTTGCCCCGTCATTCACAATTTTGTGGAACATTTGTCAGGCTTGCTCCGGTATGGTTCTTGTAATTAGGTGGTGCTATGTAATGTATGACTTAAACTTGGGGTTATTCTTTTTGTTTTGATTTGCATTAAATCATTTCCTAATCCAGCTTAACATAGAATTCAAACTTTAAAAGTTTAAGAGATTGCTTGATCATAACTTTGCAAATCTTCATGAATGTAATATCTTATCGTTGAATTATGTAAACCAGGATGGTTCAAAGAGGATTGTGAAGAGGAACCCATTTATCACTCCTGCTGAGAGCATACTTAAAACTTGTCAGATCAAGCGAGGTCCTATAAAGCGCATTGCATGTGATACTAGTAGTCCAGTGTCATCAAAAAACAGCGTCCTGGGACTCCTTCAGCATTTTGCAGATCAGTTTCTCGATTCTGGATATAATGGTAATTGACGATACATGACACTAATCTGCCTGTAGATAGTTTAATGCACATTGTGTATTTAATCTCTTCAAAGACTGTGCTTCTTAGACATTATTCAGAACATGTTTAAAGATTGTAACGAACCAGAATATATTGTACAATATAATGTTGTATTTGATACTCCAATTAGCCCGTGTACTGACTCAAAAGTCATTCCAGTGTTGATGCAGTCCGTGAGGGAGGACATCAGAAGAGAGCATCCTTCAATTCAAACCAGCGATATCATTTTATTTTTTGAAGTTGCTCATTTTTTCACAGCATACCAGCGTTTCCGTGTCTCTAATCGTAAGGTCAGATGTTATATCTCAGCTGAATATAAATTGAAGAAATTCTTGCCATGACAAGAGAACATCTACATGTTTTCTTTATTGGTAAGCACATGTAAAGAAATCAACCCAGAATTCATAGATAAGTAACAGGAGTGACTTAGAGCCTACCACAAATTGTAATTAAATCCTACATGATTGTAAAACTAGGGAACGTCTGAGTCAGTTTTCTTTCTTAAAGAAACTTATCATGGTATAATAAAGAATGGTTTGATACCACAGTCTGATATTATGTACTATTCATTTTTTTGGGTTTTACATTGCCGGAATGCTATATTGTTACTTATGCACTCTTTTGCTTGTGGTATTTACATCTACCACTTCTGACATGGCTTGAACACTAGTCTCATTACGCTTTTCTGCTTATTAGCTTATTTTAGACTCGAGTATAGCTCAATTCTCAAATTGAGGCTTTGCTGGCAATTTCGTTCATTAAAAGCTGATAAAATATTACTGTCAGCAGGTTTAAAGCAGAAGTCTGATCCTTATAAGTTCTCAAGTTGTAACATTTGAAGTAGCAATTTGTTTTAAACTTTATAGTCCCTTAAAGAAGATTTATCATTGATATTAATGTTGATCTGCAGGAAAAAAGTGGTAATGCTGAAGTTAATAAATGCAACGAGGACGTCCATGACACTGTTTTGCAAGGTCTCATTTGTGCCCCTATTGCATCAACTATGAATGAACCCACATTCAACATGGTTATTTCTAAATGGCATTATGCTTTTGAAGCTTTAAAAGAAACACATGACCTGAAGTCTTTAACAACAGCAGGAGCTCTGATAAAGGAGATGGTAATACTATTCCTTATTCCTTGAAAGTTTATTTCATAAATGTAGTGTGATAATCATCATAATCACCATTTAGTTCTTATAATTTCTGTATGCTGTTATTGAGACATCCAGATTTCATCATTTACATCAGGGATTGTTTCAGGCCTTTGTCAATGTCTCTTTTATCAGTAGATTCAGTACAGTGTTTTGTTTTTCCAATTTTTGATAGTCTAAATTTAATTTAAAACACTTTGAATTAATAGGGCTCTGGCCAAAATTTATCTGTAGATTTTTTACAGTAATTAGAAGGAAGTTTTGTTATCACATATATACAAAATTACTAGTCCATCTTTACTAACTTTCACAGATGTAACTATAGTTTCTGGTTTTTTTCCCCGATCTTTCATCATTACAATGTTTAGATCATTCTTTTAGATCACTCGACAGAAAAATAACAGTTGAACTTAAAACTGTTGGCAATCTCAATAAAAAATATCATCATCCTAAATGCCAGCTCAAACAGGGTTAAAACTGAAAAATGATAGTCCACAAAAAGCTTTCTGAATTGACTCTTAAGTCATCTCTGCTAACTCTGAGCAAGAATTTCAACTTTCTTCTTTAGATGTCTGCTTTGTTGTACACAGGACATGTGGCGGCTGAGAGCTTTACACAGGAAATAAAGATTGGGGATCTTTTTCAATTCTTTGATTAACTAATTTAGTCAGAATTAAGAAATCCTCTCGTGGACCCTCTTTCTCAAAAAGGTTTTTTGGCTGCCTGAGAATCCCTTGTGGGTTCCATCCTTTTGGAACCTTGGATTTTAACCTTTGAAGATGAAGTTGAGGTTTCCATGTACTTTTTTTCCTCTGAAGAATTTCAGATCCAACTGAGTCTTCTTTTCCTCTCCCTCTTAAGTCTTTGGAAGCCATTGTCAGCTTCCCGATGTTAGAGTTTAATAATAGCAGTATAATTTCGATTATTTGCAGCGGAAACAAATAAAGATCACTGAAAGAATAACCATGCACAGAAATAAAGAGAGATTTTATCCCGAGAAAACCCAAACTCGGGAAAAACACAGCCAATCTTTCTTATTTAGAGATTCAAGATACAAGTATATCAGATATAAGAAGATAAACCCAAATATATTAAACCCAGAAAATAGTCTTCTTATGCTGCTGCATCCTTCACTTCCTCAGCTGCACACTTGTCTTGGAAAGCAGAGTGAATTTCTTGATGTGCAAATGAGATAGGTGTCCTTATTTATACCTTCATTTTCTATTTCCATGCTTTCCAGGGCTTTCTAGAACTTTCCGGGGGGGTTTCCTTTCTAGAACTTTCCGGGGGGTTCATGGCTGTTCTTTTGTCATGAGGATACCTCATGACGCTACAACACCAACACTCCCTCTTAACTAGGGAGGTATCATCTTGCTAGAACACATTTGGATATCACGCCTTATCTTGAGCATCTCGTCATCATAAGAAAGGTCTTCCGACAAAACTCAGTCCATCGAGAAGTGTCATGCTTCAACTCAATCCATCAAGGACCACAATAGATCAACTCAACTCAGTCCATCGACGGGGATCATAGAACTACCTACTCCCTCCCTCTCCCTCTCAAGTGTTGGAATTAGTGCAACTTCGGAAGTTATTCTTATTATATTTTATTGTATTGATTTGTACCTCCTATGGGAGATAATTTTGATGTAATTAATTATGTAAAATCCTTGAAAGAATCAATGTAAACCTTGGGGATAAATTACCCAAAGAAAAGAATTAAATAAACATTATTTTATTTGTTCCCAGGTCAAGTTGGCCTTGTCAGTTAGACAAGTTGGCGCAGTAAGGGAAAAAGCCAGTTTGGCAAGTGTATAAATAGAGAGGCTGGGTGCCTCATTTGGTCACTCACTAAACACACACAAGTTCACTTCACTTGGAGAGGAACTCGCATTTGCAGCAAGGAGAAGCATATTTTTGGGGTTTATACTTGGAGAGACTTTCTACTTTCTCTCTCTCATCTTTGTACTCTGTTCTCATAATTGTTCATCCTATACAAAGGTTGTTGGGTTTTCTCCCTATTGGGTTTCCCAGGATAAATTCTCGTGTTCTTTGTTTTTGTGCTTTGTCTTTCTTCTAGTGATCCTATTGTTCATATCAAATTAAATTATACTGTTATAATTGTATGAAAATCTAACATGGTTTCAGAGTAGTACTAGAAGAAGCCATTGTCTAAAGCCAGGGTTTCATCTTTTGAGGCCTTCCCTCATCAATTTGGCTTAAAAAGATCCTTGGAAACTTTGCCCTAGGGAAGGTGCATCTTTTGGTGAAGGCAGAATCCAATTTTGAGAAGTTTCAATTTTGACCTAATTTTGTAGTTGCGCCAATTACTACAGAAATTAGGGTTTCGAGTTTTGTGTTGTTCCCTCCACGGATTTGGCTCGACCCGACCTTCTCTCAACTCGCCTTGCTAGGGTGCATCTTCCAGTGGAGTTAGATTCTCAAGAATCCAATCTTCATTTTTGACCTAGTTCCTGCTAGGGTTTTTGCTTTAGATCTGTAGTCAAGATGATTGGAATGAAGGTTGAAGATCGTTTGGACCGGGCTTCCAATTTCATCTCTTGGAAGTTTAGGGTTCTTCTTGAAAGTTTTAGAACCCCAACCCGGTTTCAAGTTTTTCAACTTCTTTGCATGTAGTTTAATGCCCTAACCCCAACATGCATATATTTCCCATATAGAAATTGTTTTGCTTGAAACACATGAAATTATTTTTTAATTAAATAACTCAGAAAATTAACTTTCAACCTGTTGTTCGCCGAATTGCACACTAGCAGCAGAAATCTTTCGAAAGCTGTTTCCCAAGTGGGAAAGGTGTGGCCTTGGGGCCAAGCAAAGAGTCAGGTGCTGTCACCTGATCCCGACTCCTCCGTTTAGGCAAACTTCTAACGAAGCCAAGGGGGGTAGTCCCTAAAAAGAGTTTCTAAGGCTCTTGTGTTTTAAATGTTTTTTGGAATGTATGATGCGGATGGCTGTTTTTTAGGAGTTTTTTGTGAAGATTTACAATAACAGTTTATAAATTCCAAAGATATATTTGCAAAAATGGTAACATACACAACCACTTGATAAATTAACAATTCAAATATGAAGCATCCACAACATAATATGCTTTAACAAGTAAAGCAAGTTGCTCCAGGTAGATAATAAGCAAATAAATGATGTGTTTGAAGGACCAGTGCCTTATGGAGTCAATGTCTTGAGTGCTTGGGATGCTGAATACAAGTGTTCATGTGTTTGAGAATGTTTTGCAAATGCTCTTTGTATATTTTATTGTAAACGTTTTAGGGTGAGTTGATTATTAGGGGTGAGGGATATCTCCAAGATATACCTTTCGGTACTGGAAATGTGTCTGGAAAATACTCTAAGTGGCTCCGTACAAGGACATGTTGGTTGCCAAAGTCCTAAGAGCGTGTTCAACACTACACCAACTAGGGATGTAGTCTAACGGTGCCCCCAAGATCTAAGTACAGTGATCGAGCGTCCCCAGGCAGAATTTGCCCACTTTTGAGTATTGACGATCGATACCGGATTTTCATTGGTTTTGCGGGAATGAATTTTATTAAGGTTAAAGTTGGAATTAAATGTGAAAATTAAAGAACCTATACCGTTTCTGAGTTCCCAAAACTGGGTAGAGCATATGCGACATAGAAAATAATGAATTCCAATTTTAAGGGGATGCGTTTGAAACAAGAACCATTGTCGAAACTCTCCGACAGAGAGTGCTCTTGATCCGCCTTATGGTGAGATTCAAGAGACTTTTGAAAGAAAAATGCTAAACATAAATAAACAACTAAAAGCATAAAACTCTCGGACAAAGAGCACTCTTGATCCACCTTTTGGTGAGATTCAAGAGATTTTGGTTCCTTTTATTAGCAGCTTATAGTAAAACAAGAAATCTAATCTAAGCATACAAGCAAAACCTCTTTGACAGAGAGTGCTCTTGATCCACTTTTCAGTGAGATTCAAGAGTCTTTATGTTCTTTTTAATCAATTTATATCAAAAGACATCTAAATAAAAACTTGAAAGAAACTAATCTAAAGCTACAAAATCAAGATCTAGCCACTTATCAAATTGAAACTAATCTAACCTTCCTATTCTACTTGTAGGTATAAAGCAAATAAAGTACTCAAGATGATACAAGCTTCCCCCAAATGGGGGAAGTAGGGCGTGGGAGCCTTTATCCCACTTGCTCTTTATTACTCTTTTATACAATGAATGAGTGTTGAACTCCTTGAAAGCACAAGGTTAGAAGGGGGAATGAAGAAGAGGGAGGAGTAGAGTTTTTTGTGCTTTTTGAAGTTTGCTCTTGCTCTTCTTTGGTTTTTTGCCTTTAGCCTTTGGGCTTCTTTTGTTTGGCCTTGCTTCCTAGTTTTCCTGAAAGTAAGAGCTTTGAACAAAGATAGGTTAGTTAATTAGTATTGTTAGTTTATAAATAATAAATACAACTTCAAACTAGATCTTACAAGAGGAAAGATGCAAACTTTAACCAGTAACGAAGATCTAGAAGTGAATAAGCAAGCAAGTATGATTTGAAACGTTGAAAAAAGACTTTGATTTTAAGCTACTTGCATGCACATTAGCGAATAGGTTAGGGAGATAAAACTTGCAACTAACAACCTATTGCCTTTAGAAAACGAATGCACTTGAAAGATTTAGCTTTTTTTAAAATGAGATTCGCTTTCAGTAACCAACTGAAAGGAAAGTGGTTTGATTTTGATTTTAAATGGGTGAAAGAGAAGGATCCCAAGCCCAAGCTTGAACAAGTGATTCACTTTGAGATATCCTGCATGACAAAGCTCATTAGCATTAAAGAAAGTAGCAAAGAGGATTGGAAGCAACTGAACTCCAAGTCCTACTTTGCTTTCTAGTGATCTGTAAAGCCAAGCGACCCTTACACAAGTGATTAGATCTTAGTATGCTAGATTAAGTAAAACCAAGAGTGCACAAGTATAACTGACTACAAAATGCAACTCCTAAATCTTAAAAAACTTTGCATAAATAGATAAATAGAAACTTCAAATACCTATCCTATGGATTAGAATATAACCTTCTTTAGCTAAAATCATAAACACTTGCATGAAAGGAAGCAAAAACTGAAAAGATGTCACCTTGGTTCAAGCACATGCCATGAGAAATTGCACACTTTAGATCTCCAAAGTCTTCACTTTATTCCAAGCTTGTATGCCAAATAGCAACAAGCAAATTTACAACATTACAGCAGAGGTTCCTTGCACAATTTTTCCACCTGGAGATGGATGCAAAGCCTTGCATTTATACACAAAGTGAGCACCCAAAAACCTAATTCGAATGCATGGAGGAGAGAGCCACCAAAGCGCATGAGTTAATGGCGAATTGGAGTTGAGGTAGGCATGGAGAGGCTTGGCGCATTGGTAGGCTGAGTTATATGTGATTGGGTTGGTGGGGGATGAGGTGGAGCCCCACTCCCATGGAAACCAATGCCCCACTTGGAACATTCGCCCACCCACTCGAAGGTTGAAACCTCCCACGCTAGTGCAAGCGTGGAGAGCCCACGTGAGGGATGCTCATGTCATCCTCCTTTAAAACAATTCGTAACCCAAACTTCTATTTAGTATATGCTTTTATCATTCAAATGATAGCCCACCAGGCGATTTGAAACCTTCACTTCTAACCCATGCGAATTGATGCCCACATGAATGTAGGCTCACGTCATCCCCTCTTAGAAACTTCATGTTTTAACCTAAGTCACCTGACACGAGGACACGGGACACGATGACCCTCGGAATCAGTACACGTAGGACATGTTTTATATATATATATATATATTTTTTTAAAATATATTAAAATTTAAAAATATAGACATATAGATCCAATAAAATTTAACATTTACAATTACAAATATTCAATAGAAATTACATTTACAATTACAAATATGAAATATTCAATAGAAATTACATTTACAATTACAAATATGAAATATTCAATAGAAATTAGATCATTCACAAATCACAAGTACAACACATTTGTCATTCACAATCATAAATCACAATGAGACATTGAGACACATAGATGCATGTCAGAGACTCGGAACCATATTTCTCATTAAGTCATCAAAATCAAAATGTATTACATAGATGTCAGAATGCCACTGGGCATTGGCAAATGCCAAATAGATTAATAGTCTAATAGTCTAATAGTAAATACAAAAAAAGGGGTGGATCAAGATGGAAGAATCCCATCTGTCAATGACTCAATAGTCCTCCTCCATGCCTGAATCAACAAACTCATCACTGCCCTGATCCTCCTCCTCCTCCTCTCTGCCAATCTGACTAATTGCATCTGCTGGTGTGGAGGATGACCCCTCCATACGATCACCCTCATCAAAAGTGACTGGCTCTAGCACTGGATCATTAAGATCCATGTTGGCTAATGCCAACTCAGTACTGCTGTCCAAACCCATCTCATCAGGAAAGACATCCCACATCCGTGTATTTCCCTTCGCCCACTCCTCCCTCTTCCTGTAAATAAGACGAAGGTTGGAGTGCACATACACCATCGTCTCTGCCCTGGATTGCTCAAGCTTGCTCTTCTTCACACTGTACAAGTTCCCATATGTGCTCCAATTCCTCTCACAACAAGAGGATGAAGTAACTTGAGAGAGGACCCTCAAGGCTATCTTTTGTAGAAGAGGGCATGTTGGCCCATGAGTTGTCCACCAAACAAGGGGTTTCTTAACCCCCATGTCTCTAACCACCTCATATCCTCCAAATCTCCCAGTGCCACTAGAAAACTCATAAAATTCCTCCTCCACCACCTCAAGGTGGTCTCTATCCTGAAGTAGCCGTTTAAATGCTATCTTCCTCCCCTCTGAGATCTCTCCATCCATGTGAGGAGGGACTTTGGATGAGGGCCCCGACCCACCACTGAGCCAATCCTGAGTGTAGAACCTGGGGTTCAATGAGTGGGCCAAGCAATGCAAAGGTGTGCAATTCTTATCCCATCTGGAGATAAGAATGCCCTGTATGATGGACCATAAGTTCTCTGCCGATGTCTCATACTCAGCACACTCATTCTCCATAACAATGGTCCTCATGGACTCAATCATGGAATCCCACCACTCATAAACATCTCCTAGGATGGGCTGGTCCGTGTCTGCAAACCGCAACAAAGAAATGATTGTCTCCATGATCTTGATGCTAAGGACTACCCTATCCCACCAACCATCATCTAATACTGTGTCCTTCACCTTTTGTAAAGCATTCTGATCTGACTTTCTCCAAAAATCCCAAAACTCTGAAATCACCATGGACCCTGTTGTCCGCCAATCTGCACACTAGCAGCGGAAATCTTTCGAAAGCTGTCTCTTCACTACAAGTGAGAGAGGTGTGGCCTTGGGGGCAAGCAATGAGCCAGGTACTGTCACCTGAATCCCAGCTCCTCTGTTTAGGCAAACTCCTAACGAAGCCAAGGGGGGTAGTCCCTATGAAAGAGTTGTCTAAGGCTCTTACGTGTTTAAAATGTTTTTGGGTGTTGTGATGCGGATGGGTGTTGTTTAGGAGTTTTTTGGAAGTGAAAGACACAAAATACTTTAAATGAGACCAAGATAACGCAATCCACGTTGCAACAGAAGATAAGAGATACACTTGAACAAGAAATAAATCACTCTTTATGAAATTAAAGCGAGTACTCCAGATTGATATTAAGCAAATAAAGTATATGATAAAGGACCAATGCCTTATGGAGTCAAATATACTGAGTGATTGAATTGTTGATACAAGTGTTTGAGATAAAAGTTTGTGAGAACGTTTTGCAGCTTATCTTGGTAAATTTAAGATTTTAGTAGTCTTGATTATTATGGCTAAGAACAAGGTATTCAAAAGGAGTGGAACCTTAACCAATAAAAACACTGGCAACCTTTTAGGTGATAGGTCGGGAGCACCCAGATTGCAAAGAGGGCAAGTGTGCTTACGGCTTGACCGCCCTCGAGTCTGGCAGTGGATTCCCGGCACCACCTCTTCAGGAATAACTCAGTAATTTTGTCTTGGTTGGGGTTTGGGGTAAAAATTTTAATTAGAGTTATCACTTGTGAATTAACAAGTCTTCCACCTTTCTGAGTACTAGCCCAACCGTTTCCGGTTGGCAGAGCATACGGGTGTAGGATGGAAACCAAGATAAATTAATTAAAGGGAAGTATGGGTTGAAAATTTTTATTTGTAAGAGCACTTTGTTCAACTCTCCGACAGAGAGCGCTCTTGACTTGATCTTATGACCACAGTTCAAGAGACTTGCTATTTAACAAATGCCTAATGCAAAGAAAGATGCAAGACTAAAAATGCCCTCCGATAGAGGGTGCTCTTGACTTGGATTTGGCCAAGTTCAAGAAACTTTGGTTCGTTTCAAGAAGCAGATAGTAGTTGTGTTGTAAAAGCAATAAATCAACTTTTAAAATGATTTAAACAATACGATAGATTGGAAAGATATGAAATAATGCTTAACAATACTATTTTGCCAAATAAAATAAAACAGGAAACTCTAGTGTTCTACAAGACAAATTTTAATCTAAAAGTGGGATCAATCTCCGAACAAGATCAACCACTAGAAGCCACCAGTCCTGGAAACCTTCCAGCTAGCTGGATGTCCACAAGAAGCTGATGGGGGAATGAGAAGCTACCACAAGGCTATGTGGCCTTTGGGATGCAATCCCAAAGTTAGCTCTTCTCTGGTCAAGGTTTGTAAGAGAAGTGACAAGATAATATTAAACAGAAAATGAGTCTAATCTACCCAAGAGTCTCTTTCAGGTCAAAGACCGTACTTGGGAGAGCATGGGGGTAAGTAAATTGGAAAAAAAAATCAAAAAATGACTTAATGAAATAGAAACTAATCTAAGAGCATATAATGGATCTAAACTAGAAAATCAAACCACTCAGTGAAGACTACAAGACTTTCCCAAATGGGGGAAGTGAATGTGGGGGCTTAAAAACCCCACTTGCAACTTTATTAAGAGAGTACAAATGCCCTTGGGAATGAAACCCTTGTAGGGACTTTGAAAGAACTACTTGTAAAAACTTGAAACAAATTTCTAAGAACTATTACAAAGGATAATACTAATCTCTTTGGTTTGGGTTGCCCTCTGGTTTTCCTGATGGCTTCTTGTATTAAAAGTCTCTTTATTTCACAAGAAAAGATCTATCACAAACAAATAACTCCAATACCCATTAGATGTTAGGAAATAAAACAAGACTTGAAATTTGAACTAGATCTAATACTTGGAAAATGAAACTAGATAATGACAAAGCATGAGATCTACAATAATGACTTTGAAACAATGTAAACTAACTATTAAAATTTAAACAAACTAACTACCAACTTTGTGTTTTTGTTGTGCTTTGTAGGTTTTTTAAAGGGTGGACGAAAGCTAGGAGGAGGGCAAAAATGAAAGGAGAGAAGGGTATGGGAGATGGTATGAAGAGGGGATGAACTAAAGTGGGACGAATGGGAAGGAGGTAGGGCCAATGGAGATGGGACGAGAGCAAAGATGGGATGAAACTAGAGGGGGACGAGAGCAAGGAGAGAAAGCTAAAGAAATGGGACGAGAGGAAGGAGATAGGATGGCTAGGGCAAGAAGGAATGGGCTAGTAAAACCAGAGCAAAGGGTTTTCAAGTGGAACACTTGAGGGTTTGAAACACTGTCTTGGAAATCCTTCGGTTAACCGGTGATACGCCGACAACAAGTGTTGAAGAGAGCACAAGGGAACAAATCCCAAGCTATTCCCCAAGGTTGAAGGAACTTCAACCTTATGGCAAACTAATCTATGACTTGAAAAGACGAACAACCAACCTTGAATCAAGATCTAGAAAGGATAGAAAGGGCTTAGCAAGTCAATACAAAGGGTTCAAGGAGAAGACAAGATGGCTTGAAGAAAAGAAGCCTAAAGTAACCAAGTTGATTTTTTAAATGATTTTGAAAGATGGAACCTTAGACTTAGGCTTATTGCCAAATCCTTCAATGCTTGAGATTGACTCTAGAAAGATCCTGAAGCACACACAATTTGTTAGAAAATGTAGGCCTTTTGAAGAAATGAAAGATGCAACCTAGCTCAAATCTCTCTTCAAAACGTGTTGGATCTGCACAAGTAATCACTCATAAACACATCTTGATCATAATAGTATGCATAATAAAAGTGAGATTAGAATAATATAAGTATCTCCAACTACAGTCTACTCCTTCTAAATCACACTTAAACCAAACATCAATGGACAACTTGTATTCAAATGCCCATCCTATGGGCTTAAGAAAACCTTCTAAGCAAATTATAGATCAAAATATGAGATTATAAGCAAATAACAAGAACAAATTCACCTTGATATTATGAAGACATTTCCATGAAAAGCATTTGATAACACATAGACCTCCAAAGTCGCTTTATTTCCTTAAGCCAATGGCTTTGCAATCACAAAATGGCAGAGTAACTTTACATCCAAAAATCCATGAGACAATAACCCCAAAGGGCCTCTCTTTATAGTAAAAACTAGATGCCAAAACCCTAGGTCGAATTGGCATAGACATGTAGTTCAAATTCCAATAAACACCAAGCTTTGGAGCTAATTCGCATGACAACTCGCCTTAGTTGGTAGGTGAAATAGATAGGTGGCAAAACTCGACTTCATTGAGGCATGGGAAGTATCACCCACCCAATAAACAATCTACAACAAGGACACACGTGAGAGTAAGGTAGGAATGACGTGAGCTAGAGGTAGGTGCGAGTTGGTTGGTAGGATAACAAGTGGAGTGTGGTAGGTGCTAACTCATGTTTGCAAGGAGAGCCAAGCTATGGTGATTGGTGAGTCATGAGGGCGCCCACTCTAGACATAAATGCACATCCACCAACCCAATTACCACATGACAACTCACTAAATCGACTTTTGCATGAAGGAGGGCGAATTAGCTCAAGTGGATCTCTTGCTGGTGATTGGATAGTTGACTTAAGCCACTTGGAGTTGATTGGAATCTTCATAAATGTCTATTGCCATGTCATTTAGCCTTTTATTTTAATCTTTTCTGATTATTTTGGAGAGTTTTGGATTTCTCCAAAATATTCAAAAATATTAATTTAATTAATAATTTCTCTGTAAATGACTTTTTAGAGAAAATATTAATTATGAGGCTGAATTGACATCCGAAAGTTGGGTTTAGTTGCTCCATGGGTCATGTGTGATTTTTGGCTTATGAAACGAGCCATCAAACACTAAATTCGGACCCAGGATGACTGACATATTACAGACTCAAATTTCTCTATTAGAAAAATTTAATTAAAAATTAAAAATAATTAAAAAATTAAAAACCCCAATTCCGACGCGTCCGGTAAAATTTTTTCGAAATTTTTTATGGGGGTCCTAGAGACTTAGGACATGACCAGAACCTATTCTAATAGTGTCTAGTAGGTTTATACATTATAGTTGGACTCTAATAACCCCCCATGGCAAAAATTTCCAAAATCGGGCATTCCAGCTTTGGAGGAAGCGGGAGAAAAACCAAGAGATTATATCTCGCCTGAAGCAAAGTATAATCTGACGGTGAAAAAACTCCCTGGAATACCTTAGTTGTTTAATCCGGTCATGGGGAACCGAGCCACTCAGACCCTACTAGCACACTTTATTACAAACCCCCATGGGGCCATGGTCATGTCGACTCAAAAACAAAACCGGTTAGCCAAAACTGGCTAGACCCAAAAATATGAAACCCAGATACTCTGGAAGTGAACACTGATGTGTTCCAACACTGGCGGCTCAATGAGGTTTCAACTATTGTACAAAATAGGTGATAACAGACCCAAGAGCGGTTTTTACCTCTCTCAATCTCTTGAGCATGATGAATGAGGAAGCAAACCGAGTATCTGCAACCTTCAACAATGAAAGATGTGTGTACTCTTTGTAGATTGTGAGGGCATTGGTGTGGTTTTGTACAAAGTTATAGATATGGCGTGCATCCTCAATAAGTTTGCCAATCCATGGCACATCTGAAGCAATAGATTTCAGTGCCAAATTCAAAGAATGGACAATGCAAGGTGTCCAAAATACCTGTAAGATCAATAAAAGAAAGTATAAATGAGTCATTGAGTCTAGACTCCTAGACTCTACAAGACTACAACTAAGTTACTAACAACTCAAAATTTCAAATAAATGAGTAAATTAACAATCACATACCTGTGGATGTTTAGCTTCCACAATCATGCCAGCAGCCTTGCGAACATGTGCATTGTCCGTGATGATTTGTACACAAGAATCAACACCTACTTCTTCAATGGTTTTGATGAACAAATCACCCATATATTGTGCATCCTTGTATTTCCCAAGAGCATCCACCGCTTTCAAGAACACCGGTCCATTTGTGGAAGACACCATGAAATTGATGAGTGGATGGCGTGTTGGATCCGTCCATCCATCAGAAACAATACTAACACCCCATGTGGACCATTTTGATTTAATTGGATCAATAATTTTATCCACCTCCTTCTTTGCCTTAACCAACAATGTGGTTCTAAGCTTCTCTGAACCAGAAGGCACATAACCAGTTGGAGCTCGTTCCATTATAGATCGATACATCTCAAAATACAATGGTGACCGTGTAGCATTGAATGAGATGAAGTTGAGGTAGAAGAAAAATGCAATGGAGAGGTCTACCTCTTCTCGTGCCTCTTGTTGGAAAATCCTATCCATTGGACCTCTTGAAGTTGGCCTCTTTCTTGTTGGATAAGCAATAGCATCAACCCCACTCCTAGTGCTAGAGGGTTTCCTCAAGAATGGAAGAGGATCCTCACGATGAAATGTCTTGCTTGCTGTAGCCACCTTCCCTACCCCAACATGGTCTTCTCTTTCCATCTCCCTCCTTTGGTTAACACTCACAGCTTTGCATGAAGAAATCCCACAAGGGAGGGCCAACAAATGGCCTTTAACCCGATAATAAGTGCTTTTGAAATCATGCTTGCAGAAATTGCAAGTCCAACACACATTGCCTCCCCCACCAAGCTTCGCTCCAACACCTTCTTTCTTGTTCGCATACTTCCACAAAGGGTATTTACTCTCTTGTGCTTGTTGTTTTGCCAAAGCATGGCTATAATGAGAATGAGCTTGACTAGAACCAGTTGGAGCACTACTAGGAGCAGAAGGGAATGTGCTTGGAGGACGAATAGGACGAGAGGGAATAGATGGGGCATTCTTCCCTTTCCTTTGCCCTCTACCTACTGCCCTAGCTGGTTGAGACATTTTCCTTCAACCTTGTTGGTGAAATCACACTTGAATCTCCTTCACCTGCAAGAAAACACTCTTGAATCTCCTTCACCTGCAAAAAAAATGACTTTGAGCTCTCTCTAACTCTCCCTCACACTCCCAACAGTTAGCAAATGACAAAAAAAGACAAAGGCGTTTTTATTGACCCGCGGGCTCTTCCTCACGCATTTTTCGTGTCTTGTTTTTCCCCCACGCTACACAGTTTTCCTCACGCGTGTCCCAAGTTTGGGACACAAAAAAACTCGTGTCCCCCACGTGGGGCAAACATGTCTGCGCCCAAACGTGGCCCACGCGACACGGGGACCCTGTTGGACGTGTCCGGTTACTTAGGTTTTAACCAATGTTTAATAATTGGCATGTGCCTCATTAACTTAATGTGATCGTACATCACATTTGACCATGAAGCCAATCTTTACAAACTAATTTTTTAATTATTTTTGACTTATTTGATTTTTTGGAATTAGTGCATTTTGTCCTTTTCTGGCAATTAAATGCCAAAATGATGCATCTTTAGCAAATAATCCCCCAGAGGTGACGTAACTGCTCGGAGCTCGAAGAAAGTGGGCACTAGGGTGAAGAGGACGCCCTGAGCGTCAAAACGAGCCTCCCCACGCCAAATTCCACCTCCAAATGAGGTTTTTATCACATTTTGAAAATTTCCATTTAAACCATTAAAAACTAGTCTAAATTACGGAAAAAATGATTTTCTTCAGAATGAAACGAAACTCCTAGGGGACCTAGTGCATGTTCATACAACTCAATCGAGATGGCTAACACGGAAAAAATTCCTAGACACAAGACTCTAATAACCACCTTTAGGTTCGACCACCATGGTAAATACTCCAGCTTTGGAGGTATGAGTGAAAAACTTGGGAATTATACACGACTGAAGCGCAATGCATAATTCCTAAGGAAAAAACACTCTAGAGTATCCCCCTGACGGTTAAACACAAGGATAGCCAAGTCTTTTATAAAAGGACCTCGTTTAGACCAACTTTTTACAATTTCCCCATGGGGTTATGAACATATAGTTATTACAAAAGGGGCAAAATTGTCCTGAAAATGACTTTTGGACTTTTGAACAGTGATGATGAACATGAATCATGTTCAATAAACTGGCGGCTCACAAGAAATTCAGCTATTGTACAAAATAACTGGTAACACAACCTAATTTTTCTTACTCAAAAAATTATACCAGCCATGCACATAAAAATTTGACTCGGTATTTTTGACCAAAATGGTCTAGGATAAAACCCCCAAGGGAAAACTTGATTCTGAGAGATTTTATTTTTCAGGGAAATTATACAAATTACAACAACAATACTTATCTCTTATTTTTGTCTCGAAATGCGTGTCAGAATCACTCTGAAACCTGCTATAAGGATTGACAAAACAACACCTTGAAAACTGTGCCTGTACGACCTCACACGTGCAAACTGTACGGACAAGTACAGTACGAATTGCCTTGTTTTTTGTGCCTCGAAATCTGTGCACTATTACAGCTTATCTTTGCCTCGAAATTCATGCCTTGTACGATCTGATAGTAGCAATTAATGCTGTACCTTTCCTTGAAATTCGTACCAAATGAATGTCTCGATTTTTGTGTAGATGTATGGCTTGGTACAACACGGATTGTCCTCGACTTTTGTGCAAAAACTTCTTGCTGTTAATGCCTCGATTTCAATGCCAGTGTTCTTCTAGAAATTCACGCTAATTTCCTTGAAAACTGTGCCCATCTCAAGCTCTTGGTTTCTTTGCAAAAATTTCCTCTATCTCTTCTCTAGGTCGAATTCTCTCAAACCCTTCTCTCTTGCTCCTTCTCTCCAAAATTTCTCTCTTGGGTTGTGAACAATGAATTAGGTTTGCTTTCCCCTAACCTTTTTGTTCATGGCAACTTCCTCCTCTTCATCCAATGGCCAAGATTAGATTAGATCAAAGGCTCTCCAATAAATGCTCATTAAAATCATAATTAAATGATATTTAGTGCACATGTATCATTTAATTAAGTGAGAACCTTTTAATTTATCACTCACTTTAAATAATCACTTAAATGAACTTAGGAAATAAACCATGACTTAAAATTTAATAAAGTGACTTTATAAAAAATAAATTACTTCACAGTGTCACACTTTATTAAATGTTGACTAGGAATCACTTTTTAAAGTGTTCTTGTCCACCCCAAGGCAACACTAGGTGAACAACACTTTCTTGGTAACTTTTCAACACTCCCTCTTACCGAGGAAGGTGTTCTCCATCACTCCCATCTTTTCCCTGAAATAAATATGCTTTCCTCTTTCCAAAGACTTTGTGAGAATGTTTGCCACCTGCTCATCAGTAGAAATGTACTGTAACTCAACAACTCCTCTCTGAACATAGTCCTCGATGAAGTGATATTTGATCTCAATATGCTTTGACCTGTCATGAAATACTGGATTCTCAGAGAGCCTGATGCAACTCTGATTATCACAATGTATAACTGTAGGCCTCAGCTCCTGACCAAATAAGTCTACCATCAACTTGCGAAGCCACAAAGCTTCACAACTAGCCTAACTGGTTGCCATGTACTCAGCCTCTGCAGAACTCAAAGCAATGGACTTTTGCTTCCGACTGAACCATGACACAACTGTCGAGCCCAAACTGAAACAACAACCAAAAGTGCTCTTTCGGTCCGAAGCACTACCTGCCCAATCTGAATCCGCTAAACCAACCAAGCCCACTCCATCAAACCTCCTCTAGTCCAAACTATAATCTACTGTCCCGGCAAGATATCTCAAAATGTGTTTTGCGGCAGTCTAATGCACTCTCCTGGGCTCCATCATGAACTGGTTGAGAGTGTTCACCGCAAAACTCAAATCTGGTTTAGTTTTGTCGCGTCCTTAAGAAAAAATGCCACAAATGACAATTTAATCGCTCAAAACCTAGGAAAAGTGGGTCCTAGGTTAAAGAGGACGGTTTGAGCGTGAAATCGAGCATCCCCATTAAAAAATGGTCTAATTTTACGGAAAAAAAATTTATTTTTATCGGAATTGACTCAAACTCCTAGGGGACCTAGTGCATGTCCATACGACTTATTATTGATGGCTAACATGTAAAAATACATAGACACATAGACTTTAATAACCTCCCTAGGTTCAACCACCATGGTAAATACTCCAGCTTTGGAGGTGTGAGTGAAAAACTCAGAAATTATACGCCACTGAAGCGCAAGGCATAATTCATAAGGAGAAAACACTCTAGAGTATTCCCCTGATAGCCAAACCTAAGGTAGGCCAAGTCTTTTACAAAATGACCATGCTTAGACCAACTTATTACTCCTCCCCCATGGGGGTCTGGACATGCAATTATTACAAAGGGGCCAAAATTGGTCGTGAAGAAATCTTCTGAACTTCTGACCACTGATGATAGACACCTAACATGTTCATGAAACTGGCAGCTCACAAGAAGTCCAACTATGGTACAAAATAGTTGGTAACAGGTCTGATCATACATGTACCTCAAATCTCATTAAGCACCCCAAATATGGTGTAAACACTTTTGGAGTAACCTCGAAAGGTAACAATTGAGATGTAGCATTGCCATGTTATCGACCTAGGTTCAAACCTTGATGGTCACATAGACCCCATTACCAACTATTTTTGTACCATAGTTGGACTTCTTGTGAGCCGCCAGTGTTATGAGGATGTTAGGTGTTCATCATCAGTGTTCAGAAGTTCAGAAGACTTTTTTAGGGTCAATTTTGGCCCCTTTGTAAGAATTGCATGTCCAGACCCCATGGGGGAATTGTAATAAGTTGGTCTAAGCATGATCATTTTGTAAAAGGCTTGGCCTACCTTAGGTTTAGCTATCAAGGGGATACTCTAGAATGTTTTTTCCTTGGGGAATTATGCGTTGCGCTTCAGTGGTGTATAATTCCTGAGTTTTTCACTCACACCTCCAAAGTTAGAGTATTTTCTATGATGGTCGAACCTAGGGAGGTTATTAAAGCTTAAGTGTCTGTATTTTTACATGCTAGCCATCAATAATAAGTCGTATGCACATGCACTAGGTCCCCTAGGAGTTTGTGTTGATTTCAATAAAAATATTATTATTATTTTTTTTTGTCTCTGTAAAATTAGACCATTTTTTAATGGTTTAATTGGACAATTTCAACATGTAATAAAAGCATGGTCTGGAGGCGGAATTTGGCGTGGGGATGCTCGTTTTCACGCTCAGAGCATCCTCTTTAACCTAGGACCCACTTTTCCTAGGTTTCGGGCGATTAAATTGTCACTTATGGCATTTTTTCCTAAAGAGGTGACAAAATGGACATTAAATGCTAAAAGTGCTACAAATTGCACAAAAGACATAGGTTGGAAAATCGAAAAACATGATTAAAAAATTTGGAGAAAAGGTGGAGTATGGTCTCTTATGATGTACGACCTTATTTAAGTGGATAAAAGCACATGTTATAAGTCAAACTTTGGGTAACGTGTGATTTGAGTTTAGAGTGGTGCCCTCCTCTCTCACGTGTGGGCGTCATTCATTACATGATGGCTCGAAAAGATGGGGAGGAGATTCCAAGGTGAGGGTTTGTGCCCCTCTTATGAGGTGGTTGCCACCTCATCCAAATCACAACAACCTTGTGTTACTTAACATATTGTTCAACGCCCTTTTCTCTCCTCACATCAAGGGATGCGCCCCCCTAACTCATGCACCCCTCTCCTCTGGATTTTCTTATTTAAGCAAGGCACTTGCTCCATGTAAAGGGTGGATGCAAGGAACCTCTGCGAGATTTGTATTGTAATGCTTGTTGCGTTTGTGCAACCATCTAAATAAAGTTGAAGGCTTTGGAGGCTCATGGGGTGTGATCCATTGATGCATGTGCTTGGTATATGAGGTGATATAATTCAGTTCTTTAATGCTTTGTTGATCTAAATGATATAATTAGTCTATGCTTTGTTGATCTACTTACTTCTTTACTTCTAGAGATTTGAAAGAGCATTGTCATATTCAGTTATATTTCATGCTTTTTTTGTTTCAATTGGTAGGAAGTACTAGATCTAATATTTGTGTTGCAAGTGTGATAGATTTTGTTTGCAGATCACCTTCTTGAGTAAAAGGTTGAGCTAAGTTGCATTTCCTTTTCTTGGAGCCAAGTACAAGTGTTTCTCTCAATTACCAAGTGAAATCCAAGGCTCTTTCAAGAAGATCCAAGATCGGGGAGCCATTTCTTCTTCCATCCTTGAAATTCAAAACTCTCTATCTCTTTACCTTGTTCTTACTCTATTTTGCTTAACAAAGTTAGATCTACATAGTTGCATTATTTGAATCTAATTTGTCATGCGGAATTTATAGATCTAAAAAGTGTTTCAAAGCCTTTTTTCAAGCTTAGATCTAGTTGTAAATCGTCAATATTTGAAGTACTAAATTTTCCTATCATTTGCAAATATTGTCTTGTAATTTTTATGTGATTTAGCTAACCATACTAACATCTAAGTAAAATTTTTGTTTGCTGGTTTTTGTATTTGTTTTACAGGAAAGTGAGGAAAACAAGTTTTTTTGGAGCATAAACTCATAAAAAATCCCTTTTCTTCAACCCCTTGCTCTCCCTCAACTTATTTCAAAGCTTAAAGTCTCTTGAATCTTGCAATTTTTGCGGATCAAGAGCGCTCTCTGTCAGAGAGTTATTATTTGTAATAATTATTAATAAAAAGCAAGTGGGATTATGGTTCCCACACCCTCTTCCCCCATTTGGGGGAAGCTTGTATCTGTCCCTTACTTGCTTATCGATTTTTTGCATAGTTAGATCAATAACATGCTAGAGTAGTTTCCATTTTGCAAAAGTAAATCAGAAAAGTAACTTGGAAGTTTTTCTTTTGCATTAAGTTAGTCTTTTCCGAATAGTTTGCTTTTGTTTAAGTCTCTTGAAATTTTGCTTCTACAAACAGACTCTTGAAATTCTTTCCTTTCGTAGAAGATTTGAAGTTACTTAAAAAGTTTCCCTTTTCGAAATTGCAAAAAGTTCAAAGTTTCCAAAAGATTTTCTTTTTCACATGTTTAGTTAGTTTTAGGTTTTATCTTTACATCCTTTTGCTTTTGATAAGTTATTAAATTCCATCAAAATCTCTTGAATCTCGCCATTTGCGGATCAAGAGTGCTCTCTCTCTCTCTGTTAGAGAGTCTTTTTCTTTTTGCTTAAAATCTATTGAATCTCGCTTTTAGCGGATCAAGAGTAATCTCTATTGGAGATTTTTTATTTTTCTCAAAATCTCTTGAATCTCGCATTTGCGGATCAAGAGTGCTCTCTGTCGGAGAGTCCAATTGGAATTAACATTTTGTAAACATCGTGTATACTCTACCCATCGCAGGTTGGTCTGAGCTTTGGGATATCAAAAACGATTGTTTGCACTTCATAATTTTTTCACATTTAATTAATCCGCTCATTCTAATAAAATCAAGTCCCTTTTTAACCAACGAAAATCCAGCGTTGCCTCGATTAGAGATCAAAAGTGGGTTAATTTTGACTAAGGAAGCGAGAACAACTCGGAGGCGACCTCAGAGCACAATTAGGCTACACCCTTGTTGGTGTAGTGTTGAACACCGCTCTCGAGACTCTATTCCAGCCCACATGTCCATGTTCAAAGCCACTTAGATCACATTCCGGACATATTCCCTGTACCGCAAGGTATATCGGGAATCCCCTCATCCCACAATAAATCAACTCATCCCATAAAATACATAATAAATTAAACCAAGAGCACTAGCACAATGGTCCTCTCAGCATTTTAAAACGGATAGTGACTCCATTAGCACTAGTCTTTCATCAACAACAATATTTTGCAAGTCTTTGCTATTTATCTATCTTATAAATTGTTGTTTTATTATATCATGCTGTGGATTTGTCTTGATTAATTTGGCGAACAACTTGGTTTAAATTTGCATCAATTAAAAAACTCCTAAAAACAACATCCATTCCAACCACTCAAACATGAACTAAAAGACTTAGAAGCCTTTTTCTTTTAGTAGGGTCTACCCCCCTTGCCTTCGTTAGGAGTTAAAGAGGAGTCAGGATCAGGTAACAACACCTGACTCTTTGCTTGCCCCCAGGGCCACACCAAGCAGCTTCGAAAGAATTCTGCTGCGCTTCTCCCCAGGTGTGCATCTCAGCAGCAATATACCCAAATTGTAAGTTGGCTTTGTTTGATGGGGGTTTCACGTGCTACGTTAATTCAAGAAAATGAACTAGAAAGAATCTTTTTGCACATAATCTTATCTCAAAGTCATTAGTCAAGTTCTAATGTCACCAGTCCAAAAGAGAAGAGCTTTTTGGCGATAGACCATTAAATCTATAGATCAATGCATCCATATTGTGTTAGAATTATTTAGTTCACAATGGTCATTTAGATTGTAGATCTATCCATATTAATAAAATCACTTTGACTTTATGTCATTCCTTTACTATAAAAGGGCATGTGCTCTCTTCATTTTATTATACAAAAATGATCTCTCTTCCAAATTCTATTGTGTTCTCATTAGTCATTTTGGGGTCTAATATGTGCTTCCTAAGGAAAATAATAAAACAATAGTTAAAATAATAAAATAAGAGTTGTGAATTTTGGAGGAAAAGAGAAAAAAATACTTTTTTTTCATCGTATTTTTAACTTATCTCCCTGTGGTTTTACTCAAATTTTGTGCGGGAGCACTCGTTGGATGTGGAGTTCAATTCCATATCCAATGAGTATCCATAGTGCATACTTTTGATAGATCACACCCCATGAAAAATGAAAAATACATACAAAATTGTGTTAGTTTTCAATTAATACGTTTTTTTTTTTAATGTATTTTTCATTTTTTGTGGGGTGGGGCCCATCAAAAGTATGTAGTGTGGGTACTCGTCAGATGCAAAATTGAATTTTGCATCCAACGAGTGCTCTCGCTTGAAATTTGAGTAAAACTATAGGGAGATAAGTTGAATAAACAAATTAAAAAAGTAGTTTTTTAATGACAAATATGCCAACTCAACGATTATTGTTGACTCATTTTCTTGAAATTATTGGTCTTGGAAGTCCAACTCATCAATGGTTCTTTTTCTTATGAGGCCCATTTTAGACCCCAAATTGACTCTAATGTGGTTTCCTTATGTGTTTGATTTTTTGTAATATGGTATCAAAGCCATGGTGAGGGGAATTTGAAGAGAGTGACGCCCTAGGGACTGCATGGATTAGTGATAGATGAGGTACTTCTTTTTGATACACACCAAGAACTCGAAAGAGCCTTTGGGCAAATAATACTAAATATATTTTGTTTTCGAATTTTTAAAGCCAGTTGTATTTTTCTGAAAAGAGAGATGCTAGGTTCATCTTTCTAGTTTTAAAAGATGGGCTATGTTCTTTTGCCCAATTTTAAAGCTAGGTTTGTTTTTTTTTGAATTTTTTTAAAAAGGGAGATTTTCAGAAAATCAAAAGAAAAGAGAGAGAGAAAGCAAATCAATTATTTTTTCCTTTTGGTGCAGCCACCATATGGACTAATGTATGTCTGCCAGCAGCCGGCACAACTGCCAATCAGCCAAGAGAGCTGTATGGAAACTGCAACAGCTGCCAACAAGATAATTCAGATACTGTACAGACCTGTAAGGATGCCCTACGACATAATCAAAGTGAAATTTGATTGTTTAACAGTGAAACTGGACACCCAACAACAAAAGTTGTCTATTTTTTCAGTCAATTCGACTGGACAACAGTTTTATTTGGTCAATTTCACAGTAATTTTCAATGTTTCAAATATCGTTTCATAGAATATATCGCCAAGGGTCCAGAAATAAACTTATCGGAAATATCAGGAAAAATGTCCCAAATTATCGGAAAATATTGGATAGCATAACCCGGACCCGAAAACCCAAAAATATTGGAAACATCAGCAACCTAAAAAACTCAGAAAAAATCAAAAATATCGGGAGAAATCGGAGATATTTGCAACACTGGTAATTTTGCAATTCCAGCAAGTAGTTGGCTGGAATTTTTTCAAATTGGACAGGTAATTATTTTTGTTATTCTTAGTAATTTGCGGTTTGGGGGAGGGAAGAATATAAATTTGTCCAACTTAGCAGGTATTTGGCAGATCTTGTTAGCAAATGCGATTCTATAGTTCAATTTAGGAATGTAGTTTAGAGAATAAATTATTATGTAAATGGCACTTATCACACTCATATGATTATGTGATTAGTTGTCCATGTTAGTTACTGGAAACTACTTTTTAGTTATAGAAGTTGAGTTATTTATACTCACTTCCATTTGATGATGATTTTGGCCCTTAAAGCTCTCATAAAGTCTCTGATGTAATTTCTTTTCGCATTAATAAAAGTTGTGTCTGAGGATACTCCGGTATCAGATCTATGCATTTACCAGCAAGAATATTTGTTTTATCTCCATAATTTTCAGTTTGGGGGAGGAAAACACAGTTTTCTTGGTTGTAAGTCTATTTCAGTTGAAGATTTTATTTTCAGCGATATATAGGCTGAATTTTTTGTGCTCTAATTGCTAGTTTGTCTAAGATAAGCGTAGAGGGTAACCATATATTTTTGGGAAAAAATATAGTACCCAGAAATAGCATATGTTAGAGTATAGATGTTTGGATCAGCATGTGTTGGGCAAGTAAACATGACAAACAATAACTAGAAATGATGAAGCCAAGTTTGATGAATGGCATAGAGAAGTGATGACGCTGATAAAACTTTCAGTGATTGAAATGCTTCTTGAAATGTAGACTGGGGGTGATGTTCTAGTGATTTGGAAGTGACTCTACATGAAACTTTAAGGTAGAGTCTTTTTCTTAAAAAATTACTATTTTAATTCAAAATGGATAAAAGTGAGTCTTTCATTTGCTAAAGATAATAGATCTTAGAGAACAGTTGAATGTCATTGGGTAGTGTTACCTTTGTTATCCCTCAATTTTATGAGGGTAAGCCAATTGGAAGTCTTTCCAAAGCAGATGATTGTGAAGATTTCCTTCAGATTCCGGATCTTGATACACCATGATCAGTTGTACATGGCTTAGAGTTCCTTGAAGCACGTTTATCATGATATATTTTTCATATTTGCATTGTGGTCAAAGTGATAATTAAAAGATGCTTTTTCAAGGGGGAACACCACCATATAAACCATGTAATCATATTTTGTGGCATGAAATGAAAATTTGTTTTGATAAAATTTTAATGCAAGAGTGGAGTGGCCCTCTTCACCTCAAAAAATGATGGGCACACTTGACTCTCACACATGTGGCCTTCTACTCCTTAAGTAATGGTGGGCACACTTCACTAAAATTATGGTGGGCGCATGATCCCTACAAATAAGGTGGTAGCACTTTCCTATGATTAAGGTGGGTGCACTTATCGCTTTCCACGTGTGGCACTTGCATGGGTGCAGTGGTTTGCATGTGGCACTTGATGAGTGGGAGCTTGCGCTTTTTCTAGACTTGCAGTGGGCAAACTGGTTCCCATCAAGGTCTTGAGGAGGCTTTACTCACAACACAGTTCTGCTGCTTGCGCCTCCACCATCTCAAGTACACCGAGCTCCATCACAAGTTTCTTCTCAATGATCTTGAGTGTTAGCAGAGTTGCAACAGGTGGTGAACTTCTGCTCAGGATCACACAGCCCGGCCCCCCTCAGTGTAGGTTTCTCTCTGGAATTGATTACCAGAAAGTGAATAGGCCCTTTCTCTGCTTCTTCCTCACCTCATTCTATTTCTAGCTTTGACTTGCCTTGATGTCCGCATTTTTATGTGTGACATGGGTTTTGTCACTATATAATATATGATCACTGTTTTCTAGCTATTTAGCTCTTAGTATTTTTGAATATTAGTGATGGGACTTGCTTTTGCACTCTCGCTATAGACTGGTTATACTTGTAATTCCCATTGACGTATTATTATGGTCATTTGTTGGACTTTCATAAAATTATCTTATCTTATCTTTATCTCATCTCGTTGTGGTTTATAAAATGTCTGGATATTGTCACTATAGATGGGGGATTGCTTCATATATTTAAGGCATGTATTTCTGTTGCTTGGATATTAAATTATTAATGCATATTTGGAAAATTTGGACTTTCAGCTTATTCATTCCTCACTGCAATCATGTATTTAATTTTTTTCATAGAAATTGGGGCTTTCTTGACTGAAAGTTCTAGGTTTTGTGTTTGCAGATTCACATGTTAGATCTTGTGCTTAAAATTTCCCGCAATGGTTTGAGAGAGGCAGAACATGAGGCTCGTACTGCACGGATACTTCTTTATAAAGTGTTCTATGATCAGACTGAGAGAGGAATTTCACTCTTCCTTCGGACACTTATAAAGTCCTTTGATTATCATAAACAACCTCGAAGGTGAAGTTAGTTTTGGGTTGTGATCAGCATACAACATATTGATATTCTGCATAAATGAGTGGTATTTTAACATCTGATATATATAAAATTTAAGACATAGCTTCTGGAGTCATTGTAAAATATAGTCAATTTTAACTGAAATATTAAGAGAATTGATATTAATATGACTCTTGATCGTTATAAGCAATCGTATTTCCTTGGTGGGAAAAATCTTGCATTGATTGCTTGCTTGCATTTTGGGGCTTTAACTTTTCATCTCAAGTGGTTGGTCTTTTTGACTATTCTAACATAATGTGACCTGTGCATTCCTGTTTTTCAACGATATTTTTATATTTTAGTGATAAAGAAACCCTTGGAACATTGATATCTCGTATTGTTGAATATGTATGATCAACATTTCTGATTGAATAAGACCTTGCCATGCTGACCACTTCTGGGATATTAGGTTAACTTTGAATTAAGTCTGTTAAAATGTGTACTCTCTATAGTATTCTGTTTATTGGGTAAATCTGTACCTGTGATATTGCTGCCTGATACAATGCTCTAGATGTCTATTGTGTGGAGATATTTATTATGTCCTTAGCTAATTTTATTGTGGTTGAGATGTTCAATCTTCATTGGAAATGCCGGTTGAAATTGTTTCTGGTGGACATTGAAGTTCTTCTGGCAAGCTAAGATCCTGAAAGCTGTTTTCTCTTTCTTTGCTAATTTTTTGATAACTATTTGGGACGGATATTTAGGTGAAAACAATAATGTATAGTAGATGAAATTTTTAAGCTCACCAGAGTCCAGGATTTTCATCACACCACTCTTCATCCAACGGTCTATATTGTAATCCAAATAATCATATTATTTTTGTTTCTTGTTTTGCAGTCACTTAGCAGATTTGGTGGAAATGACTCATATCATGTTACGACTCATGGAAGCTCTCAAAGAAGCGGATGGTACTTTGAGGGTGTGTGATGTCTTCCCATATTATGTTCCAGACATGGATTATATGTTGAATAGCATACAATTTTAATTTATTGTATTTTTCTAAATTTGTCTTAATTAATTATTTTGGAGGAACACATTGCGCTCGACATAAGACATTATGGTAAGTATGGAATGCTATCTTTTAGCTATTACTACATGTCTTTTCTGGTATTTCTCCATGTTTAAGACTTTACTGGCTGTACCCTCTGTGTTTGTCTCTATGCTTTTGCTTCCTGCTTGGTTCAGTAGTCTGTAAACCTGCCATGAATAACTAGATAAATATTCAGAACATCTTTGTAGGGAGGCTTTTTTCAACTCCATTTGGAATTGGTTCATAATTGTTTTCCTAAACTGATTTCTTGCAGTGATACTTGGAACATAGGTCTGCTAGTAAAGAAATCCTAATGGTGAACGTGGGCATTTTGAGTTCCATATACCTTTTATTATTTCACGTTGTCAAAATTTGTCAGCACCTTCTTTGAACCCCATAACTTATCCTAGAAGCTCTAATAATAACAACTTTCTCTGGATTAGAGATGCAACAAATTATTACATGTATGGTTGAAAATCGTAATATGATATATCACAGAACTCTATGTTCTTATTTTGAACCAAGTTAACTGGCTTGCTCTTGACATAATCTTCATTTACAACTTAGCCTATCTGTTGAATTTCTGTTTCATATGAAATTCTATATTTTTCTTAAATTGTCCAGTTTTCATTTCTCTAAATTAGTAAATTGACTTGATTTTCATTCCTTTTAAATTGACCACAAGGTTTCTCTTCACCTTTAGAATGTAAGTATTATGTGGCACTAACATCAGCCCTGTTTGCCACCACAAGTGTAGCTTGTGCATTCTGTATCATTATGAACAGCTGGTGTGGTTTATGCCAAAAATAAAAGGAAAATCCATAGTGAGCAGGCTTTGTTACAGCGTTAAAGGGTATGCTTTAAAAGGCATTCACAGTGTAGACACAATAGACATGGTTAACTGGCCACCAATTAAATAGTATTTGCATCCTTTTTTCTAAGGAATACCTCGCGGGATCCCCTCTCTTCCCCAGAATGTCCAGATGGAGGGCGGCTCAAGTGCCAACCACAATAATAGCTGGTAACTGAGCAGGACTCCAAACCTCGGTTGGACTAGAACTGGAGATCTCATGCTGAACTTTGCCTTGAAATAGTCTGTTCTAACTGATTGAGCTAATCCACTGGGCTTATTGTTTGCTTCCTTTTATGCGGTGTGTTGATAAATAAGTCCATTCAGTATAATAGATCTAAGTACTTAATAGATTTATATAATTAGCTTGTCTAGCTAGCCATTTGAGCTTGTCACACACACAATATAACACCAAATTGGAGTAGTTTATCTTGGACTAAATGCACACTTGAAAATGATGTGGTTAAATGCCATTTCAGATCTAATTACTGACCTTTTGTTTTAAATAAATTCAAAATTTTAATATAGAGCCCAGAACTTGGAATGTGAAAGATGAAGGGATACAAATAATGAAGAAGATGGCCTCTTCCTCCGTCATATGGGGATAAAATGTTAACGAAGGTTCAAATGCTTCAACATGGGGACCTCCAACATAGATACTTTTTTCAAAGAAAATAAAAAATAAAAAATAAAAAATATAATAACACACTAAGAGGATTATTTAGAAGCACAAGTTAGGTGAATAAAGGTTCTATAACAAATATAAAATGCATAATGTTTTAAAAAGTAAAAGTATGCACTTTCTAAAAACGCTAATAAATATGGATTCCATACCATTCCTTATGAATTTGTACCCAAGATTATTAAAGAAGCTTTGTAGTATCTTTGGTGGGATCTTTTCGAAATTAGTACATTTTTTCAAAAAATGTGTATATTGACAGAAAAATATTTTTACATCAGCAAAGCAAAAAGGTGGAGGGTATATACATTGGAGCTTATATCCTTTACTCAAAACTACTAATGCAGAAATAAAAACAGAATACACTACTGCTTCAAGGGATTTGGCATCTTTTATCAGCAAGGCAACTTTGGCCAACAAGTTTGATCATTTCCGAGACAAGTTGGGAGTTGTGAAAAACACTTCCCTCGGTAAGAGGGAGTGTTAAAATTTGTACCACGGCAAATGTTTTCTACTTCGTGTGCCTAGGAGTGGAAAAGTGTCTAATGTGGTCCCTAGTCACTTTATAAAATCAGGATGTACTTTATGTGAAATAAAGTCACTTTATAAAGTGTGTTTGTGGTCTTAATTAAAAATGACTTCATAACTTTTTTAATTAAAAGTGACCTTATGTATTTTAATTAAAAAGGTGACTTTATGAGAAATAAAGTGGAGTAAGTATTTAAATGTCTAATTACGCATTTAAATGGAGTGGGTGCATTAAAATTCATTTAATGAGTTAATAATGAGCATTTATTATCACCCTAGATCTCATTGGTCCATGATCTAATCTTGACCATTGAATCTCAATAGGTAGTTACCATGAACAAAAAGGGAATAAGCTAGGGATTGAAGGCATTATTGCATTGACCAAGAGATTTGGAAAAGAGAAGAAGAGAAACTCGACTCGAGAAAAGAAGGGTTTTGGAGACAGAGAGAGGAGGGTACGAATTCCAAGAATTACCAGCAGTAAGTACAGCGCAGGAATTCAGGAGACAGGACACAGAAATCAAGGAGGATTTCTGGGCACGAATTTCAAGGTAATTTCTGCATTAAATGAGCAGTCCATACAGGAATTAAATGCTGAGTCAAAGGCACAATTTCTGAGGTAGAAGACTGCTGCTATAGGCATGAAAATTGAGGTAGGTTGTCCAATATTAAATGCAGGCCATACTGCTGTCAGAAAGACACAGAAATCAAGGCTGAATTGTGCTGCTCTCAGGCATAGAATTCGAGACAACTTGAGTGCATTAATTGCTGGCTCGTTTGGGTTCATTAAACTTCATACTGCTGGTGAAAAGGGCACAGAAAGTGAGGTTGACAGGGTTGCATTTATTGCTGTAAAGTACAGCAGTCATCAGAGAGATTCTGGTACACTTTTTAAGAAGAAGGGTTGAGATAAGTACTGCTGAAGTTATTTGTAAATTGTCTTTGAAATAAAAATACTCTCTCTCATCAGGTTTTCCCTTGGGGGTTTTTCCTGAGCCAATTTGGCTAAAATTCTGTCTTGAATTTTTATAGTGTGACTGAGTTTTAAATTCTGTTCCTTAAAAAGTGTGTAAAAATTTCCAAAGTGTTTGATTTACTGTATGGTTTATGAGAAAAACCCTTACTTGCAGTTGAGAACAAATTTGGGGTTGGGCATTAAACTATATGCACAGTTGAAAATTGAAACCGGGTTGGGAACAAGGAAAAGTTACACTCAGGAGCCACGCAAGAGATAAGGAGGGGACTGTTATCACCTAAACTGTAGTTACCCCTGTGGATGGATCCATTAATAGATGGCAGTAGGAAAGGGCAACTTAAAAGGTGCAACCACGATCACCTCGACTTCCAATAGATGGTTGTCACGCCAATCGAGGCAACCTTCACTTTATGTTATCTAGCCCAAACAACAAAGGGGGAGACCCAGATCTACTCCCGACAGGAGAGATCATACCAAAACACAAAATCAAAGTTAAGTATAAGTGAAATATTGTAGGGTGTATGGTGTACCCTAGATCTAAGGATAAAGTCACAAGATGAATAGAGGGTTTAATGAGTATAGCCTTGGTTCATTGTGAGTGTGAGAGTGACTTGAAGTATTTGAAAATGAGATCCAGGATTAAAGTACTAGTCAATTGTGAGAAAATCAACTGCCTTGGGAATCGAGTCCAATGCAGGGTAGTTAATAGTTGAATTGGGGCTAACCAGTACTAGAGATAAGCTTGATCATGAGATATGACAACATCAAGGGATTCAAGCAACCAAAACAGGGATCAAACCACAAGCTAACCCAACAATCTAGGAAAGTCGAATGAGCTTGGAGAAAGATCAGTGCCTTGGGAATTGGGACAAATGGAGTCAAAGTGAGTTTAACTTGTAGATCAGGACCCCTATAACATACGACAAGTGGGCTACTAAAGGTTCGATGAATGGATCTATCTAGATCTAATAGTTCATGATGTGACCTAAGTGGACCACAATCCCTTAAAACAAGGAATGCTATCCCCAAGGCAAGATTTCACAAAATGACCTACTTGACATAGGTTTCAAGGTATGCTTGTTCCAAATCCACCAAAATCTCAAAAACCCACATCCTATAAGTGGACAAACTCAATCCCTTCAAGAAGTGCAACCTTGACCAAGGAGGGTAAAGAGTGTGGTAAATGGGATCAAGACAAGTCCAATAGCATCCAAAATTTAGATCCAAGTAGTTTAAGCAAGTGACAATGTGGATCTAGAAAATCAAGGCAATCCAAGGGTTAGATCTTACTAGATCTGAGTTTTAAGATACCAAGTGGTCCAAAATGGGGTTTTAATCCCTTAAAATGTGGAATAGGGCCCACAAGGTGGAAATCACAAAAGTGATAGTCTAGGGGTAGGTTATTGGATATGTAGATTGCAAATCAAGAGGAATCTCAACTACCCATGTACTAGATCTAGGTTAAATCACCCAAACCAAGGACTGCGACCTCACTTGGAGAGGCTAAGTTGCCTTGGGAAGGGGGTCAAATGGAGGCCAATCCTCACCAAACTATAGATCCGGGATGCCGTGGATACTATAGAGGTGGGTTTTAAATATCTTACCCAAGAAGCCACTAGATCTTAGTAGATTTGAAAAAATGTAAAAATGGGGGTTTTGATTAATTAGGGTTTGAAGTATTTTAGACAAGTGGATAGATCATGGAAAGAAATTACCTTGAGATCATACCTGAGTGATGTGAATGAGATGCCTTGTTGTTGAGGAAGACTCTCGCAGAGACCAAATGAGAGATTGTTGATTTTGCTTGCCGAAATGATGCCCTAGCCCACAAGTGTGACCTCCTCTACTTGTCAATCCAAGGAAAGCGATTTCAATCAGAAAGGTCAAGTATGGAGGAAATACAAGCGAAGTGCAATAGTAACATGAAATAGAAGGTCCTGGGACAGTAATACTCCCTGTTACCGACGAAGAAACCCAAAGAAGAAGTAGGGAGGGTCCTCCCCTACCGATACGTCCTCCTTAGATGAATTCGGCCTCCACCTGTAGATGCAAAAAAGATGGTGCAAAAATATGGCAAGACAAGATCTCCAATAACTCAATGCAAAGGAAGAATCAACGAACGAACACCAAAAACATTCACCACAACACTGGAGATAGATGCAATAATAATTTTCTATTCCAATAATCCAGAGCCACAAGTCCCCTTTACAATGAGAAGCTCTCTCCTTTAAATAAGAAGGAGAGGCACCAAAACCCTAACCACTTTTTGAATGAGTGGCTAAGATTAAAAGATCAAAATGTCTAATCAATGGTTGAGATGAGCTCAACAATAAAATACATGGATCACTAATAAAGTACAACCATAAGTGGACAAAATTGCCCTAAGAGAGGGGATCCCACCAAATCATGATGACAAAATATAACAACTAGCTCATGGTGGGTCCAAGGAGTAATTTTAGACACCCTTGGTCAATCCCCATAGCACAATAATAATAAAATAGTCATCAAAGTACCAAATCGTGCCTCTATGGACAAATTGTGGGCCTTAGGAGGCCTCAGAAATCATCAGAAAATGCCATAAGTGATGGATGTGGGTCCTGATGAAGCTGAAACTGCTGGGGAAGGTGTGGCAGACATCCCACTCATCATCACTGATCATCCCATGTCAAAACTTTGCCTCAGTAGCCCAAATCGAATTCCTCTGTAGCCATTTCTACCAAATCCCAAACTGCCTTGGGAAGTGTGACACTGCCCCAAACTGCCACCTGGAGTGCCTGCGCTGTCAAGCTGAGGTCACTAGTGTGTTCGGGAGGGGGGTAATATGGTAAAAACAAGTGGCTGGACCACCCCCTCCATGCACAGTGCCCTAGGTCAACCAGATAAAAACCATCTCTGCTCTGACAGGGTCTCCGACAGACCAAAACTGCACCGGGATAGCCTACTGAGGCTCAATCATCACTGTAAGTGCCCGGAACTGAAAACAGGTTGTCTCATTGGACTCAGAAAGTCCAAATCTATCCAAGATGTGTACTCATACACCATATGGATCTCTGCATGATCATATAATACATCCAATATACCGGAACAGGTGAAATAATAATAATCTGTAAATGATCAAATAATGCTGAAAACCATAAATCATCATCATAAACTTGTATCTGATGCATAGAACTATCATGTACATGTACATGGACCATATATCATCTATCTGTATCATCACAAGGTCCAACCATTTCATGTCCTATGGTTGACCTTGGTCAAACTAGGTTTGACCAAGTCAACATAACCAAATATAACTCATACTATCATCAGAAGTTGCTGCAAAGTGTCAAAGGTTAATGCATGCTCTACAACTCATTCAAATAGCAATTATAGCAAAGAGTAATCATTACTGGCGATCTAAATCCAAATATATAGTGTCATTAATTATTATTATGACTCAGACTAGACTTTCAAGACCATACTCACTTCATAGTTGTGATCAATTTGCTAGTGAAGGGTGAAGGATTAAAATAAACTGGCTAGGCTAAAGGATGACTGACTGACTCAACACTGTGACACTTTGGATATGGGAAAGGGAATACACACCATAGTATATACTGAATGAGCAACAACACAAGGAATGGCGGTGTCTCACAAATGGATAAGTTGTTCAAAGAGGGTTTATTCACCTTCAACAAATGCGCACAATCCATAATACAAATGAGGCCAACAATTGTTTTGATATAGCATTTAAGTTCCATTGCTTTTTGGGCCTGAAGTTTCCATAGCCTTTGATCTATGTGTGTTTATAAACACATTGCATAGATTTACATTTATTTTAGGCTTTTTGCTGCAGGTGTGTTTTTAAGGCACTTGTTTACCTGAGCACTTCTAGGTGTGTCACAGACACTTGTTTACCTAGGTATTTTACATTTCACAAAAGATATAACATTTTATTTCATAGCCATTTTCATTTGGCTTGCCTTTCATTCATGTGTGTTTAAAAACACATTGCATGAACAGGCTTTTCATACAAGATAACATTTCATCTTCCAGATTTTGTATTCATGGCAGCACTAAAAGTTTCAGGTTTAGCCAACACAACTTTAGTGACTAGGGGGAGTTCACAAGGAAATCCAACTCACCATATTCAAGTTTTGTCACCAACTCAGAGCCGAGACACAATAAACAGGGAAGCTCATCCAATACAGAGGCTACAGTGGGGAAAAGTCCTCCATGCCACTAGTCAAGTAGTAAGTCAGGGTGATAAACTAAGAGGTAGGTAATGGATGGATGAAGACAATGAATAATGGAGCCAACACTAGCAAGCCAAGGTATGGTGGAATAATCACCTCTATTCTCCCTAAGGAGGGTAAAACCAATGAGTATGAATAATGAACTTCTAAGTCTGAGTAGGGACAACAGAATATATATAATAAGATCAACTAGGTCCACATATCTATATGATCGCTAGATCATGACACTAGATGCTAAGACATGCTATAAGAATCAATATAAAAGCAATATAACCACAACACCATGATATACCTGCTAAGTCATATACCTGAATGCTCATCATCTGAACCATCATCTGTCCTCTGAAACTGCTACTGTAACTCTGGGCACTACTGACTGCTCTGTACCAATGATATAATGGCTACATTGGTCATCTCTCTGAGTGTCCTGAGACTCAGCCATGGCATGGGGAATAAAACTGCTGTCCAAATCTGATAGTGATCCATAATAGATGCTCATCTCAGCATCTCAATGTAAGGGAACTGGCTGAATAGTGTACTGGAATCAGAAAAATAATGTATGGTAGCCCGACTACTATATATGTGATAACAGGGACAAATAGGGATTGATTGAGACCAAATCAAATCAGAAATGACGTCTCACTCAAGGAGGGTGAAATTGGGAATATTCCCTTTTACCTACTGTTATCCACTAAGTTGTACTTAGTTGGATTTCCAGTGAACCACAAAAGACTTGAACAATATACTTGCTCATTGGCAGTGTTCAGAAGTTCAACATGCCAATTTTGGCCCGTTTTTCAAATTTTTGCATGTTCATGCCCCACGGGGAGTTGTAATAAGTTGGTCTAGCATGATGTCTTTTGTAACAGACTTGGCTTGCCTAAGATCTAGACATCAATGCGGTACTCTAGAGTGTTTTTTCCTTGGTTTTTATGCATTGCTTTTCAGTGAAGCATAATTTTTGAGTTTTTTGACTCACACCTCCAAAGCTGGAGTATCCGCCTTGGTGGCTAAATCTTTGGAGGTTATTAAAATCTAAGCGTCTATGTATATTACCATGCTAGCCATCAGTATTGAGTCACATGAACATGTACTAGGTCACCCTAGGTTTTATTTTCAATTTCGCAAATAATTTTTTTTCCCTCAAACGGGACTATTTTTTAATGCTTTTAATGTAAAAGTAAAAAATCTCATAAAAAAGGGGTTAGGAGGTGAAATTCACCATGGGGGTGCTCGTTTTCTAATCTGAAGCACCCACATTACCCCTAAACTCACTTTAAAAATAATCTGGGTGATTATTTTTCACTTAAATTATTTTTTTTTCTCAAAAAGGCCAAAATATTAAATAAATGGCCAAAAAAGACAAAAATGTCAATTCCTAAATAAATGGAAGTTTGTCCCAAGCATGTCTAGAGACAAATTGAGTTAACTAAAGCCTAAATGGAGTTCACTGAAGGTCGTTGGGAGTTAACGACGCTTCAATCCTTGAAGATCTCATGAAGGGCGAGTTTACTTCATGTGAGGGTGGCACATTCCTTTGAAAGAGGGCGCATTCCTCTTGTTGGCGACTTGTGGTTGGGTGTTGATAAGCCCAATGTTTGGGTGTCAATCTCTATGAAGGATTGTGCCTACCTTGGGAGAGGTGGCGCTCATCCCTTCACTCCAACTCAAGCCTCATCCCTAAATCTTCCCTTGGAACTTGCTTTTACTCCTCTCTAACTCCAATTTAGCCCTAGTTAAACCCTAGATAGCTAATGTGCCCGCCTGGGCCTGGAACTCTATTAAAGCAGGGCCTCATTCCTCATTTGAGATGGATGCAAGGAACCTGTGCTCTTGTAATCAGTTTTCATTGTTGTATTTTTGCACCGAGTGTAAACGAGGTGCTTACAACCTAGTATGGGGGAGATCATGTAACGGATGTCACATGTAACGTTTGTCACGTTACGTTACAACCCAGTATGGGGGAGATCATGTAACGGATGTTACATGTAATGTTTGTCATGTTACGTTACAACCCAGTATGGGGGAGATGTTGTAATGTTTGTCACATTTGTCACGTTTGTCACGTTACGTTACAACCCAGTATGGGGGAGATGTTGTAACGTTTGTCACATTTGTCACGTTTGTCACATTACGTTTCCATGTCGGCTCATAACTTATAAAAAATCAAAAGTAATTAAAAATTTCATGTTCGCTCATAACTTATCAAAAATAAAATAAAAAATAATGAAAAAATTAAAAGAGAGGGATCCAATTTCTTGAGAGGTAATTTTTTTCTTAATGTGTAAAAAATTTAAGAGAACAAAAAAAATTACACCTCAAGAAATTGGATCCCTCTCGGTGCTTGATAGATATGGGTTTGAGATGGATCTACGCTGGTGAATAAAGTTGAAGGCTTTGGAGGTGTTACGTGGTACCAATACCATCGCACTTGCAGAGGTGCCCCAGGGAGAGGGGGTCATTTTTCTGACCAGGAGGGGTGTTTAGCCAACCTTTTTTGAGTAGGGTTATGGCTTGACCCCTTGGTTTCTCCCTTGGAAGTACTATGGCTTAGTGGCATTGTTGACTGCCTCATGAAAGGGCTTGAAGTCCTGAGGTTGGTGTCCAGGGATTCCAGGGGTGGATCACTGGGTGACATGACCCCAACCTTGATTCATCATTCCAGCAGCAGATGTTTCAGCACTGAGGCACCTATCTATCCTCCAGATCACTTTACACACCCTCCTGGCCCTCCAGTTCATCAACACGCTCTCTCTGGGGTCCTCCTTTGATGATGACGTCATCCTTGAGACTAGAATGTTATGCTTGATTAGGGGGGGGCGTTGAGGGATTTTCACTACTGTTGGGGTTAGATGGGGCATGATGACCCCCCCCTCTGCAGCCTGGTCTTCAGAACAGGGTGATCTGCTCATTTTTAGTCATTTTAGTCATATGTGGGTAAAGACTGGGGAAAATACCCCAAATTACCCACAGTTTTGATTATTTTATATTATTGTTGTTTTAATTTTAAGTTGACATTTTATAATTTCAAATTGACATTTAAAAAGACATGTCGGCCTGGATTTTATTTATTTTTGTAAAGTGAGTGTGAAAAAGTATAAATAAACTTTTCCTCACTTCATTTTAACCCAACTTATGGGATAAAATATTTATTTCTAATTTTTACCCTACTTGGGCTCTTTGAGTGATGCACACCTCTTGAGGATGGATGCACTTGCTAGTTTGGAGACAAATCTTTGAAGCATCTTTTGCTCTTGCTCTTTGCTAAGGTGATGCTAGGAGTTGTTTGTTTAACACATGCACAAGGAGGTATCTAAGTTTCTTCTCTTGATTTCTCTTTGTTAAATGTTGGATGTGTGTTTTTCTAAGGTTGAATGGTAGCCATTAATGCTGCATTTTGTCTTAGCTAAGTCATTTTCAGCGTTTAGTTACCGTAGCATTGTAAAGCTTGAGCTTTAGGTTTCCAAGGTTTGTCTTAACTAGGGCCTCTTCAACCAACGTTTGTGGTTGTTGAAGAAAACCCCAGTTTGCCAAACTTGGCAAGTACCATCTCAAGTGGAGGGCCATCCTCCTTGATGCCCTAAGTTTGTCCATTTTCTCTACATCAAACCCTCGTTTATAATTTTTTTGTAAATATTATTGTTAGGTTAATTTTGCATTTTCATGGTAGGATTATGGTTAAAATTAGGTCTGCAATTTTATGACAAAACCCTAAAAATAAAAAAAAATTATTATTTTTTTTTTCGATTTTTTGGCCTTCCTAAAATTTCGGCCCTCTTCTACAATTTCGCCCTGCCTTCTTTAGCCCTAAAAACCCTAGGGCGAAATTTTAGGAAGCTTTAAAAATTCAAAAATATAAAAAATTCCTAAAAAAAACTTCTTCTCGCCTCTTTAAATTTTGTTAAATAGCTTAAGAAGTAGATCTATGTCTTTTATGTATAATTATTTCAGATCTATTCATCTTTAGCGTATTTAAAAAAAGTTAGATCGTAGCATTACCAAGAAGCTTTCTTTATCACAAGATCTAAACTGAATATTGTACTTGTATTTAAAAATTTTCAAATATTTTTCCAAGTACAATTTTTTTTAATTTTTGTTTCTTGTTTCCCATCATATTCTAATCATATTAGCTTGCTGTTTTTTAGCAGGTCCAAGGAAAAACAAAAGGAAGTTCTAGCCATTTTTCGCCAGAAAGTGCCAAGAAGACATCCCGTGGACCCCTTTTCTCAAGCTTTTATTTTTAGAATTTTGAAAGCCCTTAGATCCAAGTTAAATAGACTAAAGTGGCATTTATTTGAGCAAGTATTGTAATATTATTAAACAAGAGCAGTGGGCTACACAACGCCCACACCCCATTCCCCCCTGGGGGGATTTGCACTATGTCAATTTTTGTGGTATAATTTTTTCTGACAAACACACACACACCTTTTAATTTGCAGGATGTATACTTTATTTTAATAACCTTGATTTTACTTCATTTTTTCATTTTCGCAAGTGTAAATTAGAAATAACACAAAATCTCTTTGCCACGAAGTATGCTCTCACCACCACACAAAGGCTTTGCCGATTGGTGGTGGATGATCAAAAAAGTGACACATAGATTTTGTGTTGCTTTATTTCTGTTTTAGCTTTAAACATTCTTTTCTTTCAAGCATTAACCGGAATAAAATTTTAGCTTATAACTCAAAGTATGCTCTTTTCCCTTGCGGGCATTCTGCCTGGCATTATGGGAAATCAAAAAGAGCTGTGTTGCCGCTAGATTGTGCACTTGGTTAACGCAATAAAAATCTATGCTAGTGCTCTGTGCGCCCCTGGGGGCAAGTCTCGAGTCAAGGCTGTCACCTGATCTTGACTCCTTCGTTTAGGCCAACTCCTAACCGAAGCCAAGGGGGGTAGTCCATAAGGAATGTTTCTAAGGTTATTAGAATGTTTCGTTAAGACTAATTATGGATGTTTTAAGGAGTTTTGAGAAGGCATGATTACAACAGTCCTAGTTCGTTTGCAAAAATGTTTTAAAGATATGCTTTCAACAATAGAAAATACAAGACTGCCAATATATAAAGATACAACAACAGTTTACGATATTAAGCAAAAATAATGAATAGTGTTGTTGTGGACCAGTGCCAAATGGAGTCTTTAAATAACAGATGTTGCTGAAAGGGAAATGTTTTGCAAATGTCTCTTGGTTGATTTTAAATTATTAATGGTTTAAAGTTCGTTAAGGGAAAAGGGGAAACTCCTGAGATACCGAGAGGTACAAGGAGCAATGTCCGGAAATTGAGGGAAGGTGGCTCCTCATGAAGACGTGTGGGCTGGAATGGAGTCTCTAGGGCGGTGTTCAACACTACACCAATAAGGGTGTAGCCTAACTGTGCCCTGAGGTCGCCTCCCAGTTGTTCCTACTTCTTCTGAGAAATCTGCCCATTCAAAACTCAATTATCTTAGTGTCGGATTTTCACTATGTGAGGGGTTGTTACTTTTATTAGGTGAGTTGTTTAAATTAGATGTGAAGATTTAAAAAAGTAGTTTACAACTCTTTCTGATTTCCCACAGGGCCAGGCAAAATGCCCGCAAGGGGAAAGAGCATACTTTGAGCTATAAGCTAAATGTTTATTCCAGTTAATGCTTGAAAGAAAAAAGTGCTTGAAGATGAAACATAAATAAAGCAACATAAAATCTACGTGTCACTTTTCTGATCATCCACCACTAATCGACAATGCCTTTGTGTGGTGGTGAGAGCATACTTCGTGGCAACGAGATTTGTGTTAAATTCTAATCTACTCTTGTGGAAATAAAAAATGCAGTAAAAGCAAAATTTTTAAGTTAAAGTATATGTAACGAATATAAATGATATTAAATATAAAATAAATAACAATATAAATAATCACATAAATAAATAATTAAATAGCGTAAATATTAAAAGAGATGTGTCTTTTGAAAGAGTCACTATCAAGCCTATAAAACTAGGCTATCTTATCATTGTAAATCATTATTCAATTTTTACATATATAATATTTTTAGAGACGGATTATCTCCCTATGTAAACCTCGGATTCGGGTTATTCTTGCAACACCGGACTCGGTGTAGCATTTGGTATCAAAGACACATTCGACTCAACTCCTGCACTCCACGCTCTAGCTCGGCTCCGACACTCCAACATTTCCACCGCTCTGTGCACCTTCCTTCTCCCTCCACCATCCACTGCTCCTATTCCCCTCGCTCTCCCATCGACGTTTCCCCTCCTCCCTCCACCATCCGCTGCTCCCTCCCTTTCACTGGTGACTGCGCCCTCCTCCAACAAACGACCTTTTCCTACGCCGCCTCCACCCAACGCACACACCACCTCCCCCGTCGCCTCTCAACTCCCTCTCCGCAGCGACCATCGCGTCGGCGTGCTCCTTCCTCGCCAACCCTCCCTCCTCGCGGGCTGCCCTCCTTACCACCACCGTCCGCATATGCCACAACTCTGCCTTTCCGCAACGACCTCCACCTGCGTGCCTCCTCCATCGCGTCCCTGTTCCTGTTCAGCGCTGTCCCCTTCCCTCTCACTCCAACCTCCCCACTCCTACGCGCACACCGCCCTCCATGCAAACCCTAAAACCTGCAACAAAAACAAACCAATATTAATAAAAAATAAAAAATTTGGTTGAGTGGGGGAGGTTCTAGATAACCCTAAACCCCTAAGAAAGCTATTAAAGCAACCCCAACTACTCTATTTCTCTCACACCATTCACTTGAGTATTTTGAGTTAAGAATCATTCTTGACATTCTTGGGAAGTGTAGCCCTAATAGTAGTTACCTATAGCAATAAATAGTAGTTACCTACAGCAGTAAAGAGGCTTTGAGTATCCCTAACAACTCTGAGCTAACTGTGTAGTTAAAATAAACTTTTGTGGGCATATTCCAAGGTGACAGTCTGTTACAACAGCCTTGAAACAACCTTTTGAACAACAACAATTTCCTCAGCATGTTAGACATATGATTCAAGTGAAATATGCTCAGTATGGCTCCTAGCAAAATACATATAGGAGCTCTTTTTGCAAATTTGTGTATAATGGTTTTGATTCACATGGTTGAACATATATATATATATATATATAATTTTTCAAATATTGAACATTTTATGTATTTTTCTTGGACTAGTTTTGTAATCCAGTTTTTTTCCTGGTTTTGGTCTGGTTCCGGTTCTTGATGTCGGCCGATTCGACCACCGGTTTGGTTTTTGTAACATTGGTTGAGATAAGTGGTTTTGACTGTAAATTTTCTGTACTGAAATTTCTCTGAAGAAATAAATATTCCTCACTCTCTCTGACAGGTTTTCCCCTTGTCGGTTTTTCCTGGGCGTTTAGCCAAAAATTTCTGAGTCTGAAATTTTATGGTGTGCATGAATATTTAATTTTCTGTCTGTAAAAAAAAATTGAGTTTCAGCAGTGTTTTTGAAGTCTGAAAATTTTATGTTATTTCCGGTCATCATACAAAACTGGGTTGGGCATTAAACAATGACAAGTTGACTTGAAAACCAGGTTGGGTTGAAATCTTAGAAAACTTTCATTTGCTGGTGTTTTTTTCTCTCAAGTCATAGAGGGTTTCCCCAGGGTAAATTCATGTGTCAAATGTGATTGCTTATGTGTATGATTGTTATTTGATTTAAAGTATTATTTCAGCTCCAAATTAAAAATAAAAAATTAACACCTTTAACTAACAATACCTCAAGAAATGTTGAATGTCTCTTTCTAGTTACAAGATTTGCTGGGTAGTTGCTGAGTAACAGTGTATGAACTCCATTTTTCTTCCAGGGCTGAACCTACGAATTGGGCTCCATTAACAATTCGTTAAGTGGTGTTGTGTTGTGAAGTTAACATGTTTTTTCCTAGTCAGGAACTCCGCAGCCCATTGATTAAAGGCGAGTGCTGTTATTAAGTCTTTAAACCATACTTCATGGTCATTATGTAAAGGACAACTCTGCAGCAGTCATAAGGAGGACTCTGCAGCAATCATAGATTCCCACTAAGATAATGAAACAACAATTGTAAATCATTCTGTAGCATAACTACTTAGCACATTGAGATCTAATAACACATGCAACCAAAATAATCCATCACAATCCTTAAGGCTGCCAAAATACATCAATTTACAAGTAATAACTAGATAAACTGAAATGGAAAAAATGGAAAGTTTGGGGCTTATGGGTGGGTAAATGGATAGGAGAAAGATGAGCAAGAGAGGCCAAGTCTTGGGCTCATCAGTACTCTTAATTTTGCTCAGTGTTTGCTGTAATTTTGAGTTCTTTTCACCAATTTTGGTCATTAAAGGAGATTTATATAACTTCATTTCATTTCTCTCTCTTTAGACACAAACAGACACTGCCATTTTGAATTTTTCCTATTCCCTAAAAGTTTCAAAATGTTATTTTCAAAACTTTTATTTGTTTTCCTCTTTCAGATAACTTAGATCCAACTATATGATTATTAAATTTATTTCTTCTGTTTCAGGTTCTCAAGAAATCTCAGAAAGGGAGGAAGAAGAAAAAGAGGGATGATAGTCAAGTGGATCCAGTCCAATCTGGGGACAATAGTGGTTTGCAAGATGCCACTGAAGATGCAAGCAAAACGAGAGATTACCATTATGAAAAAGTAAAAAACGGGCCAGCAGAATTACATGACGGGAAAGCTAACTCAGATGTGCATACAGATGATGCAGAGCAAGGCGACAGCATGTTCAAAGATGATAGAGATAGAAAAGTGCAGCACAACAGCTCTTTGAATAATGCTGATGAACGTGAAGAAGATGAAATAGAATGCATGGAAGAGAACTGTGATGATAGATCAGAAAACTTACCAGATGATGTTGAAGGTAGCTCAGAAGATGATAACCATGCAGGCAGGAGAGAAGCAAATTTTGATATCCCCAAATATATCTCCTCTTTTGCTGACAACACTATTGTTCAGAATTACTGTTGGTTGCTTAAATTCTACAAGACCAATTCTCCTGCTACAAACCATTATATAATCCGCATGTTGCAGCGTATTTGTGATGATTGCATGCTGGCACCAATGCTTTACCAGGTCATTTTAACCTTAAATTACAATTTGAATAATCTTTGAGGCTGTGGAATATTTAATTCCAGATTTAAGCTGTTTTTTAGATTCTAACCAAGAAATATTTTGTGCAGCTATCTCTATTTTGTATATTCTATGAGATTCTTTCTGATCAGAAGACATTACAGTCAGATAGATACAAAAATATTGTTGAATTCCTTACAAAACTGTTGCGTGCATTTTTCAAAAAGATGAAGGATCAGCCGTTTCTTTTGTTGGAGATACTTTTCTGGAAGACCCGCAGGGAGTGTAATGTTATTAGTGCAGATCACTTGCTGTCTGAGATGAACAAATGGAAGAGAAAAGGGGATTCCTCCAAGCAACGAGGCCTTGCCGATGCTCTGGGTGATGAAGAAGCTGATGACACTAACACGGGGAAGAGTACAGTGGGGTCATATAAGAGAAATCTTGCTGAATCTCTTGGTGATGATGAGGCTGATATGCCTTTAGATGAATTTGATCATCAGGAGTAAGAAACTTTCTTCAGCGACTGTAGATATGATGGTGCTAGTTTTTTTTCTCCTTTCTGTTGGCACTTCTGGAAGGTCACTTGTGGGAATTTAATCACTTCTGTTTTGCAACATCTTAGTTTTCTCTGTTTCAGAAATCTTACCAGATTAAAGTTAAACATCATTTCCAGTTGTTTAGACAGTATCTAAAATGCTACCTTCTTGGAGATTTTTTAGGAAGAAGACCCTTTCAAAAGAGCAGAACAGGAGATCTCCTAAGAAGAGGAAGAGCCTTATTTTTAATGATGAACAAGAAGCTCAGATTAAAGAGCTTTTTGAGCAGTAAGTTTGTTTTTGTATGCCTTGAAAGTTTCGGTGAAGTTTAAATTCCTGGCAAAAACTATTTACTTGTTAACGTCATTTCTTAGTTTGTGTTTTCTGGAGCCTAAACTGTGTTATCAAAGGACATGACATCTCTATAATATATAGCTGGAACAATAGAATTGTAAGTATAGAAATCCAATTTTTCTATGCAAGAGAGCACAAAGATTCATTAAGAATGTAAGATTCGAGGCAAGGGTTCTTCTGATTATGCTAAATAGAAACAGAGCGTGAAAATAATGCATCAAAAACATTAGTTAAGATTGAAGGTCTTAAAAGGATGCCTTTTCCATATGTAATGGAGTTAATGGTATCATTGATGATTGCAGTAAATGCTGATCATATGAATAGTTGCCTGACCATGTTCATTTTGTACATATCAAAATTTATTCTGTTGAAGATGCATCAAATAGCACCAGAAATAGTTAAGCCAATTGATTGGCTATTTCCTAATTTTATAAAATGCATGTTTTTATCAACAAGCTTGTGTTATCTAAATTGTACTGCAGGTTTATTCATAATCTTTATTGATTACATTTAATGTTTTTTAACAGGTACAAAGGAAGTAGAAGGTGCAGCCATATGATTGCAGAGGCACTTCATGCTGATGGAAAAATTTCAGCAGCCCAAGTTTCTCGCAAGCTTAAACAGCTTGGTCTCAAGGTTGGCTCAAGCAAAAGGGAATCTCAAGTTGTTGAGATTTTTAATGATGAGGATGATGAGACTGCAGAAGATGTTGAAGATGGTGTTCTGGAGAAGTCTATTTCTGTTGGTATTCATGGCCAGACTGGCAGAAAAAGACAAATTTTGGATTCAGAGGATGACTTGGAAGATCAGACACAACAGACTGATTTGTTGAAGTAGTTCCCGATCTTCTCCCTATAGTTTTCTGTTACATAATCTTTTGATTAGATTGTTGACTCATTTTGAAAGGATTTATAGTAAGAAATCGCTAATCAGGAAAATGTGATTTCACAGGAAGACAAACAGGAAAAGACAACTTTTGGATTCAGAGGATGAGTCAGAAGATGAGACACAACGGAGTGATCAGTTGAAGTAGTTTCTAACATTCCCCTATTATTTAGAGTTTTCTGTTACATTTTCTTTTAATTGGGTTGCTGACTCAACTTCAAAAGGATTTTTATATAAGGAAACACACTAATCAGGAAATTGTGATTTTGAAACAAAGAATGGAGAAGGATACAGATGTATCAATTTTTTACAATATTATGGATATGATACAGCTGGACGTGGCATGCATAAAAACAATTATATGTGTGTGTAAAATATTGGTTCTTATGTATGATACCTATTATAAATCAGATCTCATTGAGAAGTAGAGTTTTTTTTTTTTTAAATAAAAAGGATTATATATTACTGCATATCATAAAGTACAGAGCTAGTCCACAGAACCATTACTGTCTTAGGCATTCCCGGCCAAACAGGAATCCTTATAACAAAAACAAAATTAAACAGAGTTGAGCTATTCCCGGCAGAAACTCCACCAAACAGGAATTTGACATATACAAAGATGTTCAAATCCTAAATTTACCAGTCTATCCATGAAAACAAAACAGGAAGACATCTATTCAGAACACAGAGAAGAGCCCTAGTCAATACTAACAACGGGAGGATCCCTACCCAGAGAGTTCTGCTCCTGACCGGCTCCAGACAACTGGTTCTTAGCGCTAACAGACAGGCCACCCACCTCAGTGTCATGTTCATGCCTAAGACCCCTCTGCGGGACCTGGGCAGTGTCGACAGAATGTTCCCCTACTGGAGGAAGCCCAGCGCCCGCCATGCCCCCAGTCTCCCCAGCATCTTTCCCCTGAACAATGAAGACGAGGCCAATTTTCTTGGCGATGGCGTCAATCTTCGCGTGCATGATGCGGTTGTCCAGGTTGTGCGTTTTCCACGATCTAACCGGTTCGGTATCCCCTTGATTCTTATTGTAGGCGTCCATGAGCACATTTGCCATAAGGTTCTTCGTGACCTAGCAAGTCATCAAAGTCCGGTCATAGAGAGAGGCCCGACTAGCAGTGGAACTAGGGTCCGTCACCCACTCCTCAATTTCTTTTTGGATATCCTTGATGGGAATACCTTGGACCTCATTCCAGAGAGTTTTTTCGGTCTACTCAACTTCATCTCTAACAGACCGAGGAATACGCCCGCGGAAGGAGGCCGACGCTCGAAGACGGGATTTTGAGGAAGCCCTAGTAACTCGACCGATTCTGGCGCTGCCTTGAGAAGAGGTTTCCCCGATTACCAAACTCCCTATGCCTCCCTGAACCAAAGGCTTGCTAGACTTGCTACGTCGAGAGGGGGCCATGACGTGAAACTTTCGCAATTCAGGTGGTCTAACCCGAGAGAACCACCCCAGCTTCCTCTCAGCAGAGCTATCAACACTATCAAAGCTCCCAACACCAGGCGGAACAAAGAAAATAACGGTGAAGGAGCAAAGGAAATCCTTCATAATAAAAACCTGAGGTGTAATCATGGAGAAGAACGGGCCTGGCCTGACCAACGTCGGGAGGTACGAAAATATCTGTTGTGTAATTAAGAGCCCATATGCCCGAATGAGGAATGAACTGTAAATAGTACCAAAAAATCTACCACCACCTTTTTCAAATTGATTGCCACGCTTAGGAATAATCTTAGCCGTAGCCTTCGAAATGACAGGTAGAGCGAAATACGTCATTCAAGGCGTGGGAAAATTCGGACACATGGCTCCCTAATAACTGCCCCATCACATATTCTGTCAGTTGCCACCTGTGGCTCGGACGACCTTGGCCCCATCAGATTGTCGTTAGCCAGATGATTGCATGACCTAGTCCAGTCATCCGCAGGAAAATCCAACAGTGATCTAATCGAAAGAGAGACACCCTCATCCACACCATGATTGGCAAGGTAGTCCGCCATTTTGTTGGCATCCCGTTTAACATGAGAGAAAGAGATGGCCTGTCGATTGGACAACGGAACCTTAAGGTGCTCCAGGCGAGCGAGAAGACGCCAGCTGGAGGAAACTTTCTCAGGGGACTGCCCAAGGAAGAGTTTCTTAGCCATGAGAATTAGGATCTGAGAGTCGCCCTCCAAGATAACAGGATACCAAGCTTGAGAAATAATTAGGAGGAGACCTTGGATAAGGCCTTCGAGTTCCGCGGAATTATTGGAATCATGCCCCATGTAACCAAATAAAACTTTCAGAATTCTCCCATTGCTATCCTTGCATACCCCACCAAATCCCGCCGGATCGGGGTTTCCCTTGGAGGCCCCATCAAAATTGACTTTGAAACCGAAGGGAGGGGCAGGAGATCATCGAGCTGGGATAACAGGACGGCAGATAACCACTTTCTTACGAAGACTGTTCAGGTCCAACCGATTTAGACCCCAACCTGCGGCAATGCGCCATTCCCCCTCAGTGAGGTCTTTATCTTTGTCATTCCATTGTTGGATTTTGATAGTCTCTATCATATTTCTGACCAATTTCCTCCATACAACCTCTTCTTGGTTTTGTTTATCCCTGAAAATGCGTTCATTCCGTTCTTTCCAGATAGACCAGATTGTTAAACCTGGGAAAACCTGCCACATGGTAGCGATGATAGGATTTGTGAAGGCTTTTAGATCCCAAGACTTGAGAGATTTTTCAGGCTGACCTCTTGTTCGATTACTTCGCTGGAAAATGGAGGCCCCTCTATCCCAGATCGAAGACGAGAAGGGACAAGAGTCAAGAAGATGACTAATAATTTCTTCACTATTGAGGCATAGCGGGCATCGGGGGGGACCAAGAATTCCCCTTTTCCTTAAATTCTCTCCTGTCAAAATTCTCCTCCAAACCACTAGCCAACAAAACACAAAAATTTTGGGCCAGATGTTCATTTCCCATATCCTCCCCCATATTTCTCCACCATCCTCATTGGACTGGGAGCGAATATCATAAGCCTCTTTGATATTAAAAGTGTTAGTTTTGTACCTAGGGAAGTGTTCCCCAAGTGACAATAGCCTAATGTCACTTAGAAGGGGGAAAAAGGTGACCCTCACATTAATTGTCATTAATGAGACTTTATAACATTAAAGTCACTTTTTGCTAAAGTTAAGTGGGTGAGTGATTTTTTATTTAAGTGATTTAAATAAAAGTGACTTTTCACTCTCATTGAATCTTAGCCATTGGATTGGATCTATCTCCACCGTCGGATTAGATACCCACTTAGGGTTAGACAAAAAGCATGAGGGATGCACTTTTCATTTTCACTTTTGCATTTGGAAAGTGAAGAGAAAGAGCAGAGAGAGAGCTAGGTTTTTGGCACGAATTCCAAGGAGTGAACTTGCACAGAAATCGAGGGGATCTTCAGCATTTATTGTTGGTGGTACATTTCCCAAGAAATCCATATTATACGGATTTCCAGGCATATATTTCTAGAGCAGCATGGTTTTCGAGAAAGCACAGAAATTGAGGCATTGTTACAGCACAGAATTAGAGGTGACCGTACAGGCCGTACAATAGCAAATCTGGGCACTGTTTTCAAGGAAATTTCTGGCACGAATTTCAAGAAATATTGGCACAGATTTCGAGGTCATCTCAGGCACGAATTTTGAGGAGATTTCTGCACAGTTTTCGAGGGGTTTTTCAGCATGAAATTCGAAATCTGTACAGGCCGAATAGACTGTTTTTCTGGCATAGATTTCGAGGTTTGCACAGTGTTGTCCGCCAAACTGCACACCAACAACATAAATCTTTCGAAAGCTGTCTCCCTCACTGGAAAGTGGGGAGAGGTGTGGCCTTGGGGGCAAGCAATGAGCCAGGTACTGTCACCTGAATCCCAGCTCCTCCGTTTAGGCTAACTCCTAACGAAGCCAAGGGGGGTAGTCCCTACAAAGAGTTGTCTAAGGCTCTTGTGTTTTAAGTGTTTTTTGTGTGGGGTGATGCGGATGAGTGTTGTTTAGGAGTTTTTTGTAAAATGATGGGAACACAATTAAACACGCAATCCATGTTGCAAATTCCACAAGATACAATTTAGAAGATGAACAATATACTTCTGGCTTAGAAATAAAACAAAGCATCCACAAGATAAAGATTAAACAAATGACAAGGACATATGGTCCAGATTCAGAAGATATATAAGAGTTTTTAAAGACCAGTGCCAAATGGAGTCAAATGAAATACTTGCGATGCTGAAAAATGTAAGTCAAAAGTAGCTGTTTGTGAGATCGTTTTGAAATTGTTCTTGGTAAATTTTAAGTGTTTTAGATGTTCTTCATTATTAGGATAAAACCAAGGATATCAAAGAATGTGCTAGTTGCCCTCCTCCAAGACTTTGTGCTAGCTGCAAAACAACGGTGAGAAATAATGCTGGAGACAGCCTGCAATATACATTAGTGCATCAAGATGGTATGGCAATCAACAATCCCATAAGAGTATCACCCAAGAGCCAAGCAAGAGCAACAACGTTTTCTCTTCTATTTCTGTCCAAAAATGCCAAGAGAGGGTACAATGGGGTGAGTGCCTTCTCTTATAGAGAATGGCCACTCCCAAAATAGGTTCCCCCCCAAAATGGAGGGTTGAGATCACTCCCCAATCATCAAATCGAATGGTGGAGAGAGATGCTAAGTGGGGGTGCGAATTACCCAAGGAGAGTGCACTAGTGGAGAGAGGGGGACCCATGTGGGCCATACAATACAATAAGGTGGAGTTGGGGGGTGTCTATGGGATGTTTTATCCCCCCAACATAATACATCAAGGCCCAACACTAATACATCAACCAAATCGAATTCCCCTAGGTGGAGAAAAACGCCCCTATGGGCAATTCGACCTCTAATGAAGAGCTGCCATGGAGAGGGCCCCACAATGTGCTAATAACATATGAAACATTACCATTTTACCTTAGAAATTACCTTTTCCTTTGCCAACCATTGATTTTGCCATTTGCCTATAGTTGCCTTAGTCAAATTCTGATTTTCCATGTAATTTTTGCTGGTTTATATGGCTGAAGATGAAATTTGGGCTTTTGACCCACTTTTATTGCCCGGATTGCCGAACTGTCTGCTGTAATGTGATCGTGGACCCCAAAAGTAGTAGGAATGACCACTCGAACGACCTCGATCCATTACTTAGGCATTATTTGCCCAAAATCCATAATTTTTAATTAAAACAGGTCAAAATTGACCAATAATAATTAAAAATTTCTCAAATGCTTCAATCTTTTGCAATTTTGACACCTGCATGCTCATATGGGACCCCTGTAGATAATAATTGGCCGAAATCAAAATTTCGGTTGCAACATTTTTTCGGGCCCATTTTTGGCCTAGTCAACTCAGTTTGACCAAGTCAAAACTGGTCAACAATAGTGCTAGCTGAATACCTGTGTGCAAACACGAAGTGACAAGGCTCAATTATACAAGTTAGTACATTATTAAGCAATATAATGATAACATGGTGATCAAAAATACATTAAATCCCGAGATAATACAAGGCCCTGATGAGGTGGGCCCACCACCTCCAAAAGACTAAAATGCTATGCACATCATTTAGGATTGACCACTTTGCTGATTTTAGGTGATGTGGATAATCAAGGCGAAAGACAACGGAAAGACAATGATGAAGATCATGTGACCCTTTGGACAACTCGGGAAAGCGGGGTCCACTGAGATAAGTAGGCCATGACAGAACACAGGGAAGGGCGGTGCCTCACAAATGGGTATAGTGCAGGGAAACCACCACTAGTCATCTAACAAGTATCTCACAACTCACATCCGTGCCCGAAGACTCTGTGAGGTTCTTTTCTAGAGCCGGGTGTTCGGCAAACCATAACTTGAGAGTCTAGGGGGCAATCTTGAGCTTGTCCCTTGCTCCCTCTCACCTCCTTGCCCTGCGGGACTAGGTGAGGAATAACCACTACAAATGCTGACATGTATGGTTGACCTGAATCCATGTGTGTTCATAAACACATTGCATGGATTTTACAATGAGTTTCATACTTAGCCCTTTTTGGCTAGATTTTACATTTACAACATAATGGCCTTGTTGTCCTCCGAAATGGCATGCGTGTCGTTTGAAAGCCCAAAATGTGCAACGCCAGCTGGATGATAACTCTCTCAGGAGAGAGGCCAATGTCACCACACTCCTCTCCTCTTCGCTTTAGGTTGGCTCTTCTCCAACACTAGGGGGGTATCCCTAAAATAGGATCGCTAAGGCAGATGCAGTAACAAGCAAGGTGAATGGAAGAGGCTGCCTTAGAGAAACGGGGGTAACAAAAGATAATTTTGGATGGCTGATGGAAAGGAAAGGAAGATCAATCCTCAGGGAAAGACCAGTGCCAGTATCAGAGAGGGGCGAATGGAGTCAAAGGAAAACTCTAAAATGACCTTGCCGCCAGATGAATGTAGTAACCAACTAAGAGCTCTTGCACTAGAGCATACCTGAAAACCGCAAAGCTTAAGAGAAAAACATGGGTCAAATAAAGTTGTGCTAGATTTGTTAGCCTTCTATTCAGATGATCCCAGCTTAAGAATCGAAAGCAAGGAGCTAAGAGAGGTATTGCCTCATACAAAATGAAAGATGGCATACAAATAAAAATGGCAAGCAAAGGACGAAAGAATTTCCCATTTAGCCAAAGAATCCCATCATGATATTTTTCTATTAAGTTCTGGGGAAGAACTCCCAAAAATCTCCATCCAAATTACAATGAAGAGGCTAGCTCTTTATAGGCCAAAAAAGGCTCCTCTAGAATAAAATAATAATAAAAAAGGCAAACAGGTGGGTGAGATCCACCTTTTCAGCTCCACTAAAGTTTAAGAAAACTAAAGAGAACCACCCATGCGTACTATAGAGCCAACACAACATTCAGTTGACTGGTCCTTCTATGCTGCCACATCACAAAAGATGCCCACCAAAAAGGTAAGGTCGAATACGTGGATGCTAAACAAAACTTAGAGAAAAGAGCACCGCTCCAAACCAAGGATTTAGGAAATCACGGGAATTTACAGCTGCTGATTTCTCCGTCTGCCCCCAATGTGCCACATAAACCCCAGCCACCAGCTGCCTCTCCCAAAGATTGTATTTTTTAATGGAATTTGGCTGTTAGGTAAAATCGCGGGTTCGTGCCAGGGACACCACGAAATAAAAGGAGATCTCAACGCTAACTGAGGCAATCTGCGATCTCTCAGCATATGATATGGACCGGATCTTTCATTTAGCGTGAGTCATGGTAGACCACGACGAGTGATCTTCTGATTGTTGTAAGCTCAGCTGTAACACGCTCAGTTCATGGGTGTTGGTTCGTAGGTAAACCCGAGTTGTTGGTGCCACGTGATGTCAAGGAGGATCAACACATCTAAAAAATGTGAATCGACTGTCAGTGTGACCTATAATCGGCTGTTTGAAGAACACGCTGTTTTCCTTTCAATTCGGTGGAGCCCGATTTTTCTGATGGCGTGGTAGATGGACAAGAGTTCGAGCTGAAACTCATGCAATAGAGTCGTAAAACCTCCAATCGGCGGTCGATTTAAAACTCTAGCTTGATAGCGCGCCGGCTATGAAATGAAGAAAGCGTGAAGTGAATGCGCCCAAAAGCCCGTCAAAAGATGTGCAACCGACGCCATAAAACAACGATGACGGCAATTTAGAAAATCGTGATCACGGCTTTAACTTCTGCTGTGTGCGGTTTGTCTTATGAAAACCCGAGCTTTGGCGTTTCTCCTTCTACACAACTGCTAGTTCCAGCATTCAGCTGCCAATGCACTGTGTGGCATGTCAAAGCGGCCTCCCTGAGTTGACTTGTTCTGATAAAAGGAAACTACGCTGGCGGCTTCCAAAACAAATCGCGAAATTTGTTCCTCTTTGAGCTTGGGATGCGCTGTTTGTTCATCTCGTTGAACCCCGAGTGTCTACCTTGTTTTTGCTGTGCTTAATTCATCGCTGAAAACCGGGGCTAATAAAATATCATCGATCCATTTGCTGCTACATTGATTTGACCGAGTTCATCCTTTCCTTTCTTCAACCAGTCGAGAGGAATAATTGTATAGATATCGGGTCTTAAAACCTAGCGCGGCTAACCATCAAACGCTGTCGAGTTTTATGCACACGACCGAGAGCTCCCATAACAAAATATATTGTTGTTTCTTTAGAGTTTCGGGCCTTCTCCATTTGATTTAAATGCGATGATAATTTACTGTCAAATGATCCGCAGCGGCTGCTACTCATCGAACAGATCTGGTTCTGCACAGATAATTTGTTAGTACATCATTTGTCTCAGAAATTTCAAAAATTTCAGTCTCCTTCATATCTACAGAATCATATGCCAAGACATCCTCCATTTCCATCGATCTAGGGCCATCCAAATAATTTTGGATCAGTGCAAGCTTTGACAGCTAATGAATCAACACATCTCTTTACAATTTGTAATTCCTCAGCATGTGGAAGCACATGCTCGCAGCTTTGAAGCGCCACCTGATTTCAAGAAAACCTCTGTCTGAGAAATCAGATTCACTTTCTTGTAAATCCAATAAATGTTCCTGCTGTTGTGCCTGTGGACACCCCTGCTTTTGTACGTTCCCGTGAAGATCTAGAAATTACAGTATTCTCTGCTCCTGCCCGAAGATGCTGCTGTTTCAAAGCCATTATTTTGGCTTCAAATTCAAATCTGATGTTCTCCCATTTTCGTCGTCTTACTCATTAAAGTCTTGATAAACAATTTTGCTTCATTCAACATAATTTGATTACTTATTTGTGTTTGACTTGCTGTGCTCTTATCGTATGCGTGACATACTGCTCCATCATCCAAAGGTTGCTCTGGAACACTAAACATCTCTAGCCGTGGATCTGGATGAACATCAACCTTAATACACACAAAGAGCTCCGTATGCCAGGAATGCAAAGCTTTAAATTCCAACAATCCAGAGACTTCTGGAAACTGAAGTTTTAGGCACTGTACACTTTCCCTCAATGAAGGTGTATTGAACAGAACCCAAAGTACACAAATCAACTGTCAATGTATGATGGCACCCATTCATCCTGGAATCAATATTCCCTTCATCATCAAAGATTCTAAACGCAACATCCTTTCTCAACAGGATTTTCATAAGCATCTAGCACAGTGTCCTGACCCCTGTAGCAGCTCATTTATCCAATCAGCAAGGGAGGTAAGGACTAATAACAATATTCTTCTAGTAAATCCAGCAGATAACCCAGCTTCAAAGTGAGTGGGTGACTTTCGTTTCCATTATGGCGCCCCTCTTCATCCTGCAGACCAGTGAGACACCCTTCAACAGTACCAGTGTAGCAGGAACAAACTTCCTTCATCTGAAACAAAATCTAAATCGCTGCAGATGCATTTAAATCTGGACAGAATGATTTAAAATTTAAAGACAAAGCCTGCAAATCTTCATTTGTGATCACAATCATGAAATTCTGAGCAAAATCTGACTGTTGGTTTGTAAAAAATCCTTCCTGCTGTGCTTGTGGACACCTCTACCAAAGTGGGGATAACAGGCCCTTTTTGGGCTTGATTTACATTTCTTCAGTTCTTTATTTCTTCATTTACATCAAGGCCCTCTTGGGCTACATACATATCTCAAAAGATATAAACATGGTGCTCATACTGCAAAGGTAATGGGGTGAGCAATACATGCTTCGATGACCAATGGGGAACACCCGGTGAGGCTACGCAATCCTAGCTGCATTGCAACATCAGGGGCAACTGACAGGAGGAAATCCCAGGTCTCAAAGTGTATCTCACACACTAAAGAGCCGAGGCACAATAAACAGGGAGTCATGGCAAACTCAGAGATCCGTGGGGAAGGGGTCCTCGGGATCACAAATCAGAATCCAAGTCGGGAACAAGTACCATGGATGAGTCAGATGGATGGGGAAAGTGATAATGGAGCTAAAGTCAACTACCGATATGGACTAAGTGATCAAGTCTATGCCAAGTGTAGAGGACATGACTTAGCGTGCATATACATAAGTCTAACCGGAGGGGTGGACTGACATCATTAAGGGCCCAATCACATCATACAATAGCTAGATCACCAAATTTATCATCTCATGCAGAGTTAGTGTACTAACAAGTATAAAGAAGTCTAATCTACAACATGAGCAATAATCATCAAATGCAATACCTGCTGCACCATATACCTGCTACTGAAGCTATCTGTGAGCTGGATCTCTGCTGAATCCGGGCACATAATAAACCAACAATATACTGTGATAGTCTCGATCAAAACAAGACTAGGCAACTGTCTCAAATGGGCTTATGTCAAAGCCTGGCAAGGGAAAGGTGACCCTGTGGTAGATGGTAAGTGACAATGTGTTTGACACTGTCCAACTGTCTGTCACCTCTGATATGTTTGCTAGGGGCAATCTGAACAAAAATGCCTCGTCTGAAGGCAGCTGATCTCCGATCTGGAAAAAAAGGTACTGTGCGGTCCTCGGCCGCACAGTCTGCAGTATGGTAGCTCCAGCTAACATAAATGTGATAACAATAGAGGATGTGGAAACAAGGCGGAGGACAACGGGAGGACAAGGATAATGATCATGTGACCCTTTGGACAACTCGGGAAAGCGTGGACAACTCGGGAAAGCGGGGTCCACTGAGATAAGTATGCCATGACAGAACACGGGGAAGGGCAGTGCCTCACAAATGGGTATAGTGCAGGAAAAGCACCACTAGTCATCTAACAAGTATCTCACAACTCACATTCGTGCCCGAAGACTCTGTGAGGTTTTTTTCTAGAGCCGCCAAACTGGGTGTCCGACAAACCGTAACTTGAGACTCTAGGGGACAATCTTGAGCTTGTCCTTTGCTCCCTCTCACCTCCTTGCCACGCAGGACTAAGTGAGGAATAACCACTAGAAATGCTGACATGTATAGCTGACCTGTGTCCATGTGTGTTTATAAACACATTGCATGGATTTTACAATGAGTTTCATACTTAGCCCTTTTTTTGGCTAGATTTTACATTTACAACATAATAGCCCTTTTTGGCTTGATTTACATATGTTCATTTCTTCATTTACATCAAGGCCCTCTTGGGCTACATACATATCTCAAAAGATATAAACATGGTGCTCATACTGCATAGGTAATGGGGGTGAGCAATACATGCTTCGATGACCAATGGGGAACACCCGGTGAGGTTACACAATCCTAACTACATTGCAACATCGGGGGCAACCGACAGGAGCAAATCCTAGGTCTAAAAGTGTATCTCACACACTAAAGAGCCGAGGCACAATAAACAGGGATTCATGGCAAACTCAGAGATTAGTGGGGAAGGGGTCCTCGGGATCACAAATCATAATCCAAGTCAGGAACAAGTATCATGGATGAGTCAGATGGATGGAGAAAGTGACAGTGGAGCTAAAGTCAGCTACCGAAAGGGACTAAGTGACCAAGTCTATGCCAAGTGTAGGGGACATGTCCCAGTGTGCATATGCATAAGTCTAATAGGAGGGGTGGATTGACATCATCAAGGGTCCAATCACATCATACAATAGCTAGATCACCAAATATATCATCTCATGCAAAGTTAGTGTACTAACAAGTATAAAGAAGTCTAATCTACAACATGAGCAATAATCATCAAATGCAATACCTGTTGCTACTGAAGCTATCTCTGAAATGGATCTCTGCTGAATCCGGGCAATCATAACAAACCAACAGTATGATGTGATAGTCTAGATCAAAACAAGACTAGGCAACTGTCTCAAATGGGCTTATGTCAAAGCCTGGCAAGGAAGAGGTGACCCTGTGGTAGATGGTAAGTGACAACGTCTGTAACACTGTACATCTGTCTGTCCCCTCTGATATGTCTGCTAGGGGCAATCTGAACAAAAGTGCCTCATCTGAAGGCGGCTGATCTCTGATCTGGAAAAAAAAGTACTGTGCGGTCCTCGGCCGCACAGTTTGCAATATGGTAGCTCCAGCTAACATAGATGTGATAACAATAATTTGCAAAACGATCTCACGAACAGTTACTAAGACTTGTATCTTGAGCATCCCCCAGCACTACATACTTACTTGACTCCATTTGGCACTGGTCACTTTACATTTTCATGTTTTAATTAAGTTGGGCGATTTGTCCATTTGATTTTCTATTCGAACTTATCTATCTGTGGATGCTTCTATTTCGCAAGTCTTTATATACTATTAATCTCATATCTTGTATCGCAACGTGGATTGCTTATTTATCTTGTGTTTGTTTCAAATTTTACAATTGTGATCTTTCATCATTGAAAAACTCCTAAACAACACTCACCCGCATCATCATACACCAAAAAACATTTAAAACATAAGATCCATAGAAACTCTTTGTTAGGGACAACCCCCCTTGGCTTCGTTAGGAGTTAGCCTAAACGGAGGAGCTGGGATTCAGGTGACAGTACTTGGCTCATTGCTTGCCCCCAAGGCCACACTTTCCCCACTTGTAGTGAGGGAACAACTTTCAAAATATTTTTGTTGCTGGTGTGCATCTCGGTGGACAACACATGCATCTTTTAATTACTAAGTGGCCATGCAAATCCCATGCATGCAAGAGGCAAAACACCCCGGAAGGTTCGCATGCAGTCACCAATGGACTCATGCCACTGAGTAGAGTGTATCTCACCCCTCTACTCCATACTGATGCCTATACAACTGATGTATCTCCATGCAAGGCATCTGAATAATGGAGGACATTCCGAGATACCACAAGATCTAACACTCCTTAATTAGATCTAGTTGTCTTCTTTATGCATTGTTTGATTCTAGATAAGGCACTGATATAGTTACAAGGCTGTAGAAAGGTATTTGCATGTTTTAGTGTTTGCAGGTATGTTTAAGGGCTCTCCCCTGGGTTTAGGAGTTTTACCTGAAGAAGTTGAGGGGCTAGGCTCTGGTGACATTTGGGCCTAGACTTCTCCCACATGCTTACCAATCACTAGCATTCAGTCTACATTGCACTGCTTATTTAAGATTGCTAGTTTGAAGGGTAACACAACCCTATAGGACAACTTAACCAAAATGAACCAGATTTGAAAATTTACTTTTGCAGCAGTTATAATAGCAGTAAAACAACAAATATAGCAACAATAAAACAACCCTTTAAAGATTCTTTAAGGATGATGTCAAATCTCTCAACAAATTGTTCATTTACTTATGTCAAATCATCAAGACATATATATCTGCAAATAACAATGCATGAAGAACATGTATGGCTGAAAATCAAATATGGAAATTGCACACAAGTTTTGGACAGTTGAAAAATTCCTTTATATGCTCAAGTTGAAGTTCATGTACCTATCATAGACTTCTTTGAAGGCCAATACAAACTGCTTGCTCTCCAAAACCCTAGCTAGGGAAATCAATGAAAACCCTAGCTCAATCAAGGAGCTACAACATACAAGAATCACTCCAATAACTATCTCAAGGCAAGATGCCGTCCTCTTTTCTTTTTCTCCACCAAATATACCCAAAGGTTTTATTACAAAACCATAATCTCAAACCTCCAAGAGCTAAACCCTAACCCTAGACTCCCTAGATGCTGCAAGATTCTCCAAGAAGACAAAGAAATGCTAGCAACTCAAGTACAATTGAAGACCGAGAGAGAGAGAGAGAGTGAGAGAGAGAGAGAGATTAAATACAAATGAAAACCAAAAGAGAGAGAGAAGATTAATGCCACTCTTCTCCAAGGTTACATCTCTACACGAATGAATATGAATGAGTGTTATGTTATATAAGAGGAGGACTTTCTCTATTTATATGAGAGGTAAGGGACACCAACAGTACAATGTGGGCCCAAGCCCTTACAAGCAACCTACAATGAGCACTTTTAGGCATAGAAGAAAGAATCGCCGATTTTTCGCTGTTGTCCCGAAAAATCGCGAGATTTTCGGGCCGGCGATTTTTTCCCCCGATTTTTTTCGCGAAATTTATAAAAAATCGCACCTTGCTATTCTTTTAAAAACTCGGCGATTCTTTTGAAAATTTCGCGCCATGATCCAAAGAATCGTCGGTGGTCTATCCGGTCTGTTAAAAACTTAAAGCCAGTTTTAGTTTTTTTTTGGGTCATTTTTATTGGGACAGCAAATCTCGAGAAGGGCATACCCGTCACCCGTGGACTGTTTTGGCCGGATTTGCGGTGTGTATTGGGCGGATTTTAGGGCAGTCGTGGACTGTTTCTCCTCTTTCAAAGATCGATACCACATCTGGGGCGAATCTGGGCCGCTGCATTACCCTGCACAGTGCATACTCCGTGTCCAGCGAAGGGCAGTCGCAAACCCTGTGACCACAGTCACGACTCACCCTTGGTCGCTGACTCCCTTAATCCACGAAAATCGTGGTCTCCACCTGGGAAAAGAGGGCCAACTTAGGACAGGTTTCGGTTTCAACATTCTACACAGGTTGGTCTTTTGCTAAATTGCTCATTATAAATTTATAATTTTAAATTTTTATCATTTTATTAAAATTTAAATTTTAAAATGTGCATAACCAGAATGTTATTAATTATTATAAATTTTAATTTTAATGTTATTCAAAATTTCAAATTTCAATCACAATGTGCATAACCAGAATTTTATAAATTTATATAAATTTTAATTTTAAAATGTGCCACACCACTCTTTTTTTAAGATTCTAGGACTGAGTTTTTGAAGTTTTAAACCAGAATGTTATTAAACCAGGGTCCAGAATGTTATTAAGATTTTAGGACTGATTTTTTAAAGTTTTAATGTCTTTTTTTTTGTTTTTTTGTGCCTCAGGTTTGATTTTTGTCACTTGTGATTTTTGTGACGTCGTTTTGTATTGGACCATTGGTTGTCCACTTTTGAGTACTATGTAACTATTGGGCAGCTTTCACTATCAGGACTCAAACTTTCAGTATCGACTTTGATGTACCATTTTATATTTGGCATGACTACATGATATATATTAGTGTTTTCTCCATATTTATGTGCCAATGTATTTATCTGATGTTGATGTTGCTTTATATGTTTAAAATTATGAAAAAATGAATATATTTTGTGCTTTTTAATGTTTGCCGTGGTTTGCTGATTTTTGCTGATTTTTTCGTCGATGTTGCCGAGAAGTTGTATTCAGGACCCTCGCCGATTTTTTGCCGATGCCGATGTTTTCCACTATGCTTTTAGGCCAACACAATTGAAGTGTTCCACTCCAAAGTACACATGTCACACTCTAAGGTGATGTTGTACACAATAAGGGCTCCTAGTGTGTCCACAACTCTCCAGCACAAGCCTCCACAGGCTCCATTGATCCTGTTAAGCCATGTACTCAGCTTGGTTAGCAATCCTTGCAAGAACACTGTTGTCTCTTAGGCATCCCCGAGTCAACTCCAAGTGTTTACACAGGAATCCAAGCAACCTCATCCTATTTGGGGCTTGATGCCCTCCTTTAGGATGCACAAAGCTCCTCCCAAGTAGGGAGTTCCCCAAGTAAGTGAACTCTTCATGTAGCCATAATCAAGAGCATTTGCCAAATTGTCAAGAGAGCTCCAACATCCAAGGGAAGAATATCAAGGCAACACCTGACTCAGGTCAAGCAATCATTGAGCAACCTAGATTCTTAACCATTCTAAATGCAGTTGACAAACTCAGCAATGATATTGTAATATTGTATTTATACTTTCTAGTAACCCTAAGCATAACAAGACATTACCTAATAATCACTGTAAAAGCTACAGCAAAATTTATATAATGTTTGTATTATGTAAGTGTGCACTTCGATCTCATTTTTTTCCAGGGATTTTATTCTGCTTTCTTAATATGAGATTTATGTCATAATTCTTGTTGCAGGGATTCTGAGGCAAAGAACTCTCGATTAAAATATAAGAAGAAATCTCCCAAGAAGATGAAGAAATTTGTCCCAAGTGAAGAGCAGGACAGTCTTGTTAAGGAACTTTTTGAGCAGTAAGTTATCTGTAAAACATTCATTCATTGATTTTCAAATCTGTGTTAGAACTTCTCTTTGACCACATTTATTTTCCACCTGCTTCTGATGATGTGTAGCCCCTTATCTTGTTATTTCTAAGGTAATGTTTTGCTTATTTATCTCATTCAGTAGTTTAGCTTCTTTTAGCTTATGCTTTACATTTTAATGACTAGCTTATAGGAGTTGTTCTGGCACTCCTGCAGTTTTCACAAGTCATTTGTGGACACTAATTAAATTATCCTATCTGATCTATCTTGAGGCTTTTCTGCAGCTATATCGTTGATAATTAGTTATTATTAAAATAAGGGGACATCAGCAAATGGCTTAGATTGCAATATTCTGAGGTTGTTTTACTTTTCAAAGGGTTGGTGCTCATCATTGATCGATGTCCTCTGCAGACACAAAGAAAACAAAAAGTTCAACCATCTAATTGCGGAGTCAGTTGGACTGACGGTAGCTCAAGTGAATCAGAGGCTTAAGCTGCTTGGCCTTAAGGCCACCTCAAGAAGACGGGAATCTGGAGTTGTTAAGCATACTAGTGACAAGGCCATCTCAAGAAAACAGAAATCTGGAGTTGTTAAGCATTACGACGATGAAGAATTCAGGAATTGCAGCCGTCTAATTGCTGAAGCAATTGGTTTACCAGTAGCTCAAGTCAAGCGCAAGCTTAAGATGCTTAGCCTTAAGGTCACCTCAAGAAAATCCAAACCTGGAGTTAAGCATTCTACTGATAAAGATGATAACACTGCAGTAGGGGTGGACGATGCATATGCCTCTGATGATGAGCCACTTACAACCAAATTATTAGAGTACTTTGAACGCCCTTTATTCACTTTTCAATTTATCTTGTTTTTCATTTATTCATTTTTAGTTGCAATTGGTGATGAAGCACTTTTTGACTTTCACACATCAAGATCTCTTTAAAAACAGCACTGGTGTACTTAAGGTCTGACAATGATATTGACTTGCAGATCTCAGAACATGAGAATACAGAAGGAACACATGGCTGAAGCATCCAACAAGTCTGTCAAGAAATCTGGAGTTGATAAGCATCTGAGTGATAAGAATGATGAGATTGCCATTGGAGTGGTAGATGACGATGAAGAAATCAGGAAGTGCAGTCATCTGATTGGTAAAGCAGTTGGTCTACCAGTAGCTCAAGTTGAGAACAAGCTTAAGATGCTTAGCCTTAAGGTCACTTCGGGAAAATCCAAATCTAGTGTTAGGTGTTCTGCTGATATGGATGATAACACTGCAGTAGGGGTGGGGGGAGCAGATGACTCTGATGACGAGCCACTTATGACCAAATTATTGAAGTACTTTGAATGCCCTTTTTCCAGTGTTAAATGTTATCTTGTTTTCGTATCATTAGTTTTATTTGCAGTTGGAGATGAACCACTACATGACTTTTCACTTATTTAGATGTTTTTAGAAACAGTACTGGTATACTTAAGGTCTCTGACAATGCTATTGACTTCCAGATCTCAGAACATGAGAATACAGGAAGGAAATCTGTCTGAAGCATGCAACATGCCTGTCAAGAAATCTGGAGTTGATGAGCATTTGAGTGATAAGCATTACGAGAATACGAAAGGAGTGGGAGATGGAGATAACTTGGATGATGAGATTCTCATGACAAGATTATTGCAGTAAATTTTTCTTTGTCAAGCTTTCCATACTGATTTAGTTTTCATTTGTTGGCATTATTTGATTATAGAGATGAAGCATTATTTGAACTTTTTCTGATCAAGATTTGTTGTAAGATATAGGCATAGCATTGCAGTAGAGTTATTTTTCAACTATATTGGCTTGCAGATTACAGAACATACATAGAACAGAAGTAAATGATTAATGAAGCAAAAACATTGAAACATGACTTTTGAGACTATAATATTTATCTATTAACAAATTGATAATTGAACCAATTATGATAAGTTAAGGTTGAGGAGTACTACAAGATACGCCTATTCAATATAATATAAACAACAATGTAAAGAAAACAATTAATATTCCAAATATTTAAAGTGAAAAATTTCCTCCTGATCTTGAATGACTGAAGCATGATTCCTATTGACTTCTGTTCTGTTCAACATACCGAGCTTCTTCTCCACCCAGATCTGATGGACAAACTCAGCAAGGATGCTGTATAGTTGGATAAACATAACTATGACATTACCAAACATTGTGTGAAATATATAACAAAATTTCTATTACATGTTTGTGCCCCTTCTGTTGGTCACCTTTGTAATGACATTTGACAAACATCATGATGTTTTTTTTGCTGGAATTTTTATTCTACTTTCTTATTCTGAGATATTTGTTATAATTCTTCTTGCAGGGCTTTTGAGAAAAAGAAGTCTCTCATGAAAGATAAGAACAATAAATCTCCCAAGAAGAGGAAGAGGTTTCTTTCCAGTGGAGAACAAGAAGGTCTTATCAAGGATCTTTTCAAGCAGTAAGATTCTCTCTATACCAGATATTCATTGATCTTGAAACATGAGTTGATGTTCAGTGTTGTAGGACTTTCTTTTGACCTTATCTTGAGGATATTAAGTAGCTTTATCTTTGCATGGAAATGATTTGTTATTGAAATAGTGGGGGGTTTTTGAATGACAGGTTCCAGTATAGTTGTTACCATATTTCTCATAAATCTTTTCCCATTTGCAGGCACAAAGAAAACACGAAGTGCAGCAGTCTGATTGCAGAAGCAGTTGGTCTACCAGTAGCTCAAGTCAAGCGCAAGCTCAAGATGCTTGGCCTTAATGTCACTTCAAGAAAAGCCAAATCTCGAGTAGTTAAGCATTCCGCTGATAAGGATGATAAAACTGCAGTAGGGGTGCAAGATGAAGTTGCCTCTGATGATGAGCCACTTGCGATAAAAATATTTAAGTATTGTACATTCTACTTTCAAATATTTCCATGTTAACTTGTTTTGGATATGATTGGATTTATTTGCCTTTGGAGATGACACACTAGTGACTAGGCTTTTCGCTGATCAAGATTATCCATAAATAGGTATGGCGGTGTACTAAAATTTTCCAACAATGAAATTAACTTGCAGTTCTCAGCACATAAAAAGACAGAAGGCCAAGACAATAGATTCATGCAATGAACCTGCGAAGAAATCTGGAGCTGCTCAGCATGTCAGTGATAACGATGATGAGACTGCAGCAAGGGTGGGAGATGAAGATGACTCTGATGACGAGCCGCTTATGACCAGATTATTAAAGTACTGTAAATAGCACTTTCTAATGTTTCCATGTTAATTTGTTTTGCGTATGATTAACCTTATTTGCATTTGGGGATGATGCGTTACTTGATTTTTTCCTGATTAAGATCTGTCCATAAAGAGATGTAGTGGTGTCCTGATATTCTCCATCAATGAAAATAACGTGCAGAGGTCAGAACATGAAAGTACATGAGGCAAAGACAACAAAATCATGCAATGAACCTGTAAAGAAATCTGCAGTTGCTGAGAATGTCAGTGATAAGGATGTTGAGACTGCAGCAGGGGTGGGAGTTGAAGATGACTCTGATGACGAGCCGCTTATGACCAAATTATTAAAGTAATGTAAATGGCATGTTTCAATGTTTCAGTGTTAACTTGGTTTGCATTAGATTAACTTAATATTTTATTTGGAGATAATGCATTACTTGATCTTTCCCTGATCAAGATTTGTCCAAAAATAGGTAGAGCAGAGCACTAAAATTTTCCAACAATGAAATTGACTTGCAGTGCTCAAAACATGAAAGGACAGAAATCAAAGACAATAGAAGCATGTGATGAACCTGTCAAGAAATCTGGAGCTGCTGTGCATGCCAGTGATAATGATGATGAGACTGCAATAGGGTTGGGAGATCAAGATGAATCAGATGACGATGCTATTATGATGAGCTTGTTGAAGTATGCTTTTAGTTTAATGAAACTCTTTCCATGTTAAATTTTCTTTTCATAAGCTGGCTTTATTTGGATTTAGAGATGTAGCATCATTTGAGTTTTTACTTAGCAAGATCTGTCCTAAAATGTAGGCATAGGGGTGTTAATTGTAGAGAAATTGAAAATGTGATAAATTAGAAGTCAATGTTATTAGGTACGAACCAGAATTGGCTAAGATGGCTGGTTGGACCGGTTATGGGGTTTTAACAGTCGGAACTGGCCCGTAGGACTGAAAATGACTGAATTGGCTGGTTCTGTACGGAACCAGCCTTTCCAGTTTGAACTGGCCGGTTCAATACCAGTGTACTGTGGTCCTACTACAATCACTTAAAAATGAAACAAATAAAAAACTAAAAACTAAACCCTAAACCCAATTCTGAACCCCTCCCCTATCCATTTAATGACACCCCGCACCTTTGTTTGACATTCTTCACTTGATTTATTTGGAATTTTTGAGCTTGTGAATAATTTGGCAAGTGTTCGACTTCAATTGGCATCATTCTTGTGTACTGCTTCGGAGTGCTTCTTGGGCTGATATGATTCTGTCATATGATTAGATTGTAGAGTCTAGACTCTAGGACTAGTCACTATAGTTAGGAGTTACTACTATGCTTATTCTTCGATTCAATTGGCCATTCTAGCCATTTTGTTTATGTATTTTGGTTGAGATATGGATTACACTTGGTGCTATCTTATTATATTAACCCTTACTTTCTATATACATGAGAAAACATTGCATATTTATGTCAAATGGTTTGGATTTTCTTTCCTGCAAGGAACAACCTCTTGGAAAACCCTCCGAGTACCCATGATTCATGGATGGTAAATGGGATAAACCATTGGCCCTGATTATGGAGCCTAACCTTGAGGGGACCAAGAGAGTCAAACCCATGACCTCCCTAGTTTTGGTGGGAGAGATCTCATGTTTGGCTCATGATTGCTTGAGCTAACCCTCGGGGCTAACCAATGGTTTGGATTCAGATGGATGTACATGGATATTTTTTTTAATCAAAATTTGAATATTTCATGTAGTTTTTGGTCGGTTGGTTTTGGTTCAGTTTTGGTTTTGGGTGTCGGCCAGTTCAATCCTAGTAACATTGTTAGGAGTAAGGTAGCTTGCTTTTATTAATTACAATGGGCAAGTCCATGCAAGGGTTGCTTATAAATTTTACAGATTGAAACCATTGCACCTGAAGCAGTCACTAGTGATCACAACCCATTACTTGGAAAAGAAGCGAATGTTATTACAATAAGCTCTTTACATCATTACTTGTTAACTGCCATCTTAGAAATAGAGTGTGAATTTTAGTGACATTGAAAATGAGATGAAGTAGAGTAAGGTACCTCATTTTTGTTAATTAGAGAAGACAATTCCATGCAAGGGTTGCTTCTAAGCGTTAAAGACTGGGAACATTAACATCTAAAGAATTCACTTGCAACCAGAGCTCATTACTTGGAAAAGAAGGGAATGTCATTATAGTTTTCTCTTTACATTGGTAGCTGTTAACCAACATTGTTGCAAGCAACAATAATGTGAACAAGGTAATCATTACCCCCCATGACCCCCTTGACCTGCAATATCCAATCTTCAGAAACAATAAAGTGAGCATTGTGCTCATTGTTGTCACACAATTTGACGATTTATGTGTTGGCAGAGACTAACGATCGCCAGATCGGTGGAACCTTGAGATTTGCCCCAAAGTGTCACATAGGCAAGGTCCCCTCTCTTTAGGTTTCCCAGGTCCACCAACCAAGGCAGACCCAGACTAACAATGAGAAGTGTTCCCAGTCAATCTTTTCTAGGTACCTGCCAGTAAAACCAGCTTTCCCAAAGTACGAATTTGACCAATTTGGCAAAATGGACAAGGATGCCTTAACACGTTACAAATTAGAAAATGGGCACCCTTGGGGAAATGCTAAAGGGGGAGAGATTAAGACTTATAAAACAAGGATAAATTGCCTAAATCCACACACAAGTACGTTAGTAACCAAAGGATGTGTTATCACACAACTTGTAGTTGTCTCTAAAGGTTATCCTATCCAGGACGGTAGAGGTGTAGACAACTAAAGAGGTGACCCAAGAGATGCCACAGTTCTCGATACAAGTTGGTGTCACGTTAACCGAGGGACTCTTCAATTTAGATCTAGCCTAAGCAAGACCAAGGGGGAGACCCTAGCTAACCTATGAAGGCTAGCGAACCCACTCAAGACCTCCTAGGGAAATGTGAAAGACAAAACATGAAGAGACCAAGAGGGGTAGATCTAGATCTAGAATGGATAAGTGGACCCAAGGAGTTAGGGCTTGGTTGAAGAGGCTTATGAGATGACAATTTGTTTAACCAAGAAAGGATAGGGTCACTTATAGGTTAGGAAAAGTAGATCTAGATAGATCTAATGCCAAGAAAAAGTACCCAAGTGGGGCCCACCCTTAAAATGTGGAAAATGGTCCAAATGGGGCCCACAAGGTAAAGATTGAGATGAAATGGCACTAGAGGGATTGCTATGACATGGATCTATGGATTTGAGAAGAAAAGAGTAATACCCACGATTGGGATCTAACAAAAGACCACTCACCCCAATAAGTGCGACCTCCCTTGGAGAGGCCTAGTGCCTTAGATCATGGGGCAAATGGAGTCGGATGTCCACCAAATTTTAGATCGGGAAAGTTAAGTTGATTATTAAGGTGGGTTTTAATTATTAAGCCCAAATGTTTGCTAGATCTCCATAGATCTGAAAAAAAAAAAAAAAATACAAGGGTTTTAAGATCTAAAAATAATGGATAAGCTAAGGAAGTAAAATACGTACCTTTCAAGCGTACCTCGATAATCAGATGGATGCCAATTATGACGAGGATTACTTCCCCACAGATCAAATGAAGAATTTTGTAGTTTCCTTGTTTGTGTGTTTCACCCTAGTCCACACGTGTGCCCCTTTATTCCTGCAAAACCAAGGAGACAACTCAATTAGCACAACAAAAATAAGGGTAGATACAAGCAAGAGGAAAAAGATAGAAAATGATTGGTACAAAGACAAAATCACTCTCTGTTTGAACCAAGATTTGCTAGAAGGTTGCAGGGCAAGCCTCCCCACCAATGCGCACTCCTCTAAATCGGCCTCTTCACCTGTAAATCGGATTAGTGGAAAAAGATACAAGATAGCAACAAGATATCCTTCAGTGCAATGGAAGAAGCATTTACAATCATCATAATCAAACACCCAAATCAAGATCCAAAAACGTGCTCAAAAAGTATTTCTTCTATTCCGGTAGCCAAGAGCCAAAAATCTCTCGATGCCTTTACAAGAGGGGGGGTCTCTTCCTTAAATAGGATGAGAGACCAAAGCCCTAAACCACTTTGAAATGAGTGGTTGAGATCAAAAGATAAAATAAAACAATCAACGGCTAAGATGAGCCGGTACAATATAGCATGGATCACTCACATGAGGGGTGTGCGCACTAGTCTAAAGATGCCCTAGGGGGGTGCGCACGGCATAAAAGTGACAATAATACAAGTGTGCCATAAAATATGACTAGGACAAGACACTAGGAGCACATGGTGGGGCTAGGAGGTATTACTTTCCTTCACTAGCATCACCCCATGGCACAATAATATAACATATGGCTCAATGACATGTCCAAGTGTATAAATGATCAAATCTTGGCCCCCTCAACTGAGAGAAAAATGCATCAAAACACATCTTGATGACTGTGTGGATCCCACTGAATGCTGCAAATTGATCTGGAAGGTGTGGGATACACCATAGATGACCTCATAGCAGACTTCATGCCAAAACCTTGCCTCAATTGCCCAAATCGAATTCCTAAATGACCTTTTTATTCCATTTTTATCTCACCTGAAAATCCATCAAACTGCCTTAAAACAACTGTCTGTTTCCTGGGCACAAACTCTGACTGTACCATCATGTCCGGAAGGGGGGTAATATGGTAATAACAAGTGGCTGGACCACCCCCTTCCCCTGTAGCGCCCTAGGCAACGACTTGCCCTCAATGCATCTCTACTGGATAGGCCAACTCAGCATGGCCAAACTGGCCAACAGGTTAGAAACTACCAAATCATCTCTCGAAGTGCTTGGAACTGAAAAATAAGTGTCTCAATGGGTTCAAAAGACCCAAATCCATTAGAGATGAGTACTCATACACCTCATGGTAACCTGTAGGATCATCTGTGTCATCCACCATACCTGGACAAGTAAAAATATGATGATCTGGAAATAATAATAATCAATAAAAAACTGTATCAATCATCATCTGAAACATGTGCCCATCATATGGAATCATCAAAAAGGTATATAAAGGACCATAAATCAACATCATACATTATAAGTGGTCCATCTCATCATGGATCCCAAGGTTGGCCTTGGTCAAACTAGGTTTGACCGATCAAACTCATCAAAATATAGCCCAGGCTAAAGAAGCATGATGCTGCAAGTGCAAATGGTTAAGACATGCTCTTTAAATCATTTTCATAGCAAGACTTTAAAACATTAATCATTATTTCACTGGCATTTAATAAATAATAGTAGGTTAGTTAATTATTTACTTTCAAAGAGAAACTGCAAGAATATACTCATTTGTAGACATGATCATTTTGCTAGCGGAGGGTGAAGGCTAAGGATGCAAGGCTAGGCCAAAAGGGGATGACTTGACTGACTTGACACTGTGATACTTTGGATAAGGGAAATGGTGTTACACACTTAGGCATGTGTTGAACAAAGAATACACAAGGAATGGCGGTGTCTCACAAATGGGTAAGTTGTTTAGAGAAGTGCTTAATCAACCTTGGCAAAATGTCTACTACTAGAACCGTTGTGAACTAGGTGCCCGACTAACTGTCCCTTGCTCCATCTCAATATCATAACCCGTAGGCTCAATGAGGAAATTTTCACATAAGGTCAACAGTCTTTAGATTTGGCATATACTTAACCATTGCTTTATTTGGACCTTTCATTTCATTTCATATAATTTCATGGACATCAATCTTTAGATTTAGCATACATTTATCCATTGCTTTTTAGGCCTTTAGGACCCCTCTGGGATTGTGCATGTGCTTAAAAGCACAACTAATCGAAGCTTTCATCCGAGGTGCTTTTACATTTCATTGCAATACATTTCACAACCCTTTTCATTGGGCTTTACAAAAGATATATATCAATAATTTCCAAAGGTAGTACAATTTGCTTCAGGTTTTAGCCAACACAACTCAAGCAACTATGGGGACTTCCACAATCAAGATCAAACATCGGGGCAACCGACTAGAGAGATCAAGGTATAAAATCCAACTCACCAAAAGCAAGTTTTGTTGCCAACTCAGAGTCGAGACACAAAATAAACATGGATGTTGTCCAACACAGAGGCAAAAGCAGGAAGGTCCTCCATATCACAAGTCAAGGTGCAAGTCAGGGTAAAGATCAATAAATGAGGAAGGATAAATGGATGGATGGAGACAAGTAAAAATGGTGCCTAAGCTAGCAAGTCAAAAAGACAATAGTGATCATGTTCACATTCCTAGGAAGGTAAAGACCAATGAGTATAAAACAAGAGTTTCCAAATGTCAGTAATACAATCATGCATATAATCCATAACAACCAATTCCATTTTAACATATATATATTGCCAGATCATAATTACTATATGCCAAGTCAAGCTATCAAAATGACCTAAACAACAAGATTTTAGTACCAATGCACATCATATATATACTGGGTCATATATCTATATCTGTAATCTGGGTCACTATACCCACTAAGAACACTGCTGCTGAAACTCTGAACACTGCCCTGTATCTGTATGGAATAAAAGGTCATCTCGGTCATCAAATCTGAGGTCTTAAGGCTCAGCCTTGGCATAAGGTCTACTGTATATCTGATATAAGGATGCTCTGATGTGTGAGTGATCACAAATAATGTTGCTCATCATAGTTGATCTCACTGAATATGTGCAAAGGCAAAGCTCAGAAAAGTGCAGATATCTGCTCTAATAATACAATCAAGTATTCTACAAGAAGAACTTCTGACGGTTTAGTCAGCTTCATTCCTGAGCCTGAAAGGGTTTACTGAAGGAGGCAGGCTAGACTTACTTTTCGTAGGGTCCTTGAACATTTAGGATCCGAGTCCCTCTCAGACATCTAGTTTTTGTTTACAAATAAAGAATTGTCTCCGATGGATACAATTTTCAAACCCCTTAACCTCACTTAGATTGCAGGATATCCACATGCGCTTTGTAATGTCCCTTTTTAAGAATTTTATTACAATGGAAAATTTTCACTTTTTTCCCTAATTCGACCTTTTGACTATTTTTGATGTCTAGGTCTCCAAATTGCTCCAAATGCTCCCAAATATTCTGAGGAGGTGTATGATTGATATTAAGACTTGATTATGATGTTCAGGGATGATTTAAGACCATTAAAACACTTCTACAAACTCCTTTAAGATTCTGGTCAATGTATGGTATTTTACTAGCAATTTCTCTTTGACTAGTATTGGTCCCTTGGTCTCCAAATGACTCCAAATTCTCCCAAATTGCTACAGAAGGTACTTGGATGATATTAAGACATTTATAATGTTTATGGATGCTCTGGAGTGTTCATATGAATTTTGCAACTCCTCTTTCAAATCTGGTCAAGATAGGGATTTTACTAGTAAATTGTGGTTCAAATCCCTAGGGGTAGATGATGAAAATGGCTTTCCAAATGAACTCAATCCAACTCGAATTTCTGAATGGAAGCAGGGGACATATAAAAGACATCAACATGAACTCATATGCATCACCATTCAACTTTTAATGTCTGCTATAACTCCCTTAAATTAGATGCAAAAAGACTAGTTTCAACCTTGGGGGAAATGATATGCAATCTTCTCCAAATGCTATGAAACTCAACAAAATGACTCCAAATGCTTATGTATTGAACACTAAACTCATATAATACATCAATAACAGTCCATTCATCAATAAACCATCAGTAGTTTACTTATCCATTTGAATCCATCAAGATTACATTGGTTCACAACAAGGTAGTGGGGAAATGACACTGTTTCTTCATTAAACATTAGATTCACATCATTCCAACTGCATTCTCGACCTGATACATTTCAAAAGTGCCCTCCCTCAAGGAACAAGAATATGCAATGAAAACTGGAAATGGTTGAGTGAATGAGTTGCACTAGAAGAAACCACGAGCTGCCCTATAGCTTACAGCTGCAGATAAAGACTCCATTAAAGCTCCATGAAAGACCTGAATGGCCTCTCCAAACACCAACTTGGATGGGAATCTTTCACCCTCGAAATTGGCTAAGGCAAGAAACTAGTCATCCACTAGCTCCTCTCTCACAAATGCAATTGCAAATTCTAAAAATGATCAAAAGCCACCATTCTTCTTGGTTATTGTATTTTATAAACTTCTAAGGTCCTCCATGGGTCGAATTCCTCCCAAAACTTCATGCCAACTCAAGTTGGGAAGAGATTCCCAAGTATTCCACTTGTCCTTCCAATTTTAGCTCCCTCCTTCTCCATATTCGACTTGGTGTCTCTTTGGTTGCCCTAACTCACTTGAGCGCCCTCTTGGAGGCTATTTTTAGCCTTGACATGTCATATATGACAGATGTCAGCCTTCAGATCTGATTTGCGTCATAGGTGTCATAGCATCTTCATCATTGTTGTCATAGCGCTAGGGAATCTAGTCCAAGTGTCTCACTAGCTCCAAAATGCCTCTTCCTCTTCCATGGGAGTTACTCTTCCACTCCAATTCGACCTTAATTGATTCATGCCAAGTATATTGACATTCCAACTCATCCCAAAGAACCTTGGGCTTCTTATGGATTCAAAATGACAAGAGGAGGATGCCATGTGGCACAGAAAATCTAGCTTGAGTGGATCCCACTTCCTCCATGTGTCTTCATGATCAAATGCCACTTTGATTTTCCATTGTATATATTTATTTAGCTCCTTTATTAAATATTTATGCTCTTCTAATGTCCACACATCATTTACTATCCTTCTTATTTCAAATCCCAATGCTTCCACCCACAACCTAGGAAACTAGTAATTTTCCTCCTTGGCAATTATTTGATCCTTAACATCAATTTGACAAACTCTCATGAATATGGCCAATGGGATTAGGCCATTGTGACCTAATACAAAATTTGAGACATGACAAGCTCCCTGAGAGGGCTATTGAGAAGTTATCCTCTTTTTAAGGAAACAATGCCATCTCGGCAGTAGTTCACCTTCAAAAGTTTGATAGGAACTTGATCTGGTGTCGAACCCCTGCCCAACAACATGATGATGTCTACATGAGGCTTTTTGCCTTGTCATTGGAAGATGATGCAACTGAGTGGTTCAAAGGATTAGCTGATAATACCTATGATTATTATGATGCCTTGACCAAAGGTTTACTTGTTGAATGCCCTCCATTCCATTCGAAGAAATGAGAATGAAACAATGGAGGAGTTTAATAAAAAGTTCAGAGATTTGGTTGCTAGTTTTCATGTTGACTTCAAACCCATTGATAAATCTATTCTAGTTTACTACATGGAGGCATTAACTGGAGAAATCAGATACATGTTAATGGATAAAGAGCCACCTACTCTGAAGGTTTCCCAAGATTTGGCCATAAAAATTGATCTTAATATGCAATCATCGAGTAAATCAAACATCCCTGGCCTCACAAGAGCTATTGTCAAACATCATGAACCTAAGGATAAATCACCCATGGATAAAATGCAAGAGTCTTATGAGAAAAAGATGAAGGAGATGAGTGAACGTATGGAGGCAATGGAAGCCAACTATGTCACTCAACTTAAAACCATGCAGAATAGGGTGGTTACCGTAGAAAGATAATATTCAAATCAGAAGCATTTTCCTCAAAAGAGTAAGTGGTAGAAGAAAGGACCTCCTTAAGAGGATAGGATGCCTCATCAGCTTGAAACCGCCAATATGGTTGAAGAAGTTCCTCCATCTTGTAGACCTTGTGATGCATTACATGAAGAGTCTACATGCTATGTAGCCTGTCAAGCCTTAGAACAAGAGTATCTGGGAAGTAGCGGTAGTGATGTCTTTGCAACCGAGCCTGAGTTCATCAACACAGTAGGACATGTTCACCCTCTCTCTAAAGAAACATGGAAACAAGCTAGAGAGTATAGTCACGAAAAGGATAAGCTAACTAATGCTTATGGTGAAATGCCTACTCTGGAGCAGATTAAAGAGATGCCTATATACAAAGGACTTACCTATCAGAGGCAGGATTATGCTGGAGCCCCCAAAGCAAAACAACAATATGTACCAAAGGTAATAACTCTACATAATCCTAACTCTGTTCCTGTTGATATTGATTTAGGTAAATGGTTTGAATCAACTAGAGTCTTGATCCCCGCCACAAATTCATTAAGATCCCTTGTCAAAGGGAAAAGTTAATGAATGTTATTGATCCTCCTAAAGAGATAAATCATGAGCAGCCTAAAGAAAGAACCCCTTTTCAAAAGAAAATTGTTGAGGAAGATCCCTTAGTAGTACTACATACTATGGACTCAAGTAAAGAAGATCACCCACCCTTTTATGTATCATTGATGATAAATGGTCTTCTTATACACAACTGTATGTTGGACTTTGGGGCCTCATCAAACATCATGACCAGAAAGGTCATGGAAAAGCTGAATTTAAAGATCACTAGACCATATTCGAATGTTTGTGCCATGGATTCTAGACAAGTTGATGTAATTGGCATCATTATGAATATATCGGTAAAATTGGCTAAGTACCTTGATATCCACATCACCATGGATATCCTAGTGATCGATGTACTTGACAAGTGGGGCATGCTCCTTTCAAGAAAGTAGGTTGCTGATCTAGGGGGCTCCATCCAGATGAATTGGAGTTATGCCACGATACCTGCATCAAAAGATTCTCTTGTTAAATTGCATACAGAAAGAGCTAAGAAATATCATGTTGAGGATCCTAAGAATTTAAAAAATGAGTATGTTTACAACACTGATAACAATGGAAATTATGCAATTTTCTCCAAATTTCTAGCCCCCTGTAAAAAAACAATTCAAAGATGAGAAAGTTAATGAGATATGGAGAATGAATTTTGATGGAGCACATTCTAGAACGGGAAAAGGGGCAGGTGTTGTCATCACTTCACCTAGTGGGCAAACTTTCAACTTTGCTTATAGGTTAGAATTTGAGGCAACCAATAATGTGGATGAATATGAGGCATTACTTCTAGGATTGGAAATTGCTAAGGACATGGGTATAAAACTGCTAATCATAAAGGGAGACCTAGACTTAATAATTCTCCAAGTTAAGAACAAGTATGCATGCAAATGTGAAAGACTAAAAAGATATAGGAATGCAATATGGGATACAATGGAATTCTTTGATGCATTAAACCTTATTGAGATTCCTCGAGATTAGAATTGCATGGCAGATAGACTATCAGTAGCTGCATCAACACTTCACCCTACAAAAGAACTGTTAGATGGGAATGGTACACTAGAGATAAACTTTAGACCATCAGTTCCGGATAATGTACACCATTGGCAAGTTTTTCAGAGTGATGAACAGATTTTGAGATTCATCCACAATGTGGAGGAATTTTCAGATTTTCAGGTCAGCTTCCAAGAGGAAGGAAAAGAGTATCAGAAAAAAGATGCTCAATTCAATCCTATCCCTAGGGGCTTTCTTGAATTAGAGCATGGTTTTGATCGGCAGGACAGACATAAGAATAAAAAGGAAACGATCAAACCTGGGGAATATATAGAGGTAAACATCGGAACAAATAAAGATCCAAAATTAATAAAAATTGGAAAAGAAACTTAAAAAAAAAGAACGGAATGAGTTAATTAACTTGGTAAGGGAATATAGGGATGTTTTTGCATTCACATATGATGAACTTAAGGCCTATCGAGATGATGTATTTCAACATACCATCCCCTTGAAATAGGAATTGAAAGAAGTTAAGCCATTCCAGCACAAATTGAGACAGATAAACCCAAAGATGGCACCCATAGTCAAGAAAGAATTAGAAAAGATGTTGGCAGCAGGAATCATCCAGCCAACAAGACATTTGACTTGGTGCTCAAATTTGGTGGTAGTTAGAAAGTGTTGTCCGCCAATATGCACACCAGCAGCATAAATCTTTCGAAAGCTGTCTCTTCACTACAAGTGAGAGAGGTGTGGCCCTGGGGGCAAGCAATGAGCCAGGTACTGTCACCTGAATCCCAGCTCCTCCATTTAGGCAAACTCCTAACGAAGCCAAGGGGGGTAGTCCCTAAAAGAGAGTTTCACTAAGGCTCTTTGTGTATTTAAGTGTTTTTGATGTAGTGATGCGGATGGATGTTGTTTAGGAGTTTTTTGAGATGAGAGACAATATAAAATTAAAATAAAGAACAAGATAGCGCAATCCATGTTGCAAATACAAGATGAAAGATACACTTGGGCAATAAATAAATCACTTTTCACGTAAATATAAGCAAATACTCCAATGTTGATACTTAAGAAGGCAAAATATAAGATGAAGGACTAGTGCCTTATGGAGTCAAAAATTTAATGTGAAAGTGAAAACTTGATACATGCAACAGTAAAAGACATATTATCCCAACAAGATTTCTTAGGGATAAGAGGGAAGTGGGTGTAAAAAATACAAGCATATGACTTAGAAATTAGACCCACTAAACTCATTAAGGGACAAGGCCTTGCAAAGATGTTAACTCAGGGGAATGAGGAAGCCTTGGGAATGGTGTGTCAGAGCAATTTGTCAGAAAAGGTCAAGTCAACAGAGCTTCAATGATTAGAACAGTGTGAATGGTATACATATATCATTTTCTTCTTAAACAACCTCACATGCCCAAACCACCTAGTAGGACATAAGAGACGAGCATTGAGGTTGAGGGTCACTAAGTATTGCATCACTCAAGATGGACTGGGCTGGAGAAACCCAGATGGATTGATACTTAGGTGTGTCGATGAACCAGAGTCCAAAAAACTCTTGGTTGACTTTCACTCATGATTTTGTGGTGGTCACTATGCAGCTAGAACTACAGCCCACAAGATCCTTCGAGCATGCTATTACTGGCCAAGTATATTTCCAGATGTGCACAAGTATGTTAGGAATTGTCAAGAATGTCAATTTTTTGTCGGAAAACAAAACCTAGCAGCCTTACCTTTGAAACCAGTAATAGTCCAAGCCCCTTTCCAGCAGTGGGGGCTTGATTTCATTGGATAGTTCAAGGATAACTCAAGCAATGGTTTTTCATGGATCATTGTTGCTACCGATTACTTCACTAAGTGGGTGGAAGCAATTCCCACCAAAGTGGCAACCGAAACTGTGATCATGGCCTTTCTTGAAGATAAGATTATCACAAGGTTTGGTGTGCCCACCAAAATAACAACCGATAATGCTAAAGCATTCAACTCAGCAGAACTCTCAGCCTTTTGTTTCAAGTACAACATTATCTTATTCCATTCATCAAACTACTATCCCCAAGGAAATGGCCTTGCTGAATCCAACAATAAGAACTTAATGACAATAATTAAGAAAACTGTTGGGGATAATAAAAAATCATGGGATAGCAAAATAAAATTTGCATTATGGGCTAACCGCATTACCAAGAAGAATTCTACCGGGAAGTCCCCTTTTGAGATGGTATATGGCATGGATGTTCAATTTCCTATTCATCTTAAGTTGCCAGCATATTAGTTAGTTCAACCTTTCAGTTTAGATCAAGACGCCATTCAAAACAAAATCAATCAGATTATTGAGTTGGATGAGAGCAGAAGGAAGGCTGTTGATAAAAGCATTAGGAATCAGGAAAAGATAAAGAAAAATTTCGATAAGTCTTCCAGACCTAGAGCTTTTCAGAAGGGTGACACGGTGTTACTTTGGGATAAGAGAAGAGAGAAACCAGGCTTGCATGGAAAGTTTGACAGCCTTTGGACGGGGCCCTAGATCAATAACCTTGGTTGTATCCATACTTGAGTTCTTGTGCCAAGCAAGTACTTTCCCTTTAGAGAAAGCTACTTTATATCCCTTGTCCTCCAAGGCTGAGATGGAGACAAGGTTTCTTTTCATACCAGGTACATAGAGCACATCACTCAAGTGTAGTGTATCACTTGATTTTAGTTGAAGGGAGGTGGCCCCAGATCCCTTCACAGTGTAGTTAGCATTATCTCCAAATACAACACGGAGATGAGAATCTTTCTCAACTAATTCTGAAAGATTTTCTTTATAACCTGTCATGTGTCTAGAAGCACCACTATCTATGAGCCAATTATCACTAGTGGTGGGAACAATACCTGATAAAGCTGATATGAAGAGGAATTCTATATGATCTTCATTCCTTTGCTTCTTGTGATGATGGTCTTCTTCTACATCAATAGTTGAGGCTTCATGATTCCTTTTATTTGAGCTTCGACAATTACGGGAATAGTGACCATATGCCTTGCACCTGTAGATTGTATCTGAGATAAGTCATTCTTCTTCTTCTGATTTGGGGGTGGACTTTATCCTCTACCTTGGTGCTTGTGTTTGTAAAACTTTCTTCCTTTTCCCTTGCCTTTCTTGGCATGGGATACGAATGCTTGATTCTCCTCAGGTTGAGTGCCATGAAGTCTTTGTCTTGCTGCTATTCTTGTCTCTTCCTGAGTGCAATCTGTCCATAGCTTGTCAAATTTGGGTAGCTTGGATCTACTGCTTATACTTTGGATGAAGGACTCCCAAGATGGTGGGAGACCATTTAGAGTAGTGATGACAAGCTCCTTATCATCAATGGGATTATTACCAACTATTTTGTACAATAGTTGAGCTTTTTGTGAGCCACCAGTTTCATGAACATGTTCAATGTTCATCTTCAGAGTTTAGAAGTTCAAAAGTCATTTTTAGGGCAATTTTGCCCCATTTGTAATAAACTGCATGTTCATACCCCATTGGGGGAATTGTAAAAAGTTGGTCTAAGCATGGTCATTTTATAAAAGACTTGGCTTGCCTTAGGTTTGGATATCAGGTGGATACTCTAGAGTGTTTTTTCCTTAGGAATTATGCTCTACTCTTCAGTGGCGTATAATTCCTGAGTTGTTCACTCACACCTCCAAAGCTGGAGTATTCTCATGGTCGTCGAACCTAGGGAGGTTATTAAAGTTTTCGTGTCTAGGATTTTTTACATGCTAGCCATCTCGAATAAGTCGTATGGACATGCACTAGGTCCCCTAGGAGTTTGAGTCGATTTCGAAGAAAATAATTTTTTTCGTAAATTAGACCATTTTTTTAATGGTTTAATTGGAAAAATTCAAAATGTAATAAAGTGTCATCTGGAGGCGGATTTTGGCTTGGGGAGGCTCGTTTTGACGCTTAGAGCGTCCTCTTTGCCCTAGTGCACACTTTCTTCAGGTTTCATGTGATTACGTCGCCTCTGGGAGTAGTTTTTGCTAAAGATGCGACAAATTAGCATTTAATTGCTAAAAAAAGAGAAATTGCACCATGGACATGTTATCACCTATTTTGTACCATAGTTGGATTTTCTGGAGAGCCGCCATTTGACAAACATGATGAATGTTTGATTCCAGTGTATCAGATGATCCAGCATTTTGTAGCTAGCCAGTTGTGGTTAGCTTGTTTTGTTTTTTGAGTCGACATGACCATGGCCCCATGGGGGTTTGTAATAAGTGTGCTAGTAGGATCTGAGTGCCTCGGTTTCTCATGACTGGATTAAGCAACTAAGGTATTCCAAGGAGTTTTTTCCCTTGTCAATTATGCTTTGCTTAAGGCGAGGTATAATCGATGAGGTTTTCTCCCGCTCCTCCAAAGCTGGAATGCCCGATTTTGAAAATTTGGCCATGGGGGGTTATTAGAGGCCAACTAATGTATATAAGCCTACTAGACACTGTTAGAATAGGTGTCGGTCATGTCCTAGGTCCATAAAACCCTCAAAAAAAATTTCGAAATTTTTTTTACCGGGTCCGTCGAAATTCGGGTTTTAATTATTTTTTAAATTTAATAAATTTCTCTATAGTTTAAATAGAGAAATAATAATTTGTAATATGTCAGTCATCCGGGGTCCGAATTCAGTGATTGATGGCTCGTTTCATAAGCCAAAAATCACACATGACCCGTGGAGCAACTAAACCCAACTTTCGGATGTCAATTCAGCCCCGTAATTAATATTTTCTCTGAAAAGTCATTTACAGAGAAATTATTAATTAAAATAATAAAATTGATTATTTTGGAGATAATCCAAATCTCTCCAAAATTAATCAATTGAATTAAAATAAAGGGCTAAATGACATGGCAGTGAGCATTTAGGAAGATTCCAATCAACTCCAAGCCCGTCCAGTCATCCATCCAGTCACCAAATCATTATCCTTTCAAAGCAATTCGCCCTCCCTCATGCATAATTCGATTTTGTGATGTGTCACTTGATGTATGGTTTGGTGGCTTGCAATTAAAACTTGAAGAAGGCGCCCTCATGACTCACCCTAATCCAAAGCTTGGCTCCTTGTGATGACTCGAGTTATACCTACCAATCTACACGTGTTATCCTCACAATCCACTCGCATATCCTAGTCCTCACGTCAATCTCCATTAGATTCACGCCATTCCCTTGATTGAACTCGTTATTGGTTGGTAATTTGTTTGGCTCCCACTCAAAACTCGAGTTAGTACCTACCTTTCCACTTGTCATCCAATAAACTAATACTCAACCTACCACATCTAGCTCGCATCTCCCACAAAGATCACGCCTTTCATACCCTAGCTCGCACTTCCTTGTTGTAGCATGCCTATTCGTTGCTTCTTCCTCCCAAAGTCGAGTCCTTGCCACCTCATGCCAATCTCACCAACCATGAACTCGACTTTGGCCATGTCTATCTCTCCAAGCCACTAATTGATTGGAATTCGACCTATCTCCCATTGCCAATTCGACCTAGGGTTTAGGCTTAGGTTGCTAGTGTTTTTTACTATAAAGAGAGGCCCATGTTGGGTTATTATCTCATGGAATTTTGGTGCAAGAATACTCTGCCGAAATTATATTGTAATATTTGTTTAAGGTTTGGAATATAGAAGAGACTTTGGAGGTCCATGCTGGAGCTATTGGCATTGTGGTTTCATCTTGTACTTTGGTGACATTCTCTCACTCTATATTTCTTGTTGCAAATTATTATTCATTTTATGCCTTGTGAGGACTAACAATCTAGTACAATAGGCATATGATCTAGTTTGTTGGCTTGAGATTAGTGTTTTGCAGATATTTGTCCAGGGGTGGAGATTGGCTTGGAAGCAAGCTTGTTTTCATAAACCAAGAGTTTTTACCATTTAACACCTTCATCTTGCAGGGTTTTCAAGTAGCTCCTTATTTCGAAAAAAGAAACACTTCTAAGAGACTTGCCTCTTCCTCCATCAACAAAAGTTTTCTATCAATCTTGGTTACTTGGATCTATGAGTTCACCTCTTCCAACTCTCTAGTTTTCTCCATTGAGTCCTTTTTTCACTTGATTTGCTAAGCCTTTTTCCTCTTGCCACCCTCATCAACTTTCGTTTGGACCTAGTGTTCCCTCTCTCCTCTCTCCATTCGTCCCTCCTCCTCAAAGCCATCCTCATCCATTCGTTTTTTTTGTCTCCAAAAAGCCTCCACTTCTCCCTCTCGTCCCTCTCCAACAGAACCCTAAAAAACAAAACAAGGATTAATCAGTAGCATTTAGTTTTCATTTGTTTAGAGTTAGCTAGTTGCATTTTTGAAAAGTTAGTAGTTAGATCTCTTTTATAAATCAAATCTCATGCATTGAAAGGTTAGTTTAGAAGCATTATAGATCACATTCCATATTAGTATAGCTTGCATAGTTTAAATTTCCAACTTTCCTTGTTAAAGATAGAAAAAATTTCATAAAAATTTCTTAAATTTTTTACATCTTAGATCTCATTTCTAGCATATTTAGGGCACTTTTTGTTCGCTGGTCCGTTTTCCCATCTTAAATTTTTTGAACTATTTTTCATGTCATTTTATGTTTTAGGTTTCATTTTGCAAATCTAGACTTAGTTTCAAAGTTGATTTTATTTTTTCTAACACTAAAGGGTGCCTTGAGTTTTTGTTTTTCTTGTAGGTGCTTTTGAAGTGGAAAAGGGCTTGAGAGAGTTTTGAAGCGAAGAGGTCCAAACGAGCAAAACTCAAGCAAACCATAAGGACGATCCAAAACATGACATTATCTTGTACTATCCTTTGTAATAGCTTATAGGAGTTAGCTTTGTTTTCCAAGTCTTATCATCTCAAAAGACCTTGCAAGGTTATAAACCCAAGGCATTTGTAATTGTTTAATAAAAATTTTAAGTGGAGGAGGCCTCCACTTTTTTGTCTTCTTCCCCATTTGGGGAAGGGTGTTGGGTCTTGTGGTTTGATTTAGCTTAGATTTACGGTTTCATGCTCTTAGTTTAAAATTTACTTCAAGAAGTCATTTTGTTTATATTCCATATTTACTTACCCCCATGCTCTCCCGAGTAGGGTCTTGGACCTGAAAGAGATTCTTGGGTAGTTTAGCTTTATTTCTCGTTTATTTTTATCTTGCTTCTCCTCCAAAGCCTTCAGCCGGAAGTTGTATCCTTGAGACTTCGTCTCAAGGGCAGGACCACATAATTTGTGGTTACTCTTCCCTCCCCGTCAGTTTCCTTGGCAGAGCTTTCAGCTAGCTGGAAGTTCTCAAGTGCAGGCGGTTCTAGTGGTTGATCTTGTTCGGAGATCAATCCCACCTAGTAGAGTAAAGTTTGTGTGGTAGAACACTAGATTTATTTATCTTGCAAGCATTATTGTTAGTGGTAATTCATATCTTGTCGATCAATCTTATTGTTTAGATCTACTTTCAATCTAAGATATACTGCTACTACATTTTTTTTTTGCTTCTTTAAAATAAACCAAAGTCTCTTGAAATTGGTCATAATCCAAGTCAAGAGCACCCTCTGTCGGAGGGCATCTTAGTTTTTTGCATCATCCCTGCATTAGGCATTTTAAGTTTAGCAAGTCTCTTGAACTGTGGTCATAAGACCGAGTCAAGAGCGCTCTCTGTCGGAGAGTTGAACAAGGTTTTCTAATAATAAAAATTTCCACTCATACACCCCTTAATTAATTTATCTTGGTTTTGTCCTACACCCGTATGCTCTGCCAATCGGAAACGGTTGGGCTAGTACTCAGAAAGGTGGAAGACTTGATAATTTACGATCGATAACTTAATTAAAATTTTTACCCAAAACCTCAACCAAGGCAAATTACTGTTCTTCCCACGAGAGGTGGTGCCGGGAATCCACTGTCAGACTCAAGGGCGGTTCAAACATTGGACACCTATCCTTTTGAATCTGGGTGCTTCCGACAGATCACCTAGGGTTGCCAGTATTTTCCTTGGGTAAGGTTCCACCATCTTTTGATACCTTTGGTCTTAGCCTAATAATCAAGAACATCTAAAACACTTAAAATTTACCAAGAACAATTGCAAAACGTCCTCACAAACAGTTACTTTCGACTTATTTTAGCATCACAAGTTTTATTGACTCCATTTGGCACTGGTCTTTAATATTTATACATCTTTGAAATCTGGACCATATGTCTTTGTCATTTGCTTAATATCTATCTTGTGGATGCTTTACTTCAATTTCTAAGTCAAAGTATATTGTCATTTTTGATTTCTATTTTGTAAATTTTGCAACGTGGATTGCGTGTTTAATTCTGTTCTAGTCATCATTCAAAAAACTCCTAAACAACACCCATCCGCATCATAACACCAAAACACATTTAAAACACACAAAGAGCCTTAGACAACTCTTTTATAGGGACTACCCCCCTTGGCTTCGTTAGGAGTTTTGCCTAAACGGAGGAGCTGGGATTCAGGTGACAGCACCTGGCTCATTGCTTGCCCCCAAGGCCACACCTCTCCCCACTTTCCAGTGAGGGAGACAGCGTTCAAAAGATTTCTGCTGCTGGTGTGCAGTTTGGCGGACAAAAGGACAAAAATAAAATAAGACAAAAAATGATAAAAAAATCAGTGGAAAAGGGGTGGCATGGTTTCTAATGTAATGTACGACCAAGCTTATGAATAAAGCACATGCTAAAATATTAAAACTTTGTAAAAACATAAGAGTTTGGAATATCAAATTATGAAAGCGTGGATCTCTCCTCCTTCATGTGGGCGGCATACATCAAGTCACATGAGTGGCAGCCACCTCATCCCTCCTACCTACCAATTAACTCCAAGCTCATTAATTACGTAGATCTCTCCACGATTTGTGCCATTCGCTCCCCTTCCAAGCTCTCGCCCTCCTTAAGCATTCGACTTGCCTTTTGTAAGCTCTATAAATTGAGGCTCTTGCTCCACCATTGAGAGTGGAAGTTTGTGCAAGGAACCTCTGCTCATGTATTCTATATTTTTTAATGAGAATTTGTTGGAGACTTTGGAGGTCAAAGAGGTGCAAGATCTGTGTATGGTGTGTGTTCATATCTGAGGTAATCTTGTATCTCATGTTTATGCATTTTCTGTTTTGAATATTGTGGATGGTTTAGCTAGGAAGGCCTTTGAGCCCGTAGAGGTATTCATTCATAGGCTTTGAGTTGAATGTTTTTGATATGTTATTAAGAGAAGAGGGAGTAGTATGCGTAGTCAGATATGCAAAATACTCTTCACATTTTTTTAGCAATTGATATCTTCTAGATTTAATCCACTTTTTCTTGCAAGTGTATGAATGTTTGATGCAGGATCTCTCAAATTTGACTTGGAAGCGAACCTAAGTTGGCTTCTCTCCTCTCCAACAAGTGATCATGCTCTAAATACTGTTTTGCAGATCTCTACAAACCTTCAGCTTCTTCAAACTTAGGATTGGTTCCCCTTTTCACCTCTTTAAAATTCAAAATCAACTCTTTTTCCCTTTTCGTTGTTACTAAAGTGAATGATTACAAGCTTGAAAGTTCTACTTTTCTAATCTATTCGCTCTTGTCCATGCAAGTAGGTCAAAAGCTTCAAAAGTTTACATTTTTTTTGTTGATCTATTTTCTAGCATCTAGATCTTGTTCAAAATCTTTACTTTTCCAGATATAGTTTGTCTTCTTTTTGTACTTCAAGCATGTAACTTTTAAATCATTTATCAAAATACATTAAAAGTTTGTTTATTTGTTTATACACTAACAATACTAATCATTAACTAGCCTCTGTTTAAAGCTCTTATCTACAGGAAAGCTGAAAGGAAAAAACCCAAAGGCTAAAAGGCAAAATCAAGAAGAGCTAAAGCAAAACCAAAATAGCAAAGAGCAAACTCCCAAAAGCACATAAAATTCCTTTTCCCCTTCTTCTTCATTCCCCCTTCTAACCTTGTGCTTCCAAGGAGATCAACATCATACATTGTATAAAAGATCAATAAAAAGCAAGTGGGATAAAGGCTCCCACACCCTACTTCCCCCATTTGGGGGAGGCTTGTATCGTCCTTTTTTGTACTGTATTTGCTTTATACCTGCACAAGTAGATTAGCCTTGATTGTTAGATTAGTCTCAAGTTTTGATATACTGCTAGAATAGTGCTTCATGTTTTTTCCTAGTTAGTTTTAATTTCTTGTTTATATAATTTTTCTCTAAAAAGAATCAAAGACTCTTGAATCTCACTGAAAAGTGGATCAAGAGCACTCTCTATCGGAGAGGTTTTCTTGTTTTCTTTGTTAGATTTCTTGCTTTTATATAAATTGCTAAAAAGAACATAAAGTCTCTTGAATCTCACTGTAAAGTGGATCAAGAGCACTCTCTGTCGGAGAGTTTATTGCTTTAAGTTTAGTTTTATTTCATTTTAGCATTCTATCTTTTCATAAATCTCTTGAATCTCACCATAAGGCGGATCAAGAGTGCTCTCTATCGGAGAGTCTATGGTTCTTGCTTCATCCACATAATAAAATTGGAACGAACATTTATCTACACTGTGTATGCTCTACCCACTTGTGGGATACGCAAAAACAATGTAGCTTGTTAAATTCTTCACATTTAATTCCACTTCAACCATTAATAAAATACATCCCGAGAAAACCAACAAAAATTCGGCGTTGATCGCTATAATCGAAAGTGGGCAAATTTTGCGTGGGGACGCGGGAGCCACTGGTATGAGACCTTAAGGGCACAAATAGGCTACATCCTTGTTGGTGTATTGTTGAACACCGCTCTAGAGACTTCGACCAACCTACATGTCCTTGTACAGAGCCACTTAGATTGTAATCCAGACATATCTCTTGTACTGCAAAATTTACAATAAAATTCATCAACTAGCACTCAAGCACTCCCAACATTTTCAATACATTGACTCCATTTTGGCACTGGTCATTATACAAGGCAACAATTATTCAGTATTTCATTTACTTATTATCTATCTGAAAGATTGTTATTATCATATCATGCTGTGGATGCTTCGATTATAAATTATCATTATATTGTGGATGTGATCTATTTATCTTACAAAGTTATACTTGGGCACAATTTTATTGCAAATTACCTCAAAAACTCCTAAAAAACACCCATACCAATCCATCAAAAACACTTAAAAAACATTTAAGAGCCTTAGTAACTCTTTGTTAGGGTCTACCCCCCTTGGCTTTGTTAAGAGTTTGCCTAATGGAGGAGTTGGGATCAGGTGACAGCACCTGACTCTTTGCTTGCCCCCAAGGCCACACATTCCCCAAATCAGCTTCGAAAGATTTCTGTTGCTGTGTGCACATCGACGGGCAACAGGGATCTCCATTGGTACTGAGCTTGTCCCTTAGTCCTGTGATCCTCATGAAATATGAGGCAATAGATTCTGACTTGGACATCTTCATATTTGATAGTTGATTTCTCAACGTGATGGATACATTGATGTTACTATGTTCAAACAACTTCTTTATGGTTTTGGACATCTTCCTGACAGTATTCTTACTTGAGATGTGAGGAACCAAGTGGTCTCTAACTGAGTCCACCAAAATCCTTCTTGCTCTGGCATCATTCTTTCTCCAACGAGATTTGTTTTCTTCAGCTTCTGGTTCTAGAACCTTCTCATTGACAAACTGCAAGAGATCATTTTCTTCTAGTAGAAGAAGAACCCTAGACTTCCAAGAGATGAAATTGGAAGCCTCTTCCAGACGATCTTCAACCTTCATTCCAATCATCTTGACTGCAGATCTGGACCAGAAACCCTAGCAGGAGCTAGGTCAAAAATGAAAGTTGGAATTTTGGAAACCGGACTCCATAGGTAGATGTGCCCTAGCAAGGCGAGTTGAGATGAGGTAGGGTTGAGCCAAAACTGTGGAGAAATTAGGTTAAAAACTGAAACCCTAATTTCTGCTGCAGAATTAGGTCAAAAACTGAAAATTCTCAGAATTGAATTCTGTCTTCACCAAAAGATGCGCCCTCCTTAGAGCGAAATTCCCAATGCTCTTTTTCTTCCAAAAAGTTGAGTGAAGGCTTAGAAAGATGAAACCCTAGTTCTGGCAGGGTTCTGACAATGTTTTGGCAATGGCTTCTTTTTAGAATCGCTCTGATACCAGGTTAGTTTTTCATACATTCATAGCATAATAATTCAAATGCATAAATAGGATCACTAGAAGAAAGACAAAGTACAAAACAATAACACAAGAGTTTATCCTGGGAAACCAAAACAGGAGAAAACCCAACAACCTTCGTATAGAGATAATAATTTCGAGAACATAGTACAATGATGAGAGAGAAAAGATGGAAATGCTTTCCAAAGATAGAAACCCCAAATATAGTCTTCTTCTTCTGCAGGTGCGAACCTCTCTCCCTAAGTGATGCGAACTTGTGTGAAGTAGATAAGTGAATAATGAGGTGAACTTTACCTCTATTTATACAAGTGCCAACTGGCCTGTATACCTAACTGGGCCGACTTCTCTTGGGGAGCAATAAATAATTTAATTTTTAATTTTTCTTTTGCTTGCTTTTCATCCCAAGGTTTATATTGATTCTTTCAAGGGTTTACATAATTAATTACATCAAGATCAACTCCCTTAGGAGGTACAATCAAGTACAATAAAATACAATAATAATATCTTTCGATGTTGCACAAAATCCAACACTTAGGAGTTGACTTAAGTGCTGAGAAGCTGGGCTATGGTGATCGAAGGGCACATTGGATGAGAGGATCAAGGGATTGATAGAGTTTGAGTGGAGTTCAACTCATGAGGTAGGCGCCACCTCAACAAGAGGTGCGCCCCCTCTCCTTGGATCCATCTCCCAACAAAAGAGAAGACGCCACATCATGAGATGTGCCCCCCTCATGAGGGAGGGTGCATCCTCTCTTGGAGACCAACTTGCCACCACTTGGATCTTGATTGAAATCACTTGATTTGATCTCCAATTAGCCCGAACTTGATCCTTAGTTGAACTGGAACATGTCTTCGACAAAATTCATTTGATTTAGGAATTTGATTTTCTCTCGTATCTTTTATTTTTTTATTCATTTTTGAGAGAATTTTTATTTAATAAATAATCACTCAAATACTTAGGAAAGTAGGTTTAGGGATAATATGGGTGCTCTGGGTTAGAAAACGAGCATCCCCATGGTGAATTTCACCTCCTAACCACTTTTTTATGAGGTTTTCTAATTTTGACATTAAAAACATTAAAAAATAGTCTCGTTTGTAGGAAATGTTTTATGTCCGAAAAACAAAAATAAAACCAAGGGGGACCTAGTACATGCCCATGTGACTCATTCATGGATAGCATGTTAAAATACATAGACACTTAGACTTTAATAACCTCCCAAGGTTTAGCCACCAAGGCGGATACTCCAATTTTGGAGGTGTGATTGAAAAACTCAGAAATTATGCTTCGCTGAAAAGCAATGCATAATAACTAAGGAAAAAACACTCTAGAGTACCGCCTTGATGTACAAACCTTAGGCAAGCCAAGTCTGTTACAAAACACATCATGGTAGACCAACTTATTACAATTCCCCGTGGGGCATGAACATGCATTTTTTTGAAAAAAGGTCTTGTTATTACATCCATAGTAGTCGGGCTACCATGACTGCAGAGCAGTTTCTTGTATATTTTTGAGCTAGGCCTTTACACATTTTTGATGAGATAAGCCTATGATGAGCAGTACTTTTGATGATCACTCACATATCAGAGCAACCCCATATCATATATGATGAACCTTATGTTAAGACTGAGCCTCACGGCCTCAGATTTGATGGTCGAGGTGACCACTTTTTCCATACAGAGCAGTGTAAGGCCCAAAGTTTTTACAACAACTGTGTTTCCAGTGACTATTGATGATCCAGATGGCAGATACAGATATATGGCCCAACAGGTATATGGTTGTGCATTGGTTATGATTGCTTTGCTCTTTTGCTCATCTTAGTAGCTTGACTTGGTATCTAGTGGTCATGATCTGGCAGTATATATATATGATATGGACGTGGTTGTTTAATGATTATTTAAATGGTTTTCTTATTCAGAATACGAAGCTCTTGTTTATACTCATTGGTTTTACCCTCTTAGTAGTATGGACATGGTCATTCCCACCATTTATGGCCTGCTAGCTTTGGCATCACCTTTCACTTTCTCCATCCATCCGTTCTCTTCCATCTTTGGTTTTCACCCTGACTTGCACCTCAGCCTATGATACGGAGGACCTCCCCACTTTTGCCTCTGTGTTGGATAGCATCCCTGTTAGTTTGTGTCTCGGCTTTGAGTTGGCAACAAAACTTACCGAAGCCCTGATCCTTTTGGGCCAGGAGAACCCGCTGGTGTTGGTTCTTGAGCTTAGGTGAGTTGAATTTTCTGCCTTGACCTCTCTGGTCGGTTGCCCCCAATGTTTGGTCCTGATTGTGGATAATCCCCCTAGTTGCTTGAGTTGTGTTGACTAAACCTGAAGCAAGTTGTACTACCATCATTACATCCATATGGAAACTATTATCATATCTTTTGTGCAAGCCCATGGAAACAAATTAAAACTATGCTTCTCAACACAATGAAGGATAGTTGTGCTTCTAAGCACATGCAAAATTGAAATGTTAAAGCACCTTGGATGAAAGTTGCGGATAGTTGTGCTTCTAAGCACATGCAAAATCCAAAGGGTCCTAAAGGCCTAAAAAGCAGTGGTTAGATGTATGCTAAATCCAAAGACTGCTGGCCATGATTAAATGTAATGATTAATACCTCATGGAGCCTACGGGTTGGGATGTGAGATGGAGTAAGGGACAACTAATTCTAAGTGTCCCCTAGAACCTCAAGTTATGGTTAGCTGTGCACCTAGTTACGACTGTTCTAGCAAAGATCCTCACGGAGCTGGATTCAGCTTGGATGTGAGTTGTAGACATTTGCCAAGGTTGAATAAGCACCTCTCTAAACAACTCATTCCATTTGTGAGACACTGCCATTCCCTATGTGTTTATTATCCAACATATGCTTAAGTGTGTATTCCTTTTCCCTTATCCAAAGTATCACAGTGTTGAGTCAGTAAAGTCATCCCCTTATCCTAGCCTTGCATTTCTCACCCTCACCCTTTGCTGGCAAAATGGTCACGTCTATGAAATGAGTATATTCTTGAGGTTCTGTTTTGAATAATTGATTATTTAAACTTATATTTGATGTGATTATTGTTTCACTGCCAGTGAAATGATGCCTCATACTTTAAGTCATTGCTATTAGAATGATTAAAAGAGCATGCCTTATCCATTTGCACTTGCAACATCAGGCATTTTAAGCCTGGTCATATTTTGATCAGTCTTGACCTGGTCAAACCTAGTTTGACCAAGTCAACCATAGGATCTGAGATGAGTTGGACCAGTGATGTTCGAGGTTGATGATTTATGGTCCTTTAATGCCCATTTGATGGTTCCATGTTGCAGACACCAGATTTCACTTGATGGTTTGATGGATTTTTATAGTTAATATTATTTACAGACCATTATTTTTATTTGTCCGGGCATGGTTGAGACTACAAATGATTATTCAGGTAGCCACAGGGTGTATGAGTACTCATCTCTAGTGCATTTGGACCTTTTGAGTCCACTGGTAGACTCAGATTTCAGTTACAGGTAGACAAGATTTTTCTCAGATTGTCACTTTACTGCAGATTTGCCATTATAAAATGGCCTGATAGCACAGTTGGATTTTTATTTGGTTCTCCTATGGCGCTACAGAGGGAGTATGGGGTCCAACCACTTTTTATTACCGTATTACCATACCCCAAGACACTTTGGTATAGTCAGATTTGTGCTCGGGGCACCAGGCATAAAGCTACAGGCATTTTATTGATTTACAGGTGATTTTCCGAGGATTAAAAATGGAATAAAATGGTCACTGAGGAAATTGATTTGGGCAAATGAGGCAAGGAATTGGAATGAGGTTTGTTCATAGGTCATTCATGATGCATCCCACACCTTTCGACACAGCTTACAACATTCAGTGGGGTCCGCACACACTTCGGGGCATTATTTTGATGTATTATTCTACTATTGAGGGGGCCACGATTTGGTCACTTGGTCACTTTGTGATGTTATTTAGTTATATATTTTATCATTGTGCCATGGGGTGATGCTAGTGAAGGACATTAATACCTCCTAGCCCCACCATGTGCTTGTTACACTTGTCCTAGTCATCTTTCATGTGGTGCGACCCCCTTAGGGCCACTTAGTGAGTGCGCACCCCCTCTTTAGTGAGTTGATCCATGTATTGTAGCTCCGGCTCATCATAGCCATCGATTATTATTGTTTTATCTTTTGATCTCCACCACTCATTCAAAAATTGGTTAGGGTTTTGGTCTCTCTCATTCCTATTTAAGGAAGAGACCCCCCCCTCATTGTAAAGGCACCTTTGGGCTCTTGAACTCTTGGAATAAAATATTATTTTGTAGATCTACTTCTCAAGCTTGATGAATGTTCTTGTACATGATTAGAAGTCTTTTCTTTAGACATCTAAGTTATTTACAGGTGATTTTCAACATCTTCAAAGGGAGGCCGATTTCATCTTTTGCAGGGGTGCGAATTGCTTGGATGGATGATTGTGGGGTTTCCCCATCTTCTCTTAGGCATGACATTTTCATCTTGAAGGGAGTTTGTCAATTGCGATTTGTCCATTGATTTATTTTCTTTGATATGCCGTGCATAGCTCATTTTAAATTTGTGGATCAAATCTAACTTGGGTTGTTTGAATTTGCAGGTAAAAGAAGACACTTTTCCTCCTTGGGCTAGGACATTTTTTCTTGAAATCACTTGGATGTCGCTTGTAATTGTAACTAAACGGAAGGATCATCAATGTACTTGGCGGCCGTAAGCGTTTGAGGTAAGATCTACAAGGTACTTATTGGTTTTCATTCATTTTACCCATTGGTCACTTCAAACCCTCATTGTTAAAACCCTCACTTAAAATTTTCAAAAATTCTCTAGCTCAAACAACTTCAAATCGTGGCGAACGATTTTTGGGTTTTCATTTTTATGCCAAGCATGAAGTGGGTTTCCTAGGGTGTCATGCTCTGTTGACTCCTTTTGGCCCAAATCCCAAGGCACTGGTCTCTCTCTAATGCGCCCTCTCTGAGTTTGCCCCTTTTCAGTTGTTTGATTGCTCGATTTTGGCTTGTAATCTTTGATATTGTCATATCTACAGTTAAGCAGTGTTAGGAAGCCATAATCTATCCAGATCTACTCTTTGGGACCATTTTCCCTAATATAAGTACACATTTCCCAAGGCAGTGGATTTTGATCATTTACCTTAACACTTACATCCTGGATTTGTTCCTAATTCGGAGCTATTGTAATTGAACTAAATCAGCTTTCATATCTCATTTTCCCTAAGCCTCTTCTACAATAGCTCAATTCCTTAAATCTAGGGTTCTACACCCTTCACTCCATATTTACTGTTTGATTTGCTTGTTTTAGTGCTTGGGTTAGATCTCTCTTTCTAAGAGTAGATCAGGGTCTCCCACTTTGTTATCCATGGCTTGGATAGCAAGAAGTGAAGAGTGCCTCGATTGGCGTGACAACCAATCTATCTAGGGAATCGAGGCTCTCTTAGGTGTCACCGGTTAGTTGTCTTCCTCTACCATCCTGGATAGGACCTCTAAAGTAGACAACTACACTTTGTGTGATAACAGGGCCAAAACTGGCCGGCTGAACTTCTGAACACTGCAGATGAACAAGTACACTAGTTCAATCTTTGCCGGCTCACTTGACAACCAAGTACAACTTAGGTGGTAACGGGATGAATATGCTGGTGTTTACTTAGGTGGGATGTGTTGTGTGGGTAAGTGTGTGTGTGTGTGTATGGATAATAAACAGGGGGGATTTGTTGTGTTTGGTGTCTTGGAATAGTTGCTAGGATCTATGACTTAAAATCTCCTTTGTAGTGGTAGGAGTTGCTTTTGCACTCCTGCTGTTTATTTACATTGGCTGTCCTTTTGAGTCCCATTGACCATCTTGGTGGTTACTTGGACATCAATTAATTATCTTATCTTATTTGTCTGGCTTCCAGAGCCAAACGTTTGTCACTGTGATCCTCCTACAGATAAAAAACAAAGTTAGATATACTGTTAGTCTAATCCCAAACAAAATTACATTATGGAAGTTGTATCACCCTTTGAATCTGTGAGATAGCATCAAAATATAAATTATCTTATCTTATTTGTCTGGCTTCCGGAGCCGAACGTTTGTGACTGATCCACCTACAGATAAAAAACAAAGTTAGGTATACTGTTAGTCTAATCCCAAACAAAATTACATTATGGAAGTTGTATCACCCTTTGAATCTGTGTGAGATAGCATCAAAATATAAGAAACAAATCTCTATCCGTGAAAACTGGTTTTAAAGTTTGAAATTTGGAAGAGTGTTAAAAGGACAGTTCTTTATGATCTTAATCTTCTTGATGTTCCTTGGACATTAATAAATTATCTTATCTTATTTGTCTGGCTTCCGGAGCCAAACGTTTGTGACTGTGATCCTCCTACAGATAAAAAACAAAGTTAGATATACTGTTGTCTAATCCCAAACAAAATTACATTATGGAAGTTGTATCACCCTTTGAATCTGTGAGATAGCATCAAAATATAAATTATCTTATCTTATTTGTCCGGCTTCCGGAGCCAAATGTTTGTGACTGTGATCCTCCTAAAGATAAAAAACAAAGTTAGGTATACTGTTAGTCTAATCCCAAACAAAATTACATTATGGAAGTTGTATCACCCTTTGAATCTGTGTGAGATAGCATCAAAATATAAGAAACAAATCTCTATCTGCGAAAACTGGTTATAAAGTTTGAAATTTGGAAGAGTTTTAAAAGGACAGTTCTTTATGTTCCTTGTGATTTAAATTTTTAGTGGCAATTTGAATTCCAGGAGTAAAGACACGGCACTTGAGACTAGTGATGCCAACAGGAAGATAGACAACAGCAAAGAGTTGGGTGATGAGGTTGATGATGAACTGCTCAAAGTTCACTAAATAAAGTAAGCATTTTTTTGTATGGCAGCGAAATTTGGAGGTCTTGTTCACCTCTTTGTATTTTAATCCTTGTGCCTCTTTGTATTTTAATACTTGTGCCATACGAAAAGAAAGATTACTCAAATTTAATGCAGGGGCAGTTTTAAAAAAACTTTCAAGTACTAAAGTGGCAAAACTGGTGGATTTGACAATGCAGACCAATTCCAAGTGAACTTAGGTGACCTTTCAGATCCAGAAACTGGAACGAGTTTAGGGAGCATGGCAGATGATACACCATTCAGGACATCACATGATACACCATTTGGGACATCGCATGATGTGAATGACAGGTATGCACTTCAATCTCGTCTTCTTCTTCAAGCATAGACCATGCAAAATGCAAGAAGATCCAATCAGATTTCTATTCATTATGCAGTTTCTGTTGCTTTAGGTGCAAAGTTTACATCCATTTTGAATGATTGTTTGCAATATATAGCTGTGATCTATTGTGCATTTGAAGTATCTTGGCAAAATAGTAGCACAATAAGTTGAAGGTCATTTAAATGTATCCCGAAGTCACCTTTAAAAGCATTTTCTAACTACTGCTTCTTAATGGGTAAATTTAACCTGATACCGTCAACTAAAAGTGGTCATCAAGAAGCACAAAGCCATGTTCTTGAGGTTTTGCAATAATATTTTTATATTAGGCATTTTAGATTTTTAATTTTTTTGGAGTTTTCAAGAACAGTTGTTTTGACCTATTTTCTTCAATCCAGTATTTTAGCTACAGAAAATGGAGTCAGAGATACCAACGCCCTGCCACAAGCCAAGAAACATTCGAGGAAAGAATATTGGAGAGCTTTAGAAGCTGAGCATGATTCTTTGTATAAACGTCATAAAAAGATGGAGGATGGATCTGTGGTCTTAGAAGATAATGTGGAAATGGATATAGAAGAAAATGTATGAGAATGTGACAATAATGAATTTGCTATTGCGGAGGAGTATGGTGCATAAATGTTTGAAGGAAAAAAATGGTAAGTAGGGGTAAGAGGAAGAGATGCAAATGATTACTGAAAATGATGATTAGACAGTAACTGAAGCTATTTTGTTTTACTGAAGCATTGCTTGATGATCCATTGATTTTTTGCTAGTGTTTCTTATCAAGTTGTGTACAGTCTCAATCATAACTGGTAAAACAAGGTGTGTATAATTTCTCGCCTCCAGTTAAATTATAAAAAAATGACACCTTGTTCTATACAAATTAGCGAGGGGCATTTTTGAGGCTCATTGCTTTACTGGGTTTGGATTTCTTTCCTTTATAACTTGTTCAACTCTTTGCCATTATTGTCTCCTTTCTACCTACATTTTATATATTCAACCATTGCGTCCAACCGAGAGAGGGGCTTTGCATTCAGTGTACATGTATTACCTTTTATGAAACAATAATTGAACCCATTTTAAGGTTATATACGGAGATGGAAGTTGAAATTACTTCAGTATTATTACAATATTTGAAGCAAGGATTTTGAAAAGAATTATCCCAATCATTAAGTATAACAGTAGTTTGATGAGTTTTAAACACTTAGTTTGATTATTTATATAAACGCGTGATTGATTTTGTGTAACTCGCATGCTACATTTATTTATTTAATTAAGGTTCTGAGTTTATATGACTAGGAACCCTTGATTTTTTTTCCTGATCTTGATAATGGAGTGCATAACTCCATCAGCCATGTTAGTTTATATGACTAACTAGGAACCCTTAATTTTTTTTTCCTGATCTTGATAATGGAGTGCACAACTGGATCCTGCCATTGTACTTCCTTTCCTTGGACTACAGGGAATGCATCCTGGTCAAAAGAACAGAAATTAAGTGGCATGACTTCTATTTTAATAAAGTTAATGCATTCTGTTGTGGATGCTTGGTTTATGTCTGTTTTTAGAAATCTGAAGTCATGAAACTATTTGAATGGTACACTTGTTATATGTGCAATTTAGATTTTACAGTTGCACAAACTATTAATTTTAGTTATAATCTCCCCCTGTAAAATCCACAAATTTGAATTTGGACCCTAATAAATAGGTGGATGATATTTATATATTATTCAAGTTGATCCGATGTTAACGTATGCAATGTTGTATTTTCAACTTGTTTAATGGCTATTAAAGGTTATCATTTTTTAATAAATAGGTGGATGATATTTATATATTATTCAAGTTGATCCAATGTTAACGTATGCAATGTTGTATTTTCAACTTGTTTAATGGCGTTAAAGGTTATCATTTTTTTAATTGTAAGTAGTTGAGATAAAATATGGCCAAACCAAATTTAAGCATTGCTTACTAATTTCTGTCCTAGTTAGTATTCACTGAAGAAATTCTGTTGTGGTAAGATTCGATAAAATGTTATTAAGAGTTGTAATGATAAATATATGTTACTTAAGGAGGTAGTTAAATAACTTATCATTACAGTTAAGGGGGGTAGAGTAATTGGTAGTGAGTAATTGAGTTGAGAAGTTGTAAATGAAATGTCAGAGTCGTAACAATCACTAATGTGTTATTAAGGGTTGTCATGTTAAATATATTGTACTTGAGCAGGTAGTTAAATGACTAGTCAAATTTAACAACTTTTAATTTTAATTAGTTGAGATTAAATATATGCCCAAACTAAATTTAGGCAATACTCACTAACTTTTCCTATATTATTTATTGCAGAAGTTCAACATGTTAGAGTGGTAACACAATGATGTGTAGTTAAGAGTTGTAAATATGTTACTTGAGGAGGTTGTTAAATAACTTGAGGTATAAAAGAATGCTTTTAGTGATGTACTAAATGATCGCATTAATAACCAATACATTTTTCATATAACTATTTATTGTTGATGTTTATGGTTGTTAATCTCTAAAAGCCAAAAGTGGTACCATATCAATATGGATTCTTAGGCAAGTTATCAAATAATTGTGGGACCGAGTTTGAAAGATTTGAGAGTTTGAGAGATAAAAAGGTTTGAAGACAATAAAATGCATGTTATATGATTATTTAAATTATTTGAAAATTCAAATAGGCAACACACAAGAAAGAACATCCCATATAAATAACACAACATCATGATTTATTTGGTAAAACCCTCGCAAGAAAAACATCCATAGAACAATAGGGAAATTATATTTTTGCTCAAGAAAGAAATATTACATTTAGTATAATTCTTACACTCCCTCTTGTTAGACAAACGATTGTTTTTTAAATAGAGATCATGGACCAATCAATGGAGAAAGCCACATATCAAGTATGTTAACTCCAAAAGGAAGAGCTTTGTTGAATCATTTATGCGTATGACGAAACAATGATCTTTGGATAACCACACTTAAGATGCACACTAGAAAGCATACATGATTATATCTTGCCATTTGCCACTTAGAACAACTTGGGGTAGGATGGAAGATTTACAAAATGACATAGAAGGGTAAAAGCATTGTGCCTTTGACCCCTTAGTTACAACTTCCTTTACACCTAACATAACTTGAAGGCTTGTGTTCAGGCTTTGTGAAGATTTTCAACAACTCGATCTTTTGTGTCAAAATGTTAGCTCAACATGATCATGATTAAGTTGTTAATGGTAGTGCCTATGTATGTCTATATACTCATTGTGTTGATGTTGAACTGGATGATGGACATACTGGATGGCACTTCTACTGGCATCAAATAATGGTTGGATGTGTTTATTGGAAACCGATCTCAAAAAGGATTGTTTGAAAGCCAAACTACTTCTTGGTTTGTGTGAGTTTTTAAGCCTTAGATATTGTGACATTACATTATATTAGTATTATCTTGATTGGTCGTTTAGGACTTTAGTTGTAATTATATAATCGACTAGGACCTTAATTGTAATTGTGACATTTGTCTCTTATATATACCAAGGAGACCTAGTTTTAGTGATCATCTCACCTTGTTTTGTGCATTTGATACATTGTATAAAGGGGTTGCCCCTCGAAGAGGCTCTTTATTCATCTCTTTATTTTGTTTTGATGTCTTTGGGTGACTTTTTCTTTATATTTTTAAGCTATTTTAGGAATTTGGTGCATAATATTTGTTATTAGAGCCATTTTCGTTATAACCCTTTTTTTATCTGGAGATGATTTAGATAGTGAAATTTTAAGGAGACTCGTGAGATATAGTGAAGTATATGTGGTACAAATTTCATGTCTTGTTTTGCTATTAGTTCAGAGTTGCAATTTGTGGAAGTTATGGCTTGTGACTAGTCCAAAAACTAGTCTCAAATAGACGTTCTGTGTAAACTATTATATTAGAAGAATCCAAGCTCCAAATTGAGTGATACATGAAACATAATGTTTGTAGTAAAAATTTCAGGAGTATAACAAAAAATCAAACACGTGGCTTACCAAACAAGTTCACTGTCCTGAAAATGACAAAAACAAGGTTTGGAAAAATTATCACAACTTTCTCTCGACACATTAGAATTTGGTCAAACCTTTGGCATGGAGAGAAGACAAATCAGGCTACTATATGATGGAATCTCGGATTCATGGGGGTTGAAATTGTAGAGATAATTCAAGAGAAAGGTTGGTTAGCAAGACAACCTACAACCCATGGTTTCTAAATGTATGTAACTTGAAACTTGCATAACTTTTGATTGGAATAATTGTTCTCGGTGATTCAAACATGTGATAAAGATGAAATAGAGGAGAATTATAGGTAAATATCATTTTTTGGTAAGGGTTTTATAAAAATTAATACACCAATTAAACCTCTAGAGAGCTCAACCATGACTCATGAAGAAAGTGAAATATATAATATCCAATTCAATTTAGGGAGCAAAGGTGATCAATCGAATGATTTGTCAGCAAAAAGGTGGATCAAACACATGTAAAAAATGAATAAACGGTAAAATGGAAAAGATGGATCAAAAGACATAACATAAGATGGAAAACATGGGTCAAAAAGATGGCTTGGAAAGAGGATCTCTAAAATATTAAGGGGGTGGCTTTGAATGAGATAAGACAAATCTTTATTCTTAATTCATCTACTCAAGAAGAGAATGAGGGGAACAAGAGGGGGTCTTGTCCCAGTTGGATCTCCATTTTAGATATCATCAAATTAGAATGAGGCAAGAAGACATTCCAAAAATAATCTTTAGAATACATGAAGGTTTGATTTTGAATTTTTGGTGATGCTTATTGGCCTTACCAATGCACCTTCCACATTTCAAAGCTTGATGAATTCTATTTTTAAACCCTTAGAAAATTTGTGTTAGTATTTTTTGATGATATGATAATCTATAGAAAACCTTGGTAAGAGCATGTAAAACATGTTGACATGGTCTTAAAACTATTGAAGGATCAACAACCATATGCTAAGTTTTGTACGTGTAGCTTCGAGGTTCAGGAAGTGGAATATTTAGGTCATATTGTATCTCATGGAGGCATCAAAGTTGTGAAATTCTATGTCACAGCAGATCTAAAGAGCTGAGGATACCTCACAAAGAAAGAATGAGCATAAAATTTGAAGAGTGAAAACTGTAGTAAAAAAGAGCAGACAAATAATAATGCAAGAGAACTCAGATATGAACAGAATAATGTCACATGTACCAATTATCAGTATAATAAACAATGATGTTACAATGGAGAGAATTTGAATCATGCAGGATAATTCGAACCTCAGTTGGTCTAGCATAGGGATTATTACCACTAGAGTGCTTCAGAAGACTCAAAGTCAACTGAACTGAACCTAAACTCAACTAACTGAAGTCACAATCAGTTAATTGACTAAGGAGGGTGCAATAGTGAGTCTTCCATGCATGCCAGTCAGAAAAGGGCGCATGAGGCCACAATCAGTGGCATCTGGAGCTCTAACCTCCCACAAGAGTCAGATAACTCAGGTGGACTGCACTGTTACACTCAGTATGTTCCTATAAAATAGGGAACTGACTTATGTGGTCCTAAAATGATGCATGCAGGGCTTAGAAGGTGGTAGATGGATCCTGAATGACATGCACACCACTAGGGGGAAAATGACATCATCAACACCTAGGAAAAATAAATAATGCTAGGTAGGACAAGGATGAAGTATTGAAATATCCTAACAAAAGTGGGTCCTAACAAAATTAAATCTATGATGGAATGGCCAGTTTCCAAAACCTTGAAGAATCTTAAAGGATTCTTTGGATTGGTAGGTAATTACTACAAGTTAATCATGAATTATGGTCAAATATAAGCACCTCTAACAAGGTTATTGAAAAATAGGCATTTTATGGAATCAAGAAGCAACCAAGTTCTTAAAAAACTCACAGAAGCGATGTGTACAATTCTTCTATTAGCCATATTTGACTTCACAGAAACCTTTATTGTGGAATGTGATGCCTCAGGGCCCAACATTGGCACAATTTTAATGCAAGGAAGCACCTTTGCCTTTGAAAGTTGCCAACTTAAAGGAAAAATCTTACTCCAGCCAATTTAAGAAAACGAAATGTTGGCCATATTGCATGCAATGAAGAAATGGTGCCCTTACATAGTAGGAAGACAATTCTAGGTTAGAATAGATCATGATCGCCTTGAGTACTTGGACAAAGCTTATCTGTAGAAGGGCAACAAAAGTGGGTCACAAAGATGCTAGGTTATGACTTTGAAATTATCTACAAAAATGGAAAATAAAATGTGGTGGTAGATGCACTTTCAAGGAAAGAAGAAGATACATAGAGTTTACTTTGTGCTATTTCCATTCTGCAATCTAGTTGGGTGGAAGAAGCAATGATATAATGGAAGCAGGATCAAGAGGCATGCAAGATAATTCGACAATTACAATATGGCCCTACTGCATTAGATAAATTCACGTGGAAGAATGATTCACTATGGTACCAAGATCACTTATATTAATGTAAGAATTTCCAACTCAAACAAAAGGTCTTTTTGGAATTGCATGTGAAATTCCACAGAGGTAGATCACTAAGCTTGAACAAACCTCACAATTTCACAGTGTTTATTGCAGAGAAGAATTAGCAAGAAATATGATCAAATTCACTCATGAAACTCAAAAGATATGAGAAACTGTTGTTGATACATTAATCACCTGTAAGTTGGCAATCAAAAAGTGTTACAATAGAATGAATTCGATACTCCTGGAAGGATTCGAATTCACCTCAAGTATAGGCTTAGTTTGCATTGGAACCATCTCTCGATAAGGTTCAGTGGCCACCGATGATGAATAATCAGTTAACTGAGGTAGAATTGAGCATAATTGAATCACGTGGGCACCAAAATGCAGAATGAGACTCCAAGGGGGCGAAATATTGACTTGTAGTGGTCAAAATAGGTGCTCCTACACTCAGTAGTAGTGAAACTAGGACAATAAAAGTCAGTTAACTAGGCAATCAAGGTGACAAGGTGCCCTAAATCATGGAATTGACTGTGCTAACTCCTAAAATCATGCATGAGGGCGAATTTGGACTTCAATGATGTAACCAAGGCGCTCAAAGTGGATAGGAGGGCTAATGATGGCCAAAAACAAGCTCGGGGGGGCCCAAAGTAAGGACTAGGTGCTAGGAGGGCTAATGATGGCCAAAAACAAGCTCGGGGGGCCCAAAGTAAGGACTAGGTGCTAGGAGACTCAACTGCTAATGCATGGAATGCATAGATGCATACAAAATGCATGCAAGACCAAAATGAGATGGTGAGAATATTCCAACACCCCCCCTTAAAGTCGGACTATGAGGAAAAATAAATGAAAATTAGGGCCTTGGTTATTGAGACCAAAGGTCACCCCGTACAACAATCTAAAAAAATGAGGAAAGTGGGAAAACCCAGTGGGAACCCCCCCCCCCCCCCCCCTTAAAATAGACTGAAAACACACCAAAAATTGTTGCTCAAGACTCAAGTAGGTGTGATACTTGATTCAATGTCTGGAGGTATCTTCCTCTTGGGAAGAAGTGGATCATGCTCCAAAAACATGTGCTTGAATTCTCCTTCAGTGGATGCAAGCGAATCACTTTCTTAACTTGCTCTTCAACCCAAACATGGTGAGAACAAATCCAAAAATATGAAGATCATCTTGGAACCTGTAATTCAAACCAACTGAGGTAGGATCAGCTCCATGATAGACTGAAAACACACCAAAAATTGTTGCTCAAGACTCAAGTAGGTGTGATACTTGATTCAACGTCTGGAGGTATCTTCCCCTTGGGAAGAAGTGGATCATGCTCCAAAAACATGTGCTTGAATTCTCCTTCAGTGGATGCAAGCGAATCGCTTTCTTAACTTGCACTTCAACCCAAACATGGTGAGAACAAATCCAAAAATATGAAGATCATCTTGGAACCTGTAATTCAAACCAACTGAGGTAGGATCAACTCCAATAAGATCTAATTGCTCTTGAAACATGAACTTCTGATCAGTGGAAGTTAAATTAGCTCCAAGAATTGAAAGATGGTTTCTTGTGATCTCCTTTGAACCAGCAGGGGTGAGATCAAAACCAAAATCACCAAAATGTGCCTGAGACTTTAACCCAAGCCAATGGTAGTGTCCTCCATCTTCAGTGAAACTCTGAGAACACGTGCCAATGATCGAATAGAAGTACATAGGAAGCATGTGATCAAGGAGGGCGAATGCATCACCTCCAAACTCTGATTTAACCTCCAAAACATTCAATAGATCATCATTCTGCACACCATCAGACTCATGTGAAAGAGAGGATTTAAGAACCTCTTCAGATTCTAGAGCATGAACTGGCTTATTTTGCTCAGAATTCGAAATAGAAGACATTGAGAACATGAGTGAGGAATGGATAATCTCTCCAAAAGGATCATCTTCATTAGTTGTATCACTTTCATCTGCATCAGCTACATGGGAAAGGGACAATTTGAAACTGTGCTCAACTTCTAGAGAAACATATGAAGGGATGTCTTCAACATGAACTTTCTGTATTGAATTTGCAACTTCTTCATCTTGAACAACTTCATCATGAGAGATGATTGAGGCCGAGACATAATTAGAGAGAACACTTAAGGAGGTATCACTAGGCTTGTTCTCCAAATAATTTGCACCAATCTCTTCATTATGCTTGCCAAATGCTTTGTCCAGTTGAGCCCATAGATCACTTGGATATTCAACAATTTCCATGAGGTAGTGCATACTAGGAGACATAGCAATACACATTGCTCCAAAGGCTCTGTCACATTCATTTAGCCAATCATTCTCTTCTTCATAAGAAGCAAAATCTCTCATAACACCAATACACATATCAAAAAGACCTTGTCTCTTCAGTTATGCTATCATATTTGGTTTCCACTCATCATAGTTGAATGGAGAGAGGAGGAATTGCTTTTAGATTCATGGAAGCTGTTGTAGAATACTTGCAAAAACAATGGAAAAATATCTGGAGGATTTGATCCAGGTGGATATCGGTGGCGACCCACCTCTTTCGACTGGCTCAAAACAGTCCTTTGGCAATTTTGGCAATTTACTATTTTTAGTAGTTTTTTGGGTCCCGAACTTCCGGAGCCATTTTGAGGCCCTAAACGACGTTTTTTCGACGTCAAATTCTCAGGCAAATACGAGTACTGCGCGCCTGTCATTTCCGCATGTTGGAATCAAGATTTGCGATATCTTTTTGTAGTCATTGAATAAATCTTTCCAACGAGCTATTGTACGCCCCAAACGGAGATCACATGCAAGAGTTACGACCCCGGGAAGTTGATGTACTAACTGACCCAAATGGGGCCCACATGACTTTTGGCGCTTCATCTTCTAGGGTTAGGTTTTTGGGATTCCTTCCCTCATGCTTATGATAAATAGGCCCTTTTGGCCTCTCTTTGTAATCATCTTGGCACGAATGAGCTTAGCGGCCACGTCTCTTCTCAGAGATAGCTACCACCATTCTAGCTATTGTATTTTACAATCTGTTCCATTTCCACTATTTAATAGAATATGTGTTTACTGTATCACTGTGTCATTCGCAATATATCTCTGTATATGATTCTGTATATGCTATCTTATTTCGTTCCTGCATAAATCCGGATCAGTGGTATCAGAGCGGTCTGCTCTTTGATTGTTTCTCGATGCATGTCTCCGACAAGGTCAGGATACAGAGAGTTGGGTCTCGAACTAGTTTCACTTGGGGAAGACCACTCTCGCTACCCCAAACGGCCTCCCGTGGCAGAAGAAAAGAGAGACGACAGAGCAGTAGATCCTATCAAGTTGTTGCTCAAGGAAGCCCTCGCGCGACAAAGGAACGAGATGATGGATAATTTCACCCAGATCCTTCGACGCATGCCGACGATGATAGATACACCTTCAACAAGCAGTTGTTTCGGAGATGCGACTCCATTCAAGGTACAAGTTAATTTTGATATCCCTTTATTTGAAGGCCAGATCGATGCCGATGCCCTAGATAAATGGTTGAATCTACTAGAAGGGTATTTCTCTGTCCACAAATTTTCCGACAGGGAAAAGATCATCTTTGCGCTCCTCAAGGCCGTCCCCCATGTCAAAAATTGGTGGGAAACTTATTGTGAGCAAAACTCATCAGACGAGTCTGGATTGTTTGAATATACCAATCCCACTTGGGCCTCTTTTATAGATGTCGTCAAGGAACAATATTACCCTGTTGGAAACTATGATGACCAGTACACAAAATGGACCATTCTGCGTCAAGAGAGGGACCAAACAGCGTCGGAGTACACCAACAACTTTCATACCTCGCGCACAAAGCTAGGTATCAACGACTCCGAGCGGCACCTAGTACTGAAATATCGTAGTGGCCTACACTGATACATACAAACATAGATGGATATGCTGTCAAAATTGAGCAGAAATTTCAGCAAAAGAACAAGCGCGACTTCGGACCAGCGCAGAAGCAGGGAAAGGGAAACTCTGGCTTGCAGAACACGGGACAGGGAAAGGACAACCAGTCCCAACCACAAGCGAAGAAGGGTAACGAAAAGACAAAGAAGGACACCGGGAAGTGGTGCGAGTTCCACAAAAGCCCCTGGCACAACACTGATGAATGTTGCTCAAAACAGTTATTGGTGGCTGAGATCAAAGCTTCAGAATCAGATCCCAGTTCCGATTCTGACTCAGAACCTAATTTCACAGCCGCATGAAAAGGGAAGCAGATCATTGATGCAAAACCCAGTGCCGTTGTTGCCACCACACAAATTCAACCAGAGGAACCTGGAGAGTTGGAGGCAAAGGAGCGCCTTTTCCAATCACAGATGTGGGTGAAGGGAATTCCCCTACATTTTGTTGTGGACAGCGGCAGCCAAAAGAACCTGATCTCAGCAGAAGTCATCAAGAAATTGGAGCTATCAATAACACCACACCCACAACCATACACCATTGGAAGGCTAAGCCAAGGACGAGGGATCCGCGTCAGTCACCAATGTCGCCTACCATACGGCATCAAGCCCTTCAAAGATGAGGTATTGTGTGATGTGGCCCCACTTGAAGTATGCGATGTTCTTTTAGGACAACCATATATGTGGAAACATCATGCTGTATATGAATCACGACCTCGCAGTGTCATTGTCACTTTGGGAGGAAAACTCTATCGAATACTAGAGATAGTTGCACCTACCCCAACCCAGCGGGGCAGGAAGATAATCTCCCACACTGGAAAATTTTCCCTATTCACAATTGCCACTAGAGGTGAACATCAGATCGTAGAGACATCCACAATCTCTGCACATTATCCCTCTACTTAGCAGAAACAGGAAAAACACAAAGTTAGTGCAACATCGCCTATTCGGGTACCTCTACAGTGCAAGGCCACGCATTCAAGGTGCTCCTCCAAAAAGAAACCATCCACATCGATGTCGACCAATTCCAGCGCCTCCAACAATTACAACCCTCTACAGATGTCAAAGTAAGGCATCCTTTTCACTTCCGCAAACGTCGCACCAGGATCTCAACTCAGCGCACAGTGCGGCATATGATAAGGGATTTGACGCAATGGAGACCATTGCTTCCTAAGGATGGAGGATTGATCCAGGTGGATATCGGTGGCGACCCACCTCTTCCGACTAGCTCAAAATAGTCTTCTTGCAATTTTGGGAATTTACTACTTTTAGCAATTTTTCGAGTCCTGAACTTCTGGAGCTATTTTGAGGCCCTAAACAATGTTTTTTCGGTGTCGAATTCTCGGGCAAATATGGGTACTGCGCGCCTGTCATTTCCGCGTGCCGGAATCGAGATTTGTGATATCTTTTTGTAGTCATTGAATAAATATTTCCAACGAGCTATTGTACGCCCCAAACGAAGATCGCATGCGAGAGTTACGACCCCGGGAAGTTGATGTACTAACTTACCCAAACGGGGCTCACATGACTTTTGGCGCTTCATCTTCTAGGGTTAGGTTTTTGGGATTCCTTCCCTCATGCTTATGATAAATAGGCCCTTTCGGTCTCTCTTTGTAATCATCTTGGCACGAATGAGCTTAGCGGCCACATCTCTTCTCAGAGATAGCTACCACCATTCTAGCTATTGTATTTTACAATCTGTTCTATTTCCACTATTTAATAGAATATGTGTTTACTGTATCATTGTGTCATTCGCAATATATCTCTGTATATGATTCTGTATATGCTATCTTATTTGGTTCCTGCATAAATCTGGATCAGGATTGTTACTGAATCTATTGAACACTGCTTTATGACAGTAGGCACTTTTATCTGGATCCTTCACACCTGGCTAGACCTCAAAGGATTTCTCCAATGAATTCAATGCAATTGCACCAGGATTTGCTGTGGAAATCCAGAGGCTTCTGGTGCTCTACTGAAATCAACTGCTGCATCTACTGCTGCTACTGCTGCAACTGCCGCACTCAATCTCTCACGAGCTCTGATACCATGTGAAATTCCACAGGGGTAGATCACTAAGCTTGAACAAACCTCACAATTTCACAGTGTTTATTGCAGAGAAGAATTATCAAGAAATATGATCAAATTCACTTATGAGACTCAAAAGATATGAGAAACTGTAGTTGATACATTAATTAGCTGTAAGATGGCAATCAAAAAGTGTTACAATAGAATGAATTTGATACTCCTGAAAGGATTCGAATTCACCTCAAGTATAGGCTTAGTTTGCATTGGAACCATCTCTTGATAAGGTTCAGTGGCCACCGATAATGAATAATCAGTTAACTGAGGTAGAACTGAGCATAACTGAATCATGTGGGCACCAAAATAGGGAAGAGACTCCAGGGGGGGAAATATTGATTTGTAGAGGTCCACATAGGTGCTCCTACACTCAGTAGCAGTGAAACTAGGTGTAACAGTCAGTTAACTAGGCAATCAAGGGGACAAGGTGCCCTAAATCATGGAACTGACTGTGCTAACTCCTAAAATCATGCTTAAGGGTGAATTTGGACTTCAGTGATGTAACCAAGGCGCTCTGAGTGGATATGAGGGCTAATAATGGCAAAAAACAAGCTCCGGGGTGCCCAAAGTAAGGACTAGGTGCTAGGAGACTCAACTGCTAATGCATGGAATGCATGGATGCATGCAAAGCACACAAGACCAAAATGAGATGGTGAGAATATTCCAACATTACAAACTATCCTATAGAAGGTCATTCAATGTTTTTGAAAACTTACCATAAAATCAAGAAGAATTTTTTCCAAGGTCTTAAAACTGATGTCCAGAGGTTTGTGGAAGAATGGATGGTTTGCCAACAAAATAAGGGAGAGACACTCAAGACACAAGGTCTTCTACAACCATTAGCCACCAACTCAACATTGGGAACATGTTTCAAAAGATTTTTTTAGAAGTACACCAATGTGGGAAGGAAGGAATGCCATCATGGTAGTGGTGGATCAACTTACAAAGTATGCTAATTTTTTCTTCTCTTTATCATTATTTTAAAACAAGTAATATAGCTACAACGTTCATGAAAACAATTCATAAGCTACATGGAATCCCCAAGATTATTGTAAGTGATGTAGATCAAATTTCATTGGTAATTTTTGAAATAAAATATTTTCTTGTTTGGCTACACAATTGGCTCATAGCTCCTCTTACCATCCTTAATCTGATAGGTAAATTGAAATTGTGAACAAATGCCTAGAAGGGTATCTTTGTTGCTTTGCATTTGATAAACAAACACAATGGGTCAAGTGGTTTCTTTCTTGGTAGAGTGGTGGTACAATACATCTTTTCATAGTTTATAAAATATGTTACCATTTATGGCATTAATGGCTATCATCCTCCATCCATCACATCATTCTTGAAAGAGAAAGCTATGGTTCAAGCAGTGGACGATCACATACATCATCAACAAGAGTTTCAACTATTGAAAGACAACTTGGTTTTAATGAAACAACAAGTAGATCAACATTGTAGCAAAAGGAAATTTGAAGTAGGGGATTGAATATTTTTTAGGCTACAAGTATACAAATAGATGTCACTCAAGCAACAAAATAAGGATAATAAATTAACACCAAAGTAATATGGTCCCTATAAAGTGTTGTAGAAGATTGAAAGTAAGGATTACAAATTGGAGTTGTCTTTGTCTTCACATGTAAAATATTCCATGTTTCTCACTTAAAAAAGGTAATTGGTGACAAGATCCCAGTTTAGATTATTTTACCAGAGATTGATGAAGAAGGGAAAATGATACTAGAACCTAAAAGAATCCTTGACATGGATCAAGCAAGTGTGTGATGGAGCAATCACTGAGTACCTCATCAAGTGGAAGAGCTTACCAATAGAAGAGGCTACATGGGAAGATGATGAATGTGATTGTCACTGATTAATGTGGATATTGATGAATGTGACTGTCAATGATGACAAATACATTAATGACAAAGGATGACATGGAGAACACACAAGCCATTAAAGTGATGACAAGACTTGATGACAAGAACATTGAATGACATGGCAAAGGTGACATGGATGACATGGAAAGCACCACAAGGACTTGGCAAGGATAAGGATGACAAGGATGCTGACAAAGCAGCATCACATGGCTAAGGACAAGCCCCTACGGGCATGTTAAGCAGCCCCTGCAGGCATTTTAGATCTACTGCGGGCATTTTTGTTGGTCCATGTGAGCATCATAATCAAGCCCCTTGCGGGCATATTGGAGAGCCTGTGGGCATGTCTAAAATAAGCTGTTGCGGGCATAATCAAAGGCAAGCAAACATGGCCCTTGCGGGCATACATGTGGAAGCCCTTGTGCGGGCATAATTGAATGCATAAAAAAGAGCTGGTGCGAACATATTGGCAAGCCCTTGCGGGCATTTGCTGAGGAATATGAGGCCATATGCGGGCATAACAAAGGAGTTATGGTGGACATTCTGGAAGGCCATATGGAAAGGAATAACATGGCATAAAATACTCACGATGATGTGGCCAAGAGGCTAAAAAATAAATAAAAATAAATGAATATATTTGTTTTTGTTGAGGATAACATGGAAGTTAAAAATATCATTTGACTTAATGATAAAAAAAAGGAAGACAAGTCAGCCACCTAATTGATGGTGAGGAAAAATATAAATAGTGGACAAATTTTTGTTTGAAGTGTGTGGTGTGTGATCAAAGATTCAGGAGGCATAAGAGAGCTCTGTGTTCAGAGGGGAAGACTGAGGAGAGGAGATGCAAGTTTGTAAAAGATGAGTTGCAGCAACAAACAAGTTGTTGGGTTCAGCATGGTCGATGGGTTCAACATGGAAGTGAAGCATTTATGAGGGTGATTTTTGTTTCTTTCTTCAACAACAAACTAAGTGGTTTCAACACAACAATATTTAGGGTGGAAGGGTGGAGCTAGGGGGACATCTGGTTATAGTCCAGTACAATTTATTCAGTTGAAGCTGAAAACTAATTAGAGGTTGAAGCCTCTTATACCAGTTGCAGCTGGTACATTGTAATTGTGTTGGAGCACATATTTCTGAATATTTATTTGCTGTGTTGGAGCACAGAATTCTAAATATAATTTTGTCACACATAATTATTGGTGTCATTGTTGTTTTCAATGATTATGTATTTGAATTGAAATTGTTACATTAGATCAGTCAATTTATTGAAATTGAGTTAAGTGACCACGACACCAATTCACCCCCCCCTCTTAGTGTTGTGTGTGTGTTTCTCAATTGGTATTAGAGCAGGCCCTTCTTTAAGGTTTGAACACCTGGAGGGAATATTATAACACACTTGAAATGGGTGGACACAAGTTCAGGGATGTCCCCAAATTCGATGGAAATAACTATGTCTATTGGAGAAAGTGGATGAATGCATATCTAATGTCCATGGGGTTCGACATTTGGACTAGTGTGATTGATGGATACAAACCACCAAAACTTCAACCTTCCACTTCTGAAGAAATTGAATATTGCCAAAATAATGCTACAACTATGAATGCCATACTAGCAGGACTCAGTGAAACCGAGTTCTTCAAAGTTATGAACTACTCAACAACAAAAGAAATATGGGACAAATTGGCCACCATCTCTCAAGGAGATTCTAAAGTTCAACAAGCCAAATTGCAGACATATAGGACTCAGTTTGAGAGTATAAAAATGGCTGAAGAAGAAAATATTGCAGCATATCTTCAAAGGGTTGAAGAGATTGTTAATACCATGAAAGGATTGGGTGAAACAATAACTCAATATACTGTACTACATAAGGTTCTGAGGACACTCCCATTAAGGTTCAATGCAAAAGTTTCAGCCATATAAGATAGAGAAAAGTTATATGAGTTGATGCTTGAAGAACTACATGGCATTCTGGTTGCCTACGAAATGAGAATCCAAGATCCAAGTCAAAAAAAGGCAACCTTCAAGGTGACCAAAGAGAACAATCCCAACAATGAGTGCAGCTCCTGAGATAACTGGGTCTCAAATGAAGAAGTAGCTAACTTTGTCAACAGACTTCCAAGAGGAACAAGAAGATATAAGGGCAAGCTTCCATTAAAATGTTTCAACTGTGGTAAAATTGGACATTTTGCAGCCAAGTGTCCCTTAAAGGACATGCATAAGCAAATAAATCCTAGGAGAAATTTTGGAGATAGAAGATTTGTAAACAAACATACATTTTTCACCAAGGTAGAAGATGAAGGAGTTTCAGATGAAGAAGAAGAAGAAGAAGAAGAAGAAGAAGAAAAATTCTTGAAAGAAAAAACGAAATTATGTTTCTAGCACATAAAAACAATGAAGATCTCTCAAAACATGATGAGGGTATTGTGGATCTCGAGGAAAAAATCGTTGCAGCTTTGGAAGAAACTGAGAATCTAAAGAATGTGAATGAAAATCAAGAATGAGATTATCAGATTGCAAAGAATCAGTTGTCAAAAAGACTAAGTTTGGTATTGCAAAGAAAAGAAGAGGAAATCAACTCTCTCAAGGAAAAACTTAAGAAACCAAACTTACTGTTGCAGTAGAAAGATGATGGTAACAAAAGTGGGATTGAATACACATCAATAGTGAAGGATCATATAGCATAATGTTCACTGAATCAGGAAGTCCTAGAAATCAGTAAGGCTATCACTCAACTTATTGCTAACCTTCAGAAGATCCGGGAGCCCCTGACTGAAACACAGAGACAATTAGCTCCGAGGGAAAAATAATGTGAAAAGTTACAAAAATATATAATCTACCTAAACAAACCAGATTACCATCAAATCAACTTAGGCCAAGAAGATAAGCCAAAGGTAGCTGCAACCAATCCTTCTTTTCAGGTTTCAAGAAGACTAGTCTTTTCCAGGTATCAAAATTCCTTTTTTGGTCATTGTTATAACTGTTATAAATTCAGACACAAGGCTATCGATTGTAGAGCACCTAAGAGGAGTTTTACAAACCCTCCTAGAAGACAACATCTTGAGAGGACTGAATTACAAAAAAAAACTCCTTCTCTGTACTGTCTGAAGAGTTAGAATGCGCCAAGTACAAAAATTTTGGTCACACTTCTGACAATTGTAGACTTGAAATTGTTAATGAAGAAACAATGACGAATGACATTTGTGGGATAGCTCTCTATGCTCAGAAAAATGAAAATAAATGGTATATTGACAATGACTGCTCCAAGCACATGACTGGAGATAGAGGCAAGTTCCTCACATTAAAAAGGGATAGAAGTGGTGATGTAGCATTTGGAGATAATGGAACTGTAAAAATCCTGGGAAAGGGGACTGTGGCCTTCACAGAAAATGCAAAGGCACAAAATGTTCTTTTTGTTGAAGGACTAAAACATGATCTGTTAAGTGTTGGACAACTATGTGATGCTGATTACAACGTTATCTTTTTTGCTCACCACTGTGAGATAAGAAGAAATGTTTCTAAAAAAATTATAGGAAGAGGAATCAGATCAACAGGAAGTGTTTATGTTTTAGAAGAAATAGAAGGAGAAAGGTGCCTAGTTAGTCAACACGACAATAACTGGCTTTGGCACAAGAGATTAGTACATCTAAATTTTGATAACATTGTTAAAGTGAGCCAGTTAGATGTAGCGAGAGGGATGCGAAAAATCACTAAACCTACAAACAAGTTATGCGGGTCATGCCAACATGGAAAGTAGACAAGAACAAACTTCAAGGAAAAAACATATCAATCAACTTCACGCCCTTTGGAGTTAGTCCATACAGATTTATGTGGACTTGTGAGAGTTTAAACGCTTCAAGGTGAGTCATATTTCATGTTGTTTATTGATGATTATTCCAGGATGACTTGGGTTACATTCTTGAAAATCAAATCAAAATCCTTTGAGAAATTCAAACTATTTAAGGCCAAGGTTGAAAATGAAAGAAGACATAAAATTAATGTTATGTTTAGCATAAAATTCACAACAAGAGAATAATAAGGATCACTGAAAGAAACAAAATCACAAGATATACATAGATTTATTCTGGGAAACCCTCATGGCCGGGTAGAAAACCCAACAAAACTTCCTCAATATAGAGATCAACAAATACAAAGATGTAATCCCAAAACAAGAGCTCTTTCTCCTCCTTCGCAGATCTCTCTCTCTCTCCTATGCGAGTTCACAAGTGAGTGAGTGTGTTTTCAAATGAGTAACACACCTCCTCTATTTATACTTTACTTCAGTTGAATTTTAACCCTAACTTGGATGACTTCTCCTATGAGAGTCTAATAACCCCTAATAACTTAACTCAGGGATGACCCCACTAGGAGAGTCTAATAACCCTAGTTATAACATCCCGACGGAGGAATAAAACATCTCTGGATGAATAATAATGTCCTGACGGAGGAATGAAACATCTCCGGATAATAAAGTACAAATAGAATATTCTTAGAAGTTACAATATTTCAACACTCCCCCTTAACGAGAAGGATATTCTAACAACATCTACAGGAGCAAGGAGTCATCAACAACATCTTAGTGATACATCTATAAATAATTGGAAGTTTTCTTCAATCATCATCAGTAACTCAAACAGCTATTGGAACATCTTCAATATGTTCAATACTGGAACATCAACATCTTCAGTACTGAGTATTCATCTTCTGTAGCACTCGATCACTCAATCAGCTACATCAACAACATCATTTGGATCTCCCAATCAACAACATCATCTGGATCTCTCGATCAACAACATCATCATCTAGATCTCCGGATCAACAGCATCATCTGGATCTCTCTATCAACAACATCATCATCTGGATCTCCCAATGAACAACATCATCTGGATCTCTTGATCAACAACATCATCATCTGTATCTCCTGATCAACAACATCATCTGGATCTCTCGATCAACATCATCATAATCTGCAACACACATGATCCATTACGGGATGATCAATCCCTCTCACTTTAGGACATAAGTCCAAGGATGATACAATCCTGATCCACTTACAGGATGATCAATCCCTATCAATTTAAGACACCATATCATGCCTAGGGACGATGCAATCCACTCGTCAACTTAGACAAAGTCTAAGGACCACTTCTCGAAGACACAGGTCTCTGGATGTATTTAGGACTAAAGTCCAGGGATGCTGCAATCCACTCGTCTACTTAGACAAAGTCTAAGGACAACTTCTCGAAGGCACAGGTCTCCAGATCTATTTAGGACTAAAGTCCAGGGATGATGCAATCCACTCGTCTACTTAGACAAAGTCTACGGACCACTTCTCGAAGACACAGGTCTCTGTATCTATTTAGGACTAAATTCTAGGGATGATGCAATCCACTAATCCACTTAGACAAAGTCTAAGGACCACTTCTCGAAGACACAGGTCTCTGAATCTATTTAGGACTAAAGTCCAGGTATGATGCAATTCACTCGTCCACTTAGACAAAGTATAAGGACCACTTCGCGAAGACACAGGTCTCCATATCTATTTAGGACTAAAGTCCAGGGATGATGCAATCCACTCGTCCACTTAGATAAAGTCTAAGGATCACTTCTCGAAGACACAGGTCTCTGGATCCATTTAGGACTAAAGTCTAGGGATGATGCAATCCACTCATATACTTAGACCAAGTCTAAGGACCACTCATCAACCTCATCGTCCGTACATGTATCCTCATCATTGACCTCATCGTCGGAACAAGTATCCTCATCATCGACCTCATCGTTGGAACATGTATCCTCATCATCGACCTCATCGTCGGAACATGTATCCTCATCATCGATACAAGTATGCTTATCATTGATACAAGTATCCTTATCATCAACCTCATCGTCGATCCAAATATCATCATCGACCATATCACTCCCCCTTTTGAGGAGGGTCCTTTTGAACTACACCAAACTTGTCTCGGAAATACTCAAATTTTACTGGAGACAGAGGTTTGGTCAATACATTATCAACTTGTTCATCAATGCTCACATATTTGAGCTTTATAGCTCCTTTCTGCACCATATCTCGTATATAGAAATATCGGATCTCTATGTGCTTTGAATTATCATGGAACACTAGATTCTCCGTCATCTTGATACAACTCTGGTTGTCACATAGGATCACAGTGGAGTCCATCTCTAAGTCAAATATTCCCAAAAATAGCTTCTAAAGCCATATGAATTCACAATTAGCAGAGCATGCTGCTATATATTTCGCTTCAGCTGTGCTGAGAGCCACATTGGACTGCTTCCTGCTAAACCATGAGATCATAGCAGATCCCAGACAATAACATCCACCTGATGTGTTCTTTCTGTCTGAGACACTTCCATCCCAATCTGCATCTGTGTAACCATACAATCTGAAGTCATGATCTCCAAGATAATATAGACCAAAGTCTATCGCACCTTTTAGGTACCTCATCACATGCTTTGCAGCTATCAAGTGAACACATCTAGGCTCAACTAGATACTGACTCAGGGTGTTCATAGTAAAGCATATGGATGGCTTGGTATTCATCAGATACATCAGGGACCCAATATTATGTCTGTATGGAGTCACATCCACTAATTCTGATGATTCATCAGCTAACAACTCCAAGTTGGTATCCATGGATTTACATTCCAACATATCAAATATTTTCAAAATTTCCACAGCATACTTTCCCTGGTTGAGAAAGATTCCTTCTAGGCCTTGCCATACTTCCATACCTAGGAAGTAATGCATCAATCCGAGATCTTTCATCTCAAATTCTACAGCTAGCTTCTTCTTGCTTTCCATGAACTGTTTCTCATTTCCTGTTAGAAATAGATCATCCACATACAATAATAGTATGACAGGTTCATCATTCACAATTTTAAGGTAAAGTTTAGGGTCAGCTTTACTTTTGGTAAAGCCCAAGCAAGCTTGTCAAGAAGCTATCAATTCTCCCATACCAAGATCTAGGAGCTTGTTTCAATCCGTATAGAGCTTTCTTCAACTTGCATATGTGAGTTCTTCTATCTTCAACCTCAAATCCTTGTGGTTGTTCTATGTACACTTCCTCCTCAATTACACCATTCAGGAAGGTTGTCTTCACATCCATCTGGTGTAGTCTCCACTTCATCATGGATGCAAGTGCCATGATGGTTCTAATGGAAGTGTAACTTGCAACTGGTGCAAATGTTTCTTCATAGTCAATTCCCTCTTTCTGAGAGAATCCTCTGACCACAAACCTTGCCTTCTACTTTTCAATGCTACCATCTGCAGCATGCTTCATCTTGTATATCCATTTGGAGGATACCACACTCTTGTCTTTTGGTTTGGGAACTACATCCCAAACATCATTCTTCATTATTGATTGGTACTCCTTCGTCATTGCTTCTACCCATTCTTTCTTATGAAATGCTTCTTCATAACTGGTAGGTTCTTGATCTACAAGATCACACATCAAAGCCACATAGTTGGAAAATGGCTTTGGTCTCTTGCTCACTCTTGTGGAGCCTTCTGGTGCTCCATATTTTTCTGCTTCCCGTATAATTTCTCTTTCCCATGCTGGATTTCTCTTCCATGATATGTTCATAGGTGGGGGTTCTTGAGGTTCTATCATATCATGGTATTCTGGTGTTTCCTCTTCAGGGAAGGAAACAACTTCTGTATTTCTAGGAGGTATATCTTCTTCATAGACTTCTTCATACTGGCACTTTATGGATATTTTGAGAGCAACTTCTTCATCAAATGTTACATCTCTACTAATTTCCATGTGATGGAATCCTGGGATGTATATTCTGAATTCCTTGGATGCTTCACAATACCCAACAAATATTCCCTTCTTTCCGGAAGGGTCCAACTTAGTTCTCTTTTCTTTTGGTATGTGAACATATACAGGGAACCCAAATATCTTGAGGTGGCTTACCTCAGGCTTCTTCCCTATGAACATTTATTTTGGAGTCTTGATAGTTGAACCATTGTCACTTGTTCTTATGGAACAAGTTTCATCATTCTTCATTTGTAGGTGATCATTGTACGATACTTCCTGCAAGTCAAATTCAATAGTATGGTTAGAAATATCTCATAGTTTCCAAATAAATGCATAAAAACATAAGTCATACTATCGTAGCCAATGCTACAACATTAATCCATATCCCACATTCATATGGTAACTTTCTAGATGCCTTCCATCTCTACCAGGACATTATTAAGAGTGTGCACTACTCCCAATATGTCAGCAAAGAGGTTTCACTCTAGATAAGCAGCAATGGAATGTTGTATATCACCATAGGCTACTTACCCATCACTTGCATAACACTGCAAACATCCTAATACACATCCTAAATAAATGCGTGTACAACTGGATACTATCATTTAAACAAAAATGAAAATTCAAATACTTATCTTTGTTTGTTTGGTAGGATCTCCTTTTGATCCTAGTCTTCTGATCATCATCAGAGTTTCTGAACCAATCTTGTATGTTTCTTCTCCTATTCTCCTAGAGAGCTTTGTGAGGGGAGTCCTTTTCTTCTAAACTGGAGAGAGTCTTCTTCTGTCCTGTCATGTGCTTTGAAGCACCACTGTCGCATAACATATTCTTTGATTTATTCCTTTGCTTGCTTCCTGGGAGGTTCTTCATCCTCTTCTTATTCACTATCATCTTCTGCTAGATGTGCTTGATGTCTTTTGTGGTGAAATCCCTTCTTGTGTTCTTTTATCTTTGATGGACAATTTCTAGCAATGTGTCCTATTTTGTGACAATTGAAGCACTGGAATGAAGAGTGGTCTCTTTCTGGACTGGTTCTTCTTTTCTTTTGAAACCTTTGAGGAGATTGAGACTCCTTGTGGATTTCCTTCTTGAAGTTGGATTGAATTCTTCTTCTCTTGGTATGGGTAGGTAATGCTTGATTATATTCTTTAAGTAGAGACTCTCTATTGGCTACTCTAGCCTCCTCTTGAATGCAATCCTCCCATACAATGTCAAACTTCATGCTTTCTTTTCTGGCACACATGGTCTGGATGAATGAATCCCAAGATCTAGTGAGACCATTGAGAGTAGTAATGACTAGTTCATCTTCATCAAGGGAGTCTCCAATGGCTTCTAGTTGTTCCTTGAACTAGGATACCTTTGTGAAGTAATCTTGAATGGATTCTCCTTGACTCATCTTGGTGCACTTCAATTGAGCTCTCAATTTCATCTTCCTGTTGATGTTCCTCCCTCATACATTCTGGCTAGGGAATCATACATTTATTTTGCGGTCTTCTTTGATGACACTTGAGGGATCAAGTGGTTTATGAAAGAATCAACAATGATTCTCTTTTCCCTAATCATGTCCTTCTTGTACTTCTCTTTAGCTTCATCTTCCTTAGGTTCTGCAACTTCATCTTTGATGTATTGGGCAAGATCATTCTCTTCAAGAATGAGACCAATCCTATATTTCCATGCCCGACAATTCTTTATGCCTTCTAGCTTATCCTCAAGCTTAGTGCTTAGGGCCACCTTATCCAAAAGGTCACCAAAAATTGGAAATTCTCAAAATGAAAAACAGACCTTACCAGGAGATGTGCTTGACTGAATTGAGTTGACTGGTGTACTTGGTTTCTGAAAACTTCAACTTTTCACCCTTCAAACTTGACCAACGAATTTTGGATCTGCAACAGGTTTTCTGGTTCACTTGTTCGCATCTTTTCTGGTTTACTGGTTCACTGGTTCGCAACTTTTTTGGTTCACTGGTTTACTAGTTTTCTGGTACTTCTCGTCTAGAAGTCAAACGAGGGTTTGACTTATCCCGGGGTTCTACCCACTCAAAAAATTTGATCTAGGGCTCAAAATTTCGCTTTTGAGGAAGAGTATCTAGCCATGCAATCAGATTCCAAAAATTCCAACTTTTGCAGAAACCCTTTCTCACCGGAGGAAGAAGAGAGAGATTTTCACCTTGTGAAAGATGTCCTATTCAGGCTAGCTTTGATACCATGTTAATTTTAGCATAAAATTCACAACAAGAGCATAATAAGGATCACTGAAAGAAACAAAATCACAATATAGACACAAATTTATCCTGGGAAACCCTCATGGGGTGGAAAACCCAGCAAAACATTCTCAATATAGATGATCAACAAATACAAAGATGTAACCCCCACACAATAGCTCCTTCTCCTCCTTTGCAAATCTCTCTCTCTCCTATGTGAGTTCACAAGTGAGTGAGTGTGTGTTCAAATGAGGAACACACCTCCTCTATTTATACTTTACTTCACTTGAATTTTAACCCTAACTGGGCCAACTTCTCCTAGGAGAGTCTAATAACCCCTAATAACATAACTTAGGGCCGACCTCACTAGGAGAGTCTAATAACCCTAGTTATAACATCCCGACAGAGGAATAAAACATCTCCGGATGAATAATAATGTCCCGATGGAGGAATGAAACATCTTCGGATAATAAAGTACCAATATAATATTCTTAGAAGTTACAATATTTAAAAAATTAAGTGTCTAAGATCTGACAACGATGGAGAGTTCACATCTGGTGAGTTTAATTTTTTTTGTGAAGTACATGGAATAAGAAGACACTTTTGCACAACACGTACACCTCAACAAAACGGTGTCTCTGAAAGAAAGAACAAAACTGTTCAAGAAGTAGACTGAACCATGTTGCTTGAGGCAAATCTCGCAGAAACCTTTTGGAGAGAAGTTGTAGGAACGACCGTATACATCATTAACATGGCACAATACGATTTAACTGTGACAAAACTCCTTATGAGTTATGGAAAAGATGAAAAGACACAGTGAATTATTTCAAAATATTTGGAAGCAAATGCTATATAAATATTATTGATGACAATCTTGGAAAATTTAATTCCAGGACTGATGAAGGTATATTTTTGAGGCATTCAACTGAAAAGAAAGCCTACAAATGTTACAATAAGAGATTGAAGAAGATAATTGAAATTATAGATGTAGTAGTCGATGAAAACCTAGCACAAACAATACCAAAAACTGAAATAGAGGACACATGATGATTTGAATGATGAGGAATAAATACCAAATAAAACAACAGAGAAATCTGATCGACAGGAACAAGATGAATATGAACAACCTTCCTCGAAAGGTACAAAACCCTCACTAAAATCTGTAAAACGGGATCATCCTGAAGACCTCATTATTGGAAACATTGAAGAAGGAATGCAGCTGAGACATGCACGACATAGAAGAAATATGGCATTACGTTCTACAACTGAACCTAGAATTGTTAGTGAATCCATTAAGGATGAACACTGGAACAATGCATTGAGAGAAGAATTAAATCAAATTGAAAAAAGTGCAACCTGGGAATTAGTTCCACGCCCAAAAAAATATATATTTGATACTAAATGGGTGTACAGGAGTAAGCTATATGAAGATGGAAAAGTCATTAGAAATAAAGCAAGACTGGTCTGCAAAGGATATGCTCAAATGGAAGGAATTGATTTTGATGAAACTTTTGCACCTGTAGCTCGAATGGAATTGATCAGGATGTTTTTATCATACTCATGTTATAAAAAATTTAAGGTCTATTAAATGGATGTAAAGTCAGCGTTTTTGAATGGCACATTAAAGGAAGAAGTATACACTGAGCAACCTGAGGGTTTTGAATAACTTGGTAAAGAAGATCACGTTTGGAAATTAAGAAAGGCACTCTATGGTCTTAAACAAGCACCTAGATCCTAGTATGAAAGATTGGACACATTCCTTCTTCAACAAGGATTTAAGAGAGGGAGCACTAACAACAATCTGTACTTCAAATTCGAAGAAGATCATCTATTAATCACTATTGTCTATGTTGATGATCTTATTTTGGAAGCAATTTGGATAGGCTAAGTCAAAAGTTTGTATCCAATATGGCGAGAGAATTTGAGATGTATATGATGTAGAAATTTCACTTCTCTAATAGGATTTCAAGTTAACTTAGATTAACAATGTTTAATAAACCATCTCATTCAACCATAGACAACTGAAAATGAAATTTCACTCTTAAACATATATGAAATGGAAGCACAAAAGAAGTAATACCAAAATACTGAGAACAGAAAGAACATAATAACCATGCACATAAAATTTCAGACTCATATATTTTAGCCAAAATGGCCCAGGAAAAACCCCAAAGGGAAAACCTGTGAGAGAGATATTTTATTAATTTCTTCTTTAATAAAATGTACAACATAATTTTAATAGTAACAAGCACAACTTATCTCAACCAACAAAATTAACAGGCTTCCTCGAATTCCGTGCAAGAATCTGCCTCGAACTCTGTGCATATATTTCTTGAAATTGTGCCATTCTCAAGCAACACAGAGTTGTACGGAAAGATCCTTGATTTCAGTGCCAAACTCAATTTTCTGCCTAGAAATTCGTGCCCAACAAAAGAACACAGAAATTAATTTTCTGCTTTGAAAATCATGCCTCGATTTTTGTGTAGTGTACGGACTGTATGGAATTGTACGGAATTAATTTTTTGTACTTGTCTCGAAATTTGTGCCTCTGGGTGAAAAATATGTGCCACTTTTTTCTTCTCGAAAATCGTGCCCAGAACTGCTATACGGTCCTGGAAACCGTGCTGTACCTAGCTGCTATCTCAGACAACCACTTTCTCTCTCTCAAACTCCAACTGGAACTTGCTTTCCAATTCTCTTGGAATATCTCCACTTCTCCAACTCTCTTGGGATGTATGTAAATGAAGGAATGGGGTGCCTTATTTATTGTTTTTCCCTTGTCTTTTCACTTCACCTTCCCGTGGTAGTTGAAAGGACACTAGATCAAGGGCCCACATTTAATCTAGTGTTTTCTTATCAATGGATGAGAAAAGTCACTTTTCTCTCCATTAGATATTTTCTCTCTCAACCACAACTTAAATAAATTGAAAAGTCACTTTATAACTCTAAAGTGACATTAATTACTTTTCTCAAGCAATTAATGCAAGGGTTATGTCCTTTGTCCCCTTTTTAGTGACTTAGGAAAACGTCACTATGGGAATACTTCCTTGGTACAAATTTCAACACTCCCTCTTACCAAGGAAGGTGTTTTCCCTCTCTTCCAACTTATCCCCGAAGAAGATAAACTGCTTCCCCATCAAAGCTGGTAAATTTCTCATGTGATTCTTGCACAATATCAAAGTCTGCTCATGTGGTTCTCGCACAATGTTGAAGCTGCCCACCCTTTCTAAACTCTACTCTAGAAAGGTCAAATCAAGTGTCCCTTCATGTTAGACATCATCACATGAAGGACATCATCCTGAGCTACAAAGCTCAGTGCTTCCGCTTCACACAGGAAGACCTTCTGGCATATCCTCTACCAGAACCTCTCTCCTGTCTCATACTATCAGCAATAGAAGCTCCCCCTATCTCTGGAATCTATCCTGCATCCTGCACTTATTCCTCATGTCAGGACATCTCATCTCACTCATCCATCAGTGACAAGTCATACCGGCTAACCCTCTTTCCATCACTGGAGGAAGTAGCCTCTCGCTGACTCCTCTGAATAGAAGACGAACTAATCGGTACCATAATAATATCTGGATCATCTCGCTCTCTCCTCTAAACTGCGGACTAACTACTCGGTGCCACATCAATCCTCGAAGCATCTCGCTCACTGTTTGTCTCATACTCAGGATCTGTTATCCACCCAGATCCTCCAACTGTAGGCTGACCATGCACTACATACTCTCCATCTCTACGATGACCTATAAGGACAGGGTCAACCGGATCCACTCCCAATACATAAATGAGGATGTGTTCACTCTTGAACAATACTGGATATCCTGCTCCCTCCAAGGCTTGAATTGAAAGTCTGATGTCCTGCAGCCCTGGAATATAACGTACTCCTATAATCTCCAGAATCTCTCCAAACTCAAGATGGAACCGTACTCGTCCCAAACCTTTGACTGCATGCACTGTCCCATCAATATCTTGTACGAGCTGCTCTGGAATAGTCTCAAAAGTGAGGAAGGCACCTCGCCTCCCAATCATGTGTCTGCAATAGGAACTATCCACAATCCACTTCCCAGTATCAACTGGTCCACTACTGTCGCAACTCGAAATAGTAGTGACAAGAGAGAACTCTTTCTCAAACTGTGTATCAAAACACTCAATCTCTGCTGTAGCTGCAACCTGCTCCTCTTTCTCTTGCTTTGCCTTCTTCTTCTTAGGACATTGGCCTGCATAATGGACAAAATCATTGCATGCATAACACCTGACTCTGCTTAGGTCCCTCTTCTTCTCACCCCTCTGCTGCTTAGCCCCTCCCATGCCCTTCTTGGACTTCTTTCCTTTAGCTGATAAGGCAACATTTTGCTCATCAATATCCTGCTCAGTCTTCCCTTGTGACCCTTCTCGGATATCCTCCTGAGTAAAATCATCCCACAGTCTTTCCCAAGAGGGAAAGTTCTCTCGGACAACTACACCCTTCACGAACACATCCCACTCCTTAGTGAATCCTTTTAGGGATATCCACACTAGCTCAGGATCGAGAATCGCCTCACCAACTCCACTCAGTTCATATTTTACCTATTTGAGTCTAGTGAGGTAAGAGGCTACATTCTCACCTCTCTCCATCTTTGTGCCATGAAGCTTATCCTTTAAAGACATTTTACGATTTTCATTCTTGTTCTCATACAAATTTTTCAAAGTATCCCACATCTCCTTGGCAGTATGTTTCTCTGCCAAATGAGGAATGAGGTGATCTCGAACACCATCTAGAATCAATCTCTACGTTCTAGCCTCCTTCACCTCATGTATGTCAAGGGATATAGGATCAACTGAGGGAAAAATCACTGTGGTACCGACGAAGGTCCATAACTTGTTCTCCTTGAGAACCGCTGTCATCCGGGCTTTCCACTGCAAGTAGTTGGAAATCCCTTGCAACCGATCTTCATACCGGATGCAAGCCATCATTTACTGAGAATAACAGTCCAATAAATCTGCTAGGTGAACAAAGACTAAATCTCCCACAAGTCTGAAAATTTCTGACTATGAATCTGCCCTTAATAGGGCTCTGATACCATGTAGAAATTTCACTTCTCTAACAGGATTTCAAGTTAACTTAGATTAACAATGTTTAATAAACCATCTCATTCAACCATAGACAACTGAAAATGAAATTTCACTCTAAAACATATCTTAACTGGAAGCACAAAAGAAGTACTACCAAAATATCGAGAATAGAAAGAACATAACAACCATGCACATAAAATTTCAGAATCAGATATTTTAGCCAAAATGGCCCAAGAAAAACCCCGAAGGGAAAACCTGTGAGAGAGATATTTTATTAATTTCTTCTTCAATAAAATGTACATCAGAATTTTAATAGTAACAAGCATAACTTGTCTCAACTAGCAAAATTAACTGGCTGCCTCGAATTCTGTGCAAGAATCTGCCTTGAATTCTGCGCATATATTTCTGGAAATCGTGCCATTCTCAAGCAACACAGAGCTGTACGGACAACTCCTCGATTTCAGTGCCAAACTCAATTTTATGCCTGGAAATTCATGCCCAACAAAACAACACATAAATTAATTTTTTGCCTCGAAAATCGTGCCTCAATTTTCATGCACTATACTGTCACGTCCCCATTTTGACCCTTATAATATTTTGGTCTCTAATGTAAATACTGTATGCATATTATGTATGATTCCTAGCGTTGAGCACAAGGCCAAGGTCCCGCTAGTGAACGCTCGACCTTGAAGAGGCAAGTATTTGATATTATGCTACCCGTGTGCTAGTGAGCTATGGGAATTGTAAATATGCATTTTAATATAAATTCCCACAACTAGTTATGCAATGCAACAAGAGATGGGGGCATGATGTTTACAAGGAATTGGGAGGGAAATATTCAAACCCTTGAGCCAATCAAGTCAAGCCAAGTGTCAATGAGAGAACCCATGAACCCTCAACTACCCATGTTGACTTTCGTGCCCAATCATTCATTTCTACCAAGAGTTGGTTGAGGTAGTCAATGCCTTGGGGAATGGAGAGGTATGGTTGTCCAAATTCGATTATGGGCAAGCCACCCTTCCTAGAATTTCGTGTTTGGCTTCTTGGGCAAGAAAAGAGCCACAAAATTGCTCCCCAAGCCATTATTCACCCATCATTTTGTCTCTCTCACGAGTTGGGAGCTACTTGGGCGTTTTCCTCTTTTGGATGTCTAGACTGAGTTAGAGGTTTCCAATGTAGATCCAGGTACTTCACGGTTCAGGGAACCAATAAAACCCCTATTCACAGGCCCTTTCGGCAACAGGCTGCGGGCAGCCTGAGGCGAAGCTGCAGGGGGTGGTTGCGGAATCAAGTTTCCACAACCGAGTGATGCGATGGGGGGAAATCTATTGAGCAGCGTAACGCCTTGCGGGTTGCGCGGATAGATAACTATGCGAACCTTCTGTTCCGCGTCGGATACTTCAATGCACAACTGCGCTCACACCTCCAATCACTGTGCGATATAGGATACTTTTGCGTTACGACAGTAAGCTATCAAGAGCTTACCTCGTAGCAACCTTCAATGTCTCAACGCATCAATGGGGCTGCGCGTCCTTGCCACGATGTCCAATTCCAACCACTCTACTTAGCATTCTTTATCCCTTTATTTCGTTCAAGTTATTATTAGTAAATTGTGGATGGTTTAATAACATACGTTACTGCGCGCTCCAACGCTGCTTAAACTCAGTGTTCACTACTTGACCAATGGCTAGGTTCATACATTCCAGTCAACAGATTCATACATGTTGAATACTTAACATTCCTCTACGCATGCATTATTTAACATATTATTCCCATTCACTGCGGCGAATACATATAAAAGCAATCACATAACAGAAGTTTCCAGCATTAACATTCATACCAAGCAATTAAACAATCATAAACACACATTGGTCACAAAACACATAATTTAACGTGGTTCACCCCCCGGATGGAGGCTACGTCCACAAGAATGATTGTTAATATTGCTCTTAATGGGAAGGGTACAACCGTTCTTAGTTTGCGCACTCAACTGCAAAATCTCTTCTCTCTCAGATAGGTCTCTGCGCACTCAGCTGCAGAGCCTTTACAATGGATTTTCTAAGCTTAAGATTCTACAATAATCAGTACTTAACACAATGAAGAGTTCAACCCTTTCCCATACAAAATCATGCCTATTTATAGATCATCCCCTAGGTCATGTCTTTACAATCATTAGGCCGAAACCCTAAGGTTCCGAAAGCTGGCGTGGCTTACCGCCATATTAGCTGTCGTCGTCGACAGCTTGCTCCAGCTGTGCCACTCGTGGCTCACACGCTCTTCTGACAGCCGTAGTCCTCAAAACGGTTACAACTGCATCATGGCCTGTCCCTGTCCACTCCTTCCGCCTTCCTGTCGCTATTGGCGTCGTGGCCTAGCTTCTCAACTGCTTGCCGCCACACGTTCGAACAGGTCGCTTTCATCTGCCGTCCACCTGTTCCTTACCCAAAATAGGTCATTTCCTTGTCTGACCTTTACCCATGTTTTGAACCAAAAATAGCTCATGTGATACCATGCGCATATTCCTACTGCACGACCGTATCTTAGCTATTTCTATCGCGCGACACGCGCAAAACCCCCAAAATTGTCTGTCGCCTGCCGCCACGCGCAATGCGCTTTCACCAAAACTGCTTTCTCTTCCTGCAGCAACGCGCAGTGCGCAATTATCAAAATTGCCTTTTCTTCTTGCTGCAGGGCGCTACGTGCGTTTTTCCATACTTGTATGTTTTTCCAACCTACTTGGACCCAACCCAACGTCCTCCATGGTTTTGCTGTGCTTTACTTCATTTTCCTAGCTGGGAAGGGCGTTTTTGTGTTGTATAACAGTGGGGAAGAAAGGGAAACGATTTGGGGGTTTTATTGAGGTCGTTTTGGCTCATTGAATGCTCATACATATGTGGGATAAATCGACTTTCTTCCCTGGGGTTGGTTCCCTCTTCCCACAATCCGTGTTGAGTGTGCAACGTTTTGGGGAAAAACCCATAGACCCTATTCTGTGAATCCCATTGTTGAAATGTGTATCCATGCCCAGTTTTGAGTTGCTGTGTGTAAATAGAATGCTGGGGTTGAGATTGGTATCCATTGATTTGGGCTGTGCAGAGCTTGAGAGTCCACTTTTCCTTGTAGATATCATTCTTAGCTCGGGGGTGGTCTCTGAGTGCTGAAAGAATATAGGCTGGGAAGAGACCTATGGTTGGGTGGAGCATTGCAGCGACATAGCTAGTTGCTTGGGACAACATTACAGTGAGATAAGTATATTTTCTTATGTGTATTTACTTCTGCACTGTTTTAATTAAAGGATGGTTGTTCTTGATATGGTTGATGCATGTGAAATGTGTGTGGATGATGTTTTATTCCGCTGTGCATGTTTTCCTGATTTATGGGCAATTGTTTATATTTATATGAATCATCAATGAAGAAATGGGCTAAGTTTTATAAAAGCACAGATTTTGGGTATCATGTTCCCTTCCTTGCGTTAATAGATGGGAGGGGACATGACATGTATGGACTGGACGAAACGGTACGGGCTGTATGGACTGTACAGGCTGCACGAAACTGTACGGAATTGTACGAAATCAATTTTCTGTACTTGTCTCAAAATTTGTGCCTCTGCCTAAAAAATAGGTGCCACTATTTTCTTCTCGAAAATCATGCCCATAATTGCTGTACGGTCTTGGAAACCGTGCTGTACCTAACTGCTATCTCAGACAACCACTTTCTCTCTCTCAAACTCCAACTGGAACTTGCTTTCCAATTCTCTTGGAATATCTCCACTTTTCCAACTCTCTTGGGATGTATGTAAATGAAGGAATGGGGTGCCTTATTTATTGTTTTTCCCTTGTCTTTTCACTTCAACTTCGTGGGGTAGCTGGAAGGACACTAGATCAAGGGCCCCACATTTAATCTAGTGTTTTCTCATCAATGGATGAGAAAAGTCACTTTTCTCTCCATTAAATATTTTCTCTCTCAACCACAACTTAAATAAATTGAAAAGTCACTTTATAACTCTAAAGTGACATTAATTACTTTTCTCAAGCAATTAATACAAGGGTTATGTACTTTGTCCCCTTTTTAGTGACTTAGGAAAAAGTCACTAGGGGAACACTTCCTTGGTACAAATTTCGACATATGATAGGAGAATTATCTTTTTTTCTTGGATTACATATCACTCAAACCCCAAACTATATTTCTATATCTTAGACCAAATACCTAAAGGAAATGCTAAACAAGTTTGGGATAAATGAATGCTCTCCTCTAGGCACACCTATGGTAACAGGTTGGAAACTCAGCAAGGATGATGACTCTCCCTCAGTTGATGCCACATTCTACAAGTCAATGATAGGCAGTCTACTTTATTTTACTGCATCAAGGCCCAATATCATGCAAGTTGTTGGGATGGTGGAAAGATACCAAGCCAGTCCAAAAGAATCACATGTAGAAACAGTTAAGGGAATTTTCAGATATGTCAAAGGTACAATGGAATTTGGGTTATGGTATCCCAATAATTCACATATTGAATTCACAACATTCTTTGATGCTGACTGGGCATGCAGTCTGGATGATAGAAAGAGTACAAGTGGAAATGATTTCTTTTTGGCAGATTGTCTTGTCTCTTGGATGAGTAGGAAACAACCTTCAATCTCATTATCCACTACAAAAGCTGAGTACATTGCAGCTACTGATTGCTGTACTCAAATAATTTGGATGAAACAAACTTTGGCAGACATGAAAATTTTTCTTGATCAACCAGTCACAATCAACTATGATAATACAAGTGCAATAAGCTTGTGAAAGAATCCAATGATGCACTCCAAGTCTAAACATATCCCTATTAAATATCACTTTCTATGGGAGCAGGTCAATGAACAACAAGTCACACTCAAGTATGTGAGCACAAAGGAACAGGTGGATGACATTTTTACCAAACCCTTTCCTAAAGATACATTTGTGTATCTTCGAGAGAAGTTGGGAGTTATCTCCCTTCAAAATTAATTTTAATACTATGTGAGGGTGTCATATGAGAATGGCACCCATTATAAGGGAGGCCGAATTTAGGGGGAGCAGCTAGCTACAACGTCATATCATATAGGGGGAGCAACCAGCTCAATAATAACAAGGTGGAGCAGCAAGTGATCAACCACTGGTATGAAACTTTTGATGAGACATCTTGGTCCTTTGTCATTAATGCCAAAGGGGGAGAGACATATTGAGAAGTTTCCATCAATGACAAAGGGGGGTATTGATGAATGTGATTGTCATTGATTACAAATACATTAATGACAAAGGATGCCATGGAGAACACAGAAGCCATTAAAGTGATGACAAGACTTGATGACAAGAACATTGAATGACATGGATGACATGGCAAGCACAACAAGGAATTGGAAAGGACAACAAGGATGATGACAAAGCAGCATCACTTGGATAAGGACAAGCCCCTGTGGGAATTTTAGACCTATTGTGGGCATTTTTGTTGGTCCATGTGAGCATCACAATCAATCCCCTTGCGGGCATATTGGAGAGCCTATGGGCATGTATGAAGTAAGCTACTGCAGGCATAATCAAAGGCAAGAAAACATGGCCCTTGCAGGCATACACGTGGAAGCCCTTGTGCAGGCATAAATTTGGCCCTTGCGAGCATAATAAGTGGAGCCTGCGGGCATAATTGAATGCATCAAAAAGAGCTGGTGTGGGCATATTGGCAAGCCCTTGCGGGAATTTGCTGGAGGAGTATGAGGCCATATGCGGGCATAACAAAGGAGTTATGGTGGGCATTCTGGAAGGCCATATGGAAAGGAATAACATCCCATAAAATACTCACGATGATGTGGCCAAGAGAGGCTAAAAAAATAAAAAAAAATGAATATATTTATTTTTGTTGAGGATAACATGGAAGTTAAAAATATCCTTTGAATTAATGATAAAAAAAGGAATACAAGTCGAGCTCCTAATTGATGGCGAGGAAAAATATAAATCGTGGAAAAATTTTTGTTTGAAGTGTGTGGTGTGTGAGAAAGGATTCGGGAGGCATAAGAGAGATCTATGTTCGGAGGGGCAGAGTGAGGAGAGGAGATGCGAGTTTGTAAAAGATGAGTTGCAGCAACAAACAAGTTGTTGGGTTTAGCATGGTTGATGGGTTCAGCATGGAAGTGAAGCATTTCCGAGGGTGATTTTTCTTTCTTTCTTCAACAACAAACTAAGTGGTTTCAGCACAACAATCTTTAGGGTGGAAGGGTGGAGCTAGGGTGACATCTGGTTATAGTCTAGTACAATTTATTCAGTTGAAGCTGAAAAATAATTATAGGTTGAAGCCTCTTATACCATTTGCAGCTGGTACATTGTAACTGTGTTGGAGCACATATTTCTGAATATTTATTTGACTGTGTTGGAGCACATAATTCTAAATATAATTTTGTCACACATAATTATTGGTGTCATTGTTGTTTTCAATGATTATGTATTTGAATTGAAATTGTTACATTAGATCAGCCAATTTATTGAAATTGAGTTAAGTGACCACAACACCAATTCACCCCCCCTCTTAGTGTTGTGTGCGTGTTTCTCATCAAGCTATCATTCACTGCAATCTATTGCCACTAGTTCATTCCAAGAATTTTAGGTGTCACCCTTCCATACCCACTCAATTATTGTTTCAAAACAATAAGTGCATTGTCATTACGGTCATCGATGCCATTCATACATCGTCATGATCTTGTATATCCACCTTATATTTATACAATCAGTTTTAATAAATTAAACTTTATCTACACCGTATATAAAGACTAAAATATGCATTTTGCAAGGAAAAAAATCAACACCAAAATGGTTAGCAATGACAAATTACACACATATGTTACTCGTTATAGAGATGAAGCTAATGGAAGATTTCAAAAAATGATAGATAGTTCTAATAAGAATGATAAATGATAACAAGGATAGAATATTAAGGATAATATATGATCATAGAGAAATGATTGACCAACTAATTAAAATGGTAGATGTGTTATTAGTACAACCCTTAGTCCATCGAACATTGCCATGATGCCCAAACTTGTCAAACACAAGTTATCAAAGGTATCAAGCTAACATGGTTATCTAAATAAAATCAAAATCGAGATACCTAAATATGTTGACAGGGCAATATAAAGAGTATTATGCAGGTTAATAAAATTAAAGGGATTTTTGCTATGAACCCATCTACAAATGAATTAGAAAATATATCAATGGCATCCTCATAAGGTGATGCTCATAGTTGGTTCACACGAAGTTTAAAGAAAATTAGTGGGTTCTTAGTTAATCGGAAAATGTTCATAGAATATCTCAAGAGATTTCACGACGATAAAGAATATGAAAACTATGTTAGGTTCACCCATTTATAACAAACATGAACAATTAACAAATAATATGCGCATGACTGAGAAGCCCCAGTGACTAGATTTGTCGATCTTCCAGAGGATCAACTGCTAAAATGTATATTGTGGGATTAAATCCCATTATATGTAATGAACTAAGGTCGTTGACACCTAAGAATTTGGTTAAAGTTAGAAGCATGGAAAATTGATTGAAAGGAAGCTGAGTAGTCAACAAGAGGTATCTTTTGAACCTAAAGAAGACAACTCGTTACAATCGAGAAAGCCATTACAATGATACTAAATATCAAAACTCAAAAAGGGACAAAAAGAAGGAAGATATAAAGAATTGGACTCCAAGACATGGATATGAAGACCTTCCATTACACTATAAAATAGTGGATGGAAAGGAAGTAGAAATCTCGAAATGAAATCACTATTGGATACATTTGACAATGGGGAAACACCAACAAAATAATCATTATCATCAATCTCATGCACTCCATAGAATATGAATGAAGAAAGACTCCCGTAGAGAGAAACCATTACTCGAAAATAACAAATACAAGAGCATAGTACCAAAGTTTTCATCTAAGGAATGCTTATAAGAGTTGGGAACTGAGAAAAGAGTCAACCAAACCTATAGTTCCACTTGCAACTAGGACTAGGAAATTACAACCTAACACCCCGACGTTCAAAGGAATCATAAAAATAGAAATGTTTTGGTCGACTGGTTTTTTGGTCTGGTGTTTTTCCAAATTTGGTCTGATTTTTTTCTAGATTTTTGGGCTCTGTTGGTTTGATGATTGGTCTAGTTCTGATATATTTGGTTGTTGACCATAAACCACTTCATATGTTTCCATTTTTGTAACCTCATTATAAGCGGTATTGAGCCACCATTCTGCTAAAGGTAACAACTTGTTGTTACAGCAACATCCCTCCCAAACATTTTGTAGACATTGGGGCCCCTCCTTTTGTTTTCCCAGAAAGTCTGCTTAAAGAGTTAAATCTCCTTTGGAAAATCTTTGAACTTAGTTTTTGTTTCAAATGAAAGATCTCTTTTCGAGTTAAAGTTTTCTTCTAAGTCAAAAAACTCAAATTTTTCTCCCGAAACGGCGGAAGAACTCGAGATTCTCCCTGAAACGGCGGAAGATCTTGGGATGTTTACCCGTAACTTAGGAAGAACTTGAAATTCTTTCCCGAAACAGCGGAAACACTCGTCAAGTTTTGTCGCAACGGGCACCTTCTTCCAAGTCCCTCGGCCATTCACTTTTTCGAAAAGACTTACCAAACCCATCTGTCATTTTCGGAAAAAATCGTTGAGTCTTTCCGCAACGGCGAATCAATTCGAGAACTTGCGCCGCGAAACTTTTAGCTCATCGGTTCTGGAAGAACTTGTCAAGCCTTTCCGCAAAAGCAGAGCATCTTTCTATTCTTTCCCACAACAAGCGGATGCCGCGCTCGAACTCACAAAGTCCGCCCGAGCTTCGGAAGAAACTCGCAAAGTCCCCCCGCAACGGCGGACGAGACTCACCTTTTTCCTCCGATTTTGATGGTCGTGCATAAATGCCAAGTGGGTGGAAATGGCCCCACCATACGGGTGATCAACCCCGTTTTAATTTCGCCACCTACCCACTTAAATTCCCACACGTACCAGGTTTGTATATAAGGGTGGTGGGGGTTTTTGTTCCCATTGGTAGTTTGTGATTTGGAGAACGCCGTTTGAAGCTGCGCGAATTGATTTGCTCCAACTCAGCTCATTTGCCGCCTAGCCAACCCCATTTTCACCGTTGTTTCATTGCCAGGTAAGTATTTCCACCGTTATCTTCGTCTTAGCTTTTACGTTGAGACTTTCTTGAGTGATTTTCGTTTATTGCATGGCCTGTGAGCATTCGTCGCATACCTTATTTCATTATTTCGAGTTACCTTCAATCGTAGATTTTACGGCCGTTGCAAGCCCCATGGTTTTCCCAATCCAAGGAAGCCAGTAAAATACTCTCATTTGGTAACGCGAACCTGTAACCGCGCCCATATACCCACTCGAGAGTTCCGAACTCGGCATCACCTCCCTAGAACGATCAGTTTGACAGCTATAATATGTTTCCTTGACTAGTCTGCATTTTGTTTATCTAGCATGCGGAATTATGGCCTCTTATAATTATACGTTGTCATGCTAGTCCTTTTTCTTTCCTGTCTTGCTCTATTTTATGCTCTGTTTTACATAATGGTTGACAATCTTATGTTTACTCACGTATGGTTGCTTGGTAGAGATAAGCCAAAAAGCCAAAAGGTAGCAGAAAGAAAGCTAAGATGATGGAGCCTGAGCCAGTACAACCAAGGACTGAAAATCTCTTTCAAGAAACTAAGTGCACCACGAGCGTCCCTCCCGAGGTCCGGTGGGGAGATATTTACCGGATGATCAGGGACCAAAATATCCCAGATGTGCTATTAGAAGAAGAACAAATATACCTAAACATCAGGACCTCTGGCATATCTAGGGCTTCTACTCGCCCTGAGCTATTCCCGTGCTCAGAAGTAATCGGGTGGATATTGGAACATGCCAACCCACAAACAAGAGTGTTACAGGACAACAAGGGAGAGGCATTCGCTTCGTTTCATCTAGCTTATATTGCGGCAGCCTACAAATTCTCGCGTACGCAACAAGAACTGAATGATGAATGGTTGGGACAGATGAATAATTTCGAAATGGATAAAAGGATGTTAATCACGGGAAAGCAGCTAAGGAAGAGGGAAAATGATGAGTATGACGTTCAGAGCCTAAGACCTCCATTTAGGTTGATTGCCCTTATGTTAAGCAAAATTTTCTGTATGCCTGATGGAACCGTATATATGATACAATGGGCCCCCATAATCCATTTCATAGCGTTTAAAGGAACTGTGTTTGATTGGGCTACTATCCTCTCAGATAGTTTGGCATCCACTGTGGCCGCAGCTAGATAAGGTTTGGCCTTAAAAAAGTCAGAGTTCTTCATGTCTTCATACCTCATTGCTTGCATCTTGGCAAATCTCCTTTTCCCCAGGTTAGGCTGCTCATGGGATTAGGCCAACACCCCGGTATACACTGCCTATAAAATAATGTGGGCTCAAAATTACAAAGCATACTATAAGATCATCTGTGAAGAGTTCATTATGCCTCTGTATGAGTAGATGTTCAATGAAGAACCCAATTTCCTGTCAGAGAATGCCATGGAAGTCTTGGAAAATTATGGCGATTTCTACTTCTCAGAAGAGGGTACCTATATCAGGATGTTCAGAGGTACTAAGCCTCCATACATCTTACCAAAATACGCCATTGATTATGTAGTCCTGAAAGAAGCAGTCAGGCAAGTTTTCCTTGACAGAATAGGAGGAGTTCTTAATAAGCAGCATAAGGCTTCCTTCCCTCCTTTTCCTTTTTGTATAGGAGCCTATAAGTTTTCAGGGGTTGCAGCAGCCGAAGAGTTCATTCAGGAGTTGAAATCTTTTCACTTCGGTGAGGCAATCTTTCATAGAAATGACAGGCGGAGCATTGCAAGGAATTGTATGCTCATTTTGAGTATGCCCATTACTATGATGACGAAGAAGAAGTGTTCAGGGGAATTAGTAATATGAATGAATTATAGATTTGTCGTCACAATAGTGGAGCTAGCTCTAGCTCTGCCACAGCCCGAGAAGCCAGCCTCCAGAAAGAAAGGGAAGCGGCGGAGGCCCTAGTCCGTGAAGAACAAAGATTGAAAGCTGAGGAAGCAAGGTGGCAACAGGAAGCTGAGGAAGCAAGATTGCAACAGGAAGCCGAAGAAGCAAGACTGCAACAGGAAGCTCAGGAACAAGAGCAGAGGGAGGTAATTGAAAATCAGCAGAAAGCTGAGGAAGAAGAAAGAAGGCTCAAAGCTGAAGAAGAGAATAAGGATGAAGAAGAGGCTAAGGCAAACGAAGATTCCCAGGCAGGTGGCTCTGGCACCCAAGATATGGAAATAGACTCATCTCAGGTAGTACAAACCCCACCCACGGAGGTAAAAGTCCATATAAGAGACCTCCCGATCATCCCTTTCACCCCATCTAAAGATCATATTGTGTCCCAATGGGATAAATTTGTGTATTATAAGAAGAGGAAGGCTGTGGTCCTGAAGTCAGAAGAGAGGATAAATAGACTATTCTAGGAAGATATTGTCACCCAGCGAGAAACTAAGGTTATGCAAAATAAGAATAAGGCTCCCATAGCCATGGCATCCGCCACTGTGTCAGCAACAAAAGCAACAAAAAACAATGTGATCGACATCGTCAAATAATTTGAGTCAACAAAGAGAAGAGCTCGCATGCTGCAACATACTGTGGCTAACGAGCAGGCTTATAGGGATCTCGTGGTGAACAAATATAATCGCCTGTCTACTGATTTTCAAGTTGTTTTCAGATAAGTGTCGACACCTAAAATAGGAAAAGGAGCAGCTGGCGATCCAGATGATGGTCCTCGAGTCCGAAAAGAATGACTCCGAAGCTAGAGTTGTTCAGTTGGAGCAGGATAAGCAGTCAATGGTTGAGCGGCTGGAGCAAGCAGAAAGCAGAGCAATGGATATGTCTCCTTTTCACGAGCAGTCCTGTGACATCTTGAGACAAATGCATGCCACACAAGAGTTTATTACTGAGGAGGTTTGCAGACTCAAGACCATGTTGGATAGGATGAAAGAAGTCAATTCCGAATCCATCAGGATTAAAGGAAAATACACTCGGGTTAAAGCAAACATTTTGAGCCAGATAGAGTGGAGAGAAGGGAAGGTGGATTTCCCTAAGCATCTCCCGTTCAAATCCATGGACGGTTTTAAGGAAGATGTAGCCCTCATGGAGTTTTGCAGGAATTGCGGCGCCGAGCTGATGGCTAAGATCCAGGGAACAATTGGGAAAGGTAATAGCCTGTATCAAAAGATTCATGAAGTACATGAAAAATGCAAGCTTATTTTTCCTCAAACCTTGGATGACTTTCCAAACAAAGAGCAATGTTTGTCATATTTGAAGGAAGAGCTGGGAGTTCAGTTGGAGTATGTAAAAAAAATTGATGTGTTAGTTACCGATGATCTTCATCACTACATTGGGCTATCATCAGTACACAATCATGAGCTCAAGGAGATCCACCAGACAACAATAGCAGAAATTCAAAGTATTGAGTCAGAGCTTGGTAAACATGTGACCTCACAAAAGATCCTGCTCCCCTCACCAGCAAATGTTGTCGTAAGAGACACAGGCATTTGGTTCAGTTACATAGCAGCAGAAGATAAGAAAACAGCAGCACAGGCACCTGTCGACAAAGTTACACCTTCTGAATGTAAGGCTCCAGTTGAAGCAGAGGCACCACCTAGCTGACGTGGTAGCCATAATACGTTGAAATCTTCTCCTCCTTTTGTTAAGTCGTGAAGTATGAGGGACATCTGTCTCTAATTTTGTCTTTTATCTTAAGCTGCCACGAATAATTCCTATCTGTAATTGGGGCACTAAAGGACAAATTGGAAGCTTCTAGAGTTAGGGTACATGTGTCAGCATTAGAAATATTTTGTGAATATATAAATAGAGGTTTAGGGAATAGTGTAAGGGACGTTTGGCAGGGAAAATGAATTTTCTAAACTTGTACGAACTATTTTGCACTTGCTCCAAGAAAATGAATTTTGCCTAATAAGAGCCTAGAGAGGACGTCTTTTGCCTGGAAATGTGTGTTGGATGCATGCTGATTTATTCTTGTGACATTCATATCTTAGTATGAGATCTTTCTTTACTGTTTTGAATTATTTCTATGTATTGAGTGATCTTACTATTTTCTATGCAATGATGTTTCTCCTAACATGAGTAATAGAATGCTTTCATATGGATTAAAAACCATCTTTTATATCTTTAATATCTTGCTGTAGATATATCTTTACGATTTAATGGCTATCTGTTAATCTTTAGATGTTTCTTTCAGCACATTACTCATATTTACAGTTTTGCTCCTTGCAAGGATAGATTAGATTTATTTCAGTCTTAGATAGAGATTTGTTTCAAGTTCTGCACTTAGATTATATTAGCTTAGGCACTTGCACATCATCTTAACAATAAAATAAAAAAGAACGGTGGATCGGGCCATAACCGGTATAAAAGAAGCAAATCTCCAAATCTAACGGTAGCCGGAACCGCTAACCGGACGGAGTCCCCATACCAAACGGTGGATAATCTAATTGGGACAGTTTACCGGGGAGAATCCGTTTCTGCTTGATGCTGCGATCTTCTGGGCATCAACAGTTTTTGGCGCTAGAAGGAGGGCCTGAAGTGCATGGCTGATAAAGGAAAATCTCCCATTGTCAAAAATGTTACTGAAAACCCGCTTGAAATAGGAATTTCAGACAGCCCAAATCTTGAAGTATTCAATCAAGAAAACCTCATCTCTGATTCTGAACATAAAGAAGTATTGTATGCTGTGCCTTTTGCCGAAATAGAAGATTTAAGAAGACATACACGATCTTATGTTAGGAAACTAGGTGGTTTAAACGCAGTAACATTCTTCCCTAGGAAAAGTACTCCCAGAAAAGAAAGACAGTACACCCATGATTCGATTCTTGTGCAGAATTTTGAAGAACTTGTAAATTTAACTCTGGAAAAGATTGTAGAACCCCTGAAATAAATCGATCTTGAAAACCCAGAAAATTTTTTAGATCCAGAAAATCTTGGAGAACTTGTTACTCCAAAGAACACTCCACTTAATTCACCACACGATTCTCCACTTGATTTTCCACATAGAACCATGGCTATACCTGCTTGGAGAGTGAGGGGAGCATTAAATCTAGCTGGGCCATTCCACAATCTGCCTAAAAATCCAGAGAAAGTCTTGCCTAAATTCGACCCAGGAAAAACCATTTCTGCTGAGGATCATCTCAAGAGTTTTTATTTAGCCTTGAATCTTTTAAATGTACAGCATGAAGATGTAGTTTGTAGGATTTTCCCATACACATTTGAACCGAAAGTTTCTTCCTGGTATTTTAGCTTACAAGCTAGCTCAATTTCCAGCTGGGAAGAATTTGAAACATGTTTCTTAAAGAAGTATGGAAATCAAAAGACTATAGCTACACTCATGAAAGAATTATTGTCCATGAGAATGGAAAAGAAAGAAAAGGTTCAAGACTTCAACCAAAGGTTTACTACACTCTTGAATAATTTCAGTGAAGCAAATAAACCAGCAGAAGAATCTCTAGTTGAATATTATACAACAACACTTGAAGGGCCTATAGCAATGTTCGTCAAAAGATCTAAGAAAACTACCCTGATAGAAAATTTCGAAGAAGCTAGGAAGGTAGAAGAAGAAGCAGACAACATTGCCAAACATGCCTTAGATGCAGAGACAAAACCAACAACTAGTAAAAAAACCTTGCTGCTCACCAGGAATAAAGAAGAGTCATCAACAGATATGGAAAACGTAGTTAATATGATGCAGAAATTGTTAAATAAAATTGTAGATCTTGAGAAAGATAAAACAACTAGTACATCCAGGAAGCCTTTCAAACCATTCTACAAGAAAAGGGAAGACAACGAACAAATTCATCCACCTATGAATACTTCTCCTGTCTTAAATATAAATGAAATAGGGATGGAACACTTTTGTACCTTTCATCAAGAGCCACACTTCGAAAAAAGCTGCCCACAATGGATTAACTCTATGAGTTTATTCATGAACCAAATATTGGATTCACAGATTCCAGATCAAGACGATCCTCCAAAGGAACCAAGCCCTGAGATAGAGGAACCATCCCCAGACACTACCATGGTGCTATGGGATTGGGTACCTTTAACTGAATTGGTAGAAGATGATCCCGTGGAAAGCCCAGTCTCTGCTGTAAACATTAATACTCGCAGTAAAGGTCCCATTGCAGATCCAGTTCCAAGCTTGACTATTCCCAAGCCTAAAATTTCAAAAGAATTACCTAGAAGACACATAACAGTCATTCCACCACAACCTAAAGCTAACCCAACAACGACCAAGCAACCAAACATTGATATAACAGTTCAACAACCAAAGGTCACAATTGTCTGGTAGATTCTGGAGCGTCTTCGAATATCATGCCACTATCTATCTGTAAAAATATTAATGGTCAACCAATTCCATCTCCCGCCCAGATTATTCAGTTAGATAGGACTGCTGTCAAAGTTATCGGGGAAATGAAAGATGTCCTCATTAGGTTGTCAACAGATTCTAGAGTTTGTCAGTTCATTGATACAATGGTAGTTGACATTCCCGAAGCCTATGGTTTAATCCTAAGTAGGGACTGGTCCACTAAGTTGAACGGTTACTTTGCAACTGATTGGTCCCATTTGTGGTTGCCATATAAAAATAGACAGAATCAGATCAAGGTTTTGAAAACACTTATACTATGAAACGAGAACTCGACACAGTTCTCGTTTTTCTCTCTCCTAATTTTAGTAGGTATTTTTAGCTTCGTTTCAAAAAGGGGTGATGCCAGTATCACACATTTTCATTTCGAGGCATTTTTTGGGACCTTTGAATTATCTTTATCGTAAAAAAAAATTAGTTTCCATTTTCAGGTACATTTTTAGAAATTTAGCAAAATAGCATACATTTTTAAGCAATTTATAATGAAAAACATATACATTTTGCATTTTTTTCTATAAAATAAGACATTTTTATGGACAAAATAAGACACTTTTATTGACAACATTGTAAAAAATTCCAGACAATATAGACATTTAAAACCATTTTCAATCAATTTTCAGATATGTTTTGTGTAAAAATGATACTATTTCATATTATTTTCCGAAAAGTGTTGATTCACATAAATTCAAGAAAAACTATACAAATTATTTGTAAAAAACATATTTCAAACATTATATATAGAAATTTTATTTCTAAAATTAAGTCTGAAAGTCAAAACATTACTAATATATCTTATCAAAATATTATCAAACTTAGCATTTTTTTCAAAACATGAAACTAATCAACAATATCATGGAGGCCAAATTCATGTCCTCTTCTGCTGCATGTTTCCCCCCTCTAACATTATAAGAAAATAAATTAAAAAACAAATTAAACTAACCCCTAACAACATTATAATAAAAAATTTAAAGAAAAATTAAAAACAAATCAAACTAACCCCGTCGATGCCCGGCATCGAGGGGGCCGTGAGGGCCGCCCTTTGGCGCCCAAGCGAGTGACCTCCCTTGCTTGGGCGCCAAAGGGTGTCCCTCACGGCCCCCTCGATGCCAGGCATCGACGGGGGTCCTGAGGGCCGCCTTTTGGTGCCCAAGCAAGCGACCTTTAAACAAAATTTAAAAATACATTAAAAACAAATACTAAGTATCTATATACTAACCAAATTTACATTATAAATTTTTTTAAAAAAACTATACAAAAACTTAAAAAACAATTAAAACAAAAATTTAAAAACAATAAAAAATCAAACTATACAAAATTTTAAAATAAATTAAAAAACAAAATAATTAAAAAAAAAATTAAACTATAAAAAATTAAACAAACTTTAAAAAAAATTTATAAAAAATTAAACAAACTTTAAAAAAAAATTAAACAAAATTTAAAAAAAGATAAACTATACAAAAATTCAACAAAATTAAAAAAAAATAAAACAAAATTTAAAAAATAAAACAAAATAAAAAAAAACTATACAAAAATTAAACAAAATTAAAAAAAAAAAAACAAAATTTAAAAAATTCAAAAAAACTATACAAAAATTAAACAGAATTTAAAAAAAAATAAACAAAATTAAAAAAAACTCAAAACAATGCAAGGGCCGGCCCTCGAGACCGGCCGTCGATGCCCGGCATCGAGGGCCGGCCTCGAGGGCCGCCCGTTGGCGCTCGAGCGGGCGGACGTTCGCCGCTCGGGCGCCAACGGGCGGCCCTCGAGGCCGGCCGTCGATGCCCGGCATCGAGGGCCGGCCTCGAGGGCCGCCCATTGGCGCCCGAGCGGGCTTTAATTTTGTTTTATTTTTTAAATTTTTTTTTTTTTTTAAATTTTGTTTAATTTTTTATAGTTTTTTTTAATTTTTGTATAGTTTATGTTTTTTATAAATTTTATTTAAAGTTTATTTAATTTTTTATAAATTTTATTTTGTTTAAAGTTTGTTTAATTTTTTATAAATTTTGTTTAAAGTTTGTTTAATTTTGTATAGTTTATTTTTTTTTAATTATTTTGTTTTTTAATTTATTTTAAAATTTTGCATAGTTTGATTTTTTATTGTTTTTAAATTTTTGTTTTAATTGCTTTTAAGTTTTTGTATAGTTTTTTTTTAAATTTTTTATAATGTTAGTTTGGTTAGTATATAGATACATAGTATTTTTTCTTAATGTATTTTTAAATTTTTAATTATAATGTTATCTTAGTTTAGTATAGATATATAGTATTTTTTTTTAATGTATTTTTAAAATTTTAATTATAATGTTATTTTAGTTTAGTTTGTTTTTATTTTTTTTTTAATTTTTAATTATAACATTAGTTTAAATGTTAGTTTAATTTGTTTTTAATTTTTTTTTTAAAACTCAAAGTTAATATTCGTGGAATAGGGAGCATTCGTGCAAGATGGGAGCGTATTAAACCAAGTCGTAGATCCCGAAGGAATATGACATCTGAAATGATGGGTATAGATGTAGACTCAGATTGTGCGCCCATTGATAATAGAGAAGAGTATGGGTCATCTACATCTTCATCTGCAGAAAATGTAGATTCTGATGGGGTGTCAGAATCCATGGATGAATTTGAAGAAACAGTGTAGATGCTTTTTATTAGTATGATTTTTGTAATTGAAACTCTAGAGGAGTTTTTGATGATGGGGTGTCAGAATCCATGGATGAATTTGAAGAAGCAGTTTAGATGCTTTTTACTAGTATGATTTTTGTAATTGAAACTCTAGAGGAGTTTTTGAATATTTATATGAACCATTTGTTCTTGTATGGTCTAATATATTATCTCATTATGAATCGCATCATAATTCCTTTGTTTTAATATGGTTATAATGGTGAAATTATTAGAGAAATTTGTTTTTTTGTTTAATATGCAATTTTCCTGAAAGTTGTAATTTATCTCTTCAAGAAAAAAAAAATTCCAATTTAAGGTTGATTTTAAAGTTTTGTTAAACAACAATATGGGATGTTTAGGCCATGGTTCTATTTTTTACCCTAAAAACAATACGTGTATACTGGCATCAACACTTTTCTATTTGGGGGGTGTTTTTGGTGTTTTTTTTGCAAAAATCATCGTTTTTATGAGTAGAGTTCTCGTTCATAGTATATAGTTCTCGTTTCATAGTATAAGTGGTTTTGAGAGAACCGCACATGACAAAATGTAACTCAGCTAGAAGGAAAGAATGAAGCGGTAGCCTTCTCATCCTCAGTTTTGGGAAATTATTTCTTAGAAACTGATCAGGGTAATTATCAGTCTGAAACTATTAGTGATGAATCAGATGAACAGTCCGATCTCCTTCATTTTTCTCGGATTGATGATGTTGACTGTAATATAGTTAGTTTAGTCACTGACTTAGATCATAAAGATACTAACTTAGCTGAATCAAACGATCTTTTTTGGACATTATACTTTGGTGGTTCTAAAACTTTGGAAGGATCCGGAGCCGGTTGTGTTCTCATGGATCCACAAAAAAAAAGTACTTTTTGTCCTGTAGGTTAGAATTTGATTGTACTAATAACACTGCTGAATATGAAGCTTTAGTCCACGGATTGAAGAAAGCCATCGGTTTAAATGTTAAGTACCCGAAGGTGTTTGGCGACTCAGAAATAGTTGTGAGACAGGTAAGAGATACCATTCATTGTCTTTCACCTCATTTGAAGAGTTATAAGGCTGAGGTATGGGATTTAATTATGCATTTTGATGCTTTCAATATAAAGTCTATTCCTAGATTGCAAAATTCTGTAGCTGATTTATTAGCAACATCCGCTTCCTTGGTGCCAACTAATAACAAGTGCTCAATTGAATTGATTTTCAGGCCTTCTGTCCCTGACAATATCACAAACTTCAGAGTCTTTGATGATGAGGAACAAATTATCAGTTTTTTAACAAACGAAGACATATTCCAAGAAGCTGTGATAGATGAAGAAGAACACGATTTTGATTTACAAAATAAAGACATGACTAAAGGAAATTTCATCCACAAAGGGGTGAGGTCGCTTGAAATGCTGTTTGATCTCCAGGGAAAGTTCAAAAGGCTAGCAAATACCAAGACCAATAGCTCATCAATGCAGCATGAATTAGTCAATCTGGGCACAGAGGCTGAACCAAAATTTGTTAACCTTAGCAAATGTTGTTCACCGGGAGAAAGAGATAAGTTCATCAAGCTGTTTCGACAATATAAGGATGTTTTTGCATGGAATTATGAAGATCTGAAAACATATGACATCCGCATTATTCAACATGTCATACCAATGAAGGTAGGTGTCAAGCCATTTCAACAACAATTGAGAAGGATGCATCCTACCCTCGAACCTCTGATTCAAAAGGAATTGAAGAAGTTACTTGATGCTAAGATAATATTTAAAGTCAGGCATTCTGAATGGGATGCTAACTTGGTTCCCATAAGAAAGAAGTCAGGAGAGATAAGACTATGTGTTGACTTCAGAAATTTGAACATAGCTTCCGATAAATACAACTATCCCGTCCCTTCAATGGAACAAATTCTCCAGATGGTATCAGGATCAAAACTCTTCTCCCTTCTTGATGGTTTCTCTGGTTACAATCAAGTGTTAGTGGCTGAAGAAGACCGTCTTAAGACTACTTTCCGCACTAAGTGGGGAACTTTCGCATATCGAAGGATGCCATTCGGCCTGATAAACGCATGAGCTACATTCCAGCGAGCTATGGATATCGCCTTCCGAGGATTGGGTGGCCACTGTGTTGTAGTCTACTTAGATGATGTGATAGTTTTTTCAAAGAAAAGAGAAGATCATGTTGTTCATTTGAAGCAGATTTTTGATCGTTGCCGAAAATATGTTATCTCTTTAAATCCCAAGAAGAGTGTGTTCGATGTTCTGGAAGGTATACTGTTGGGTCACATCATTTCAAAAGGGGGAGTTTCAATAGATCAAGAGAGAGTGCAAGCTATCAATAAAATTCCCATGCCTCATAACAAAAAATCCATGCAATCATTCATGGGCACTATCAATTTTGTCCGAAGATTTGTCCCCAATTTCGCTCAAATTGTTAAACCTTTGCAGCAAATGGTCAAGCAAAGCATACAGTTCAAGTGGACAGACTTGGAAAAGGATGAATTCAGAGACATTAAGGAAACTATAGCTAAGGCCCCTTCCTTAAGAAGCCCAGATTTCGATAAAGATTTTATTTTGTATACTTTTGCTTCATATGACTCTCTCACGGCTATGCTCACGCAAAAGGTAGAACTAGGAGATGAGTACCCAATCTCGTTTATGAGCACTGGTCTGCAGGGTGCTGAACTGAATTATCCCGTTGTCGACAAACATGCGTATGCTGTCTTCAAAGCGGTCAAATAGTTCAGACCATATATTCTTAACAACAGAACTAAAGTTATAGTTCCCCACCCAACTGTTAGATCCCTTTTCGTTCAAAAGGAATTAGGAGAGAGGAGGGGAAACTGGGTCACAACTCTTCAAGAGTATGATTTAGAATTTAATCCAGCCACCATCATCAAAGGACAAGGCCTGTGTAAATTGCTGACAGAACACCCAATTGATGAAGAGCAACATTGGAAGAATGAAGCCGAGTTGAATTCAATCGAAGTGTGTCCTATCTTCATAGCTCCTTAATCATGGTATAGGGATCTAGTACATTATTTGCAGCACGGATACCTACCTGAGCACTGGATTTCTAAGCAAAGAAGGGCTCTCCGTTTAAAATGAGCAGCTTATCAAATCATTGATGGAGTACTTTTCAGAAAAAAATTACGATGGAATTTTCCTCATATGTCTAGAAAAGGAAGATGCAAGTAAAGTTGTCAAAGAGTTACATGATGGTCCTGCTGGTGGACATTATTCAGGGGAGACAACGGCTCACAAAATACTCAGAGCTGGATATTATTGGCCCACTTTATTTCGAGATGCTCATAATTATGCGCGGAACTGTGATATATGCCAAAGAAGTGCTGGGAAATTACCTAAGGCAGCAGGACCTTTGCAGCCGATTATTGTCTCAGAACCTTTCGAACAATGGGGTATAGATGTCATTGGAGAGATAAAGCCAAATTCTTCTCTTCAACATCGATACAGCCACTGACTATTTAACTAAATGGATGGAGGCTATCCCATTGCGCAAGATCAAAGAAGATGCAGTCATCAATTTCTTGAAAGAGAACATCATAACCAAGTTTGGGGTTCCAATTTCCCTAGTATTTGATAATGCCACCTATTTCTCATCTTTTAAAATAAATGAATGTGTTTTTGAACGAGGAATTAAGCTTAATTATTCGGCCAATTATTACCCTCAAGGAAATGGATTAGCTGAATCTTCAAACAAAAACCTCATCCGAATTATTAAGAAGACTGTGATAGAAAATCAACGAAGTTGGCATATAGCTCTCCCAAATGCCTTATGGGCAGATAGGGTGACTCCAAAGAACGCATTAGGGGTTTCCCCTTACACCCTCGTCTATGGCAAGGAGGCCATCCTCCCTCCCAATATCTTGCTTCCATCCATACAGTTGTCCCAAACCTCTCGAGGGTCTGATAGTCAAGTCTTACAATCCAGGATCAATACCTTGCTTCAACTTGAAGAAGCCCGACAGAAAGCTAAAGACCGGTTTCATCAGCACCAAGATATAGTCAAAAGATGGTTCGATAAAAGGAAGTATGGTAAAAGAAGTTTTGAAGTAGGGGATTTAGTCCTGAAATGGGACCATAATCATGAGGGCAAGGGGATGCACAAGAAATTCCAACACTTATGGATAGGCCCTTACCAAATTTATGCAAAGCTCGACCCATCCACTTACAAGCTAACATACCTCCAGGGAGAGGAAGTAACCCTTCCCCTCAACGGCCTTGCCTTGAAACAATACTTTGCCTAGTCTCGTTGAGACTTTCTGTACATAAATAAAGCTTTCTTTGTTATACTTTAGTCTCTAGTTTTCTTTGTTTCAGCTAAATCTTTTTCTTTTCTCAGCATTTGAGCCTTTTGTACAGTTTGTTTTTGAAGCACCTGCAATTGGGCTTCTCATGAAGGTATATCTCTAAAGAAATCTCACAACTCATGAAACTGGGAATTCATCCTCAAAAGAAAGTTTATCCGTGCAATTTCGGCTTTTGCTGATCGTTCTCCAGAATGAAGAAATCCTGTTCTGTTGGTTCAACTAACCATTTTTTAAATAATATAGATCTATGATTATTTTTATCACTTTCTTTGGGCTCCATCCACCCTGTTGGCTTGGTTTTGCAACCAAGCTTAGTGCAATGGGCACCTGCTAACTAGTAGCGGCAGTTTCAATATTAAGCAAAAACAATAAACTAAATCTAAATCTAATCTAAACTAGCATGTGCATTTTTGAATTAAAAAACAAGAACAAGAAATATAAGAAATAATTTTGTATTGAAAATGGGGGCAAGCAAGTGCTTGCAATAAGAATACCTCCAAGTGATGAAGATAGTTGAGAAGCTCCAAGGGTGAGCAGCTCCAAACTCCAATGGGTCCTTTCTCCAAGGTTGCTACAATGGCCAAAAACTCAAGGGATATTTTTGTAGCATGAGGATAGGAATATGGATGGATGTGAAATGAGGAGCCCCTACCACCTTTTTATAGGTTTTGGTGGTGGGGAATACCATTTGTGGTTTTGTGGAAACCAATGGTATTGACCAACATGGTTTAGGTACTTTTCCCTCCTTTTTCCTTTTTTGAATAAAATTAATAGCTTTTTTAGGAAAAATAATCTTTTTGAGTGGGAAAAGGGGTGTACTAAGGTCTTTTGGTGACCATTTGTTGGCTTTAGAGGCTCAGATGGTGGAAAAAGTGGACAAATGGGTCATGTGAATAAGGGAATGAGCTAGTGAGCAATTTTTGGGTGTTAACAGATTGCCCCCTGATGTGTGTGGGCAGGAGCTCATCGTATGGCCGATAGACATCATAGTTCTTTTTTCTTTTTTCTGGGGTTTTGGGGAGGAGAAGAGGCCGATTGGAGACTGGATCCGCGGCCCTTGGAAGCTGCAAAAAATAAACAATATTACATGGCCTCAATATGAATGAGGAATAATCCTGATAATGGATGAGGCGGGCATACCCATGCTCGTATCAAGACATAACATTTAGTCCCAAGAAGGGGGACCTGAAAAATATAAAAAATATATTGGTACATCATAATGGTCCAGGGGGGACATCATTTTGGGATGTAATCATGATCATAACGTGACTGATCTCAATAACTGATACACTGGAATAACTGGTGAACTGCTGAAACTGAAGGTGTCCAACATCTGTAGGGACTCAAAGACTGAGAGTCATCTCTGAGAAATACATGTACATGTAACTATATACTCGAGGGAGTACAAAAACTAGGGTACATCTGAATACTGTCGCCATGCGCAACCTGGATATCTATAGAAAGAATGTAACTGGTTGTATCCATAGGTAGACTCTCAAATGTGGAGGAGTCGGGTGGTATCCAGGGTCTTTGACTAATAACTGAACGGAGTGATACCCTGTGCGAGTCTCAACGATGCGATCAAGGTGTTGAAGTCGAGCATGTGAGAAACAACCATTTGGAGAAGCACTGAGGACTCTTCTCGAAATGATTCGTAGGCACTCATCATAAATGGTGATGAGTCCAAGACACAGGGACCTCTAGGTCTATCCTCTGGAATAAATTTGGTTGTCGTCGACAGAGGGAGACCAGCAACTAACAAGGCAATGATGTTTCCTTGATAGGAGCGCGAGGTGTAGAACTGAAGTGTGGTAGTACTGATGGTAGGACTGACATACTTGTGGGGATGGGAAGTAACTGGGGTCATATAGTGGGTAGACTCAAACTTCCTTTGTTCAGAGCATGATGACATGGTTGACCTAGAAGCGTAGGGAACTGACTTGTAGGTGTGGGGATCATAGCTTTTAGGGACTGAAGGGTATGTATTGACTCTGGGGGGGTCAAACTGATGGGTGCTGTCGAGGGGTTCTCAGGGTGACATACTGCAGAATACTCTGACCAAAGGCGACCAAAATGGGGAAGCTGCTATATGAGTAGACGTGATCTGTTGTGGCACCGAGAAGCACCATTGGGTCCTTCTTCGTAGTTTTAATGAGCTCCAAGAAGGTATAAAAGTGTGCTCTGAAATGGTACTGTCCTGTGGATTTTGTGAGCCCAGGACTGTTCGTGCTCATTGGTGCTTTCATGTTTTAGAGAGTCTGAAAGCGGTAAGTGGACTCCATTGGTGTTCTTTTTCGTAAGTTAGTCTCGAAGGCCCGAAAAAGCATAAAATGATGCAAATGGAGAACTCTTCTAGCCGATGTGACTAGAGTATACCTTTTTCGTAATTAGTCTACAAGGTCCGGAAAAGGGGTAAACTTATACCAGGTAGATGCCCTTTCAGATACGTTTAGCGAGCATGAAAGGAAGCAAGGTTGCTCGGCGATCTTTTCATTGTTTTAGGAGTCAGAAAAGAGCTTAACAGAAACTCCCTAAGTGCCTTTTTTGTAAAAAGGGATCGCTCGGCCCGAAAAAGGGGTAAAATTATATCGAACAAAAGGGGATTGATTATAGCGAGAAAAGGTCTCAAGCATCATCATGAGTGCGGAAAAATGAATCCGGTGACAAAAAGATTGTAAAAAAAGGGGGCAACGACCAATGTGGCACGCAAACCGAGGCGACAAGGGGTCATGGGAAAAATGCCCAAAAAATATGGAGGTGAGAGCGAGAAATGATCTCAAGCATCATCACGAGCGCGAAAAACTGGATCCGGCGATATAAGGTTCGTCAAAAAATGGACGACGACTGACGTGGCACGTAAACCGAGGCAACAAGGGGGCGTGGGAAAAATGCCCAAAAAATCTGGGCATGAGAGCGAGAAATGATCTCAAGCATCATCACGAGCGCGAAAAACTGAATCCGGCTATATAAGACTCGCTAAAAATGGATGACGACCGATGTGGCACGCAAACCGAGGCGACAAGGGGGCATGGAAAAAAATGCCCTAAAAATCTGGGCGTGAGAGCGAGAAATGATCTCAAGCATCATAACGAGCGCGGAAAATTGAATCTGGCTATATAAGACTCACTAAAAATGGACGACGGCCGATGTGGCACACAAACCGAGGCGACAAGGGGGCATGGAAAAAAATGCCCTAAAAATCTGGGCATGAGAGCGAGAAATGATCTCAAGCATCATCACGAGCGCGGAAAAATGAATCCGACGATATAAGGTTCGTTAAAAATGGATGATGGCCAATGTGGCACGCAAATCGAGGCAACGAGGGCGTGAAAAAATGGTAAAAAAATGGACCTGATGAAAACAGGAAAAGGAAAGAACTGTCATGAAGTTCTCACTGTTCTGATTCCAATGGTACCAATGGTTTGAGAAATGGACGTCGTATGACACCGGAATGGTTGTTGGAAAAATGGTGGAATCTCTATAAATAGGGCGTGGGGCCCATATGACGTGTCATTGTTACATGTGAGTTTGGCAGAGCAGTCAGAGCTCTTTCTTGATTTCCGGGAGATTTCACCGTTGGTTTTCGATTCCGCGAGTTTCAGGTAACTCTATTCGCCTTAGCCTTTTCAATTATGTCGTTTTTGGTTAGCGGCGGGCCACGAAGGCTACGAAATTCCATGTTGGGCTTCCAACGTGGAACATTGCGGGTTTCGGGTCTCTTCCCGCGATGAACCTCGCGGGTTTTAGGCTGACAGTTGCGATGTTCATCACGACTGTGAGGTTGGAACCCGCGATGTTCATCGCGAGTTCATGGGAGATAGTCGCGATGTTCATCGCGACTGTCTGGCCAATACCCGCGATGTTCATAGTGGGTTCTTGTGTGGAGGCCGCGATGGTCATCGCGGCTTTTGATGAAAAAGCCGCGATGGTATTTTTTGCAAATTTTTTTTTGCTGGGGCTAAAAATTTCTTCTGTTTTTTGGCAGGATGTTGAGGAGACTGTTGACTTCCTGGCGAGAGCGGGAGATAGATGATGATCTGATGTAGAGGATTCAGACTGATCCGGGGGTCCGGCAGACTCTAGCGATGAGTGGACTATTGAAGTTCGCTCAGATCCCACCGATGCGTTCAGTGAGACGGCTCCTGAACAAGTTGGTGAGTTGGTGGGTGCCTGCGGAGGGTGATTTTATTATTGGGGGACAGAGGTTGGAGATCACCCTCACAGACGTATATTTTCTCACTGGGTTGCCTCGTTTAGGGGAGGTGGGAGATCTTCTGCCGAGGATCCCGCCAGGTGTTGATATGGAGGATTTGCTGCAGACCTTTTGTGTTGATGGGGCCATTTTGCAGAACAACGCTTTGAGTCTGCGATCACTACGGGAGTGGGATATGCGGGCTGTTGGGGCTTGTGTTCTGCGTGTATTGGGTGCTGCAGCACCACATCGTTTGTCAGGGGGACAAACGATGATGATGGACTCTGTGCTTCAGGGGACCTATTATGCACGGGGTCAGATGTTTTTGGCTGGTGTCCGGAGAGATCTAGACAAGGCCAATCGAGAGGGAGGAGAGTTCTGTTATGCCTCTTTTCTATGTTGTTTTTTCTTCGAGCGGGTGCCGACCTTGCGACCACGGGTGCCCATTCGTGATGGTCTGATGAGCGAGCCGCGCATGGTGCGGTGGGGGCATATGATGCCTCGTGGCGGTGGTGGTGTCCGTGGGTTTTTTACGGAGGAGGTATATGAGCAGTGGGAACAGATGCCCCTGGTGATTGAGGATTACCCATATGCTGGCATGGACTATCGAGGCGACCCAGAGATGCCTCGAGCCCAGGGACAGGCCTGGGGTTTAGACGGTATGTTTTGTGGTTTGTTTTATACTATATCATGTGATTTGTTTATGATTATAGTTAGATATGTATATGATGGTTTGCTTGCATTGTGCAGATGTTGGTCCTGTACCACCGGCCGACTACGTGGCTCGTCAGGGGTGGGCGAAACCAGAGATTCTGGGTTCGGTCCCCAGTGGATTCGCCAAAAACTGTTGGCTTGGTTTTGCAACCAAGCTTAGTGCAATGGGCACCTGCTAACTAGTAGCAGCAATTTCAATATTAAGCAAAAACAATAAACTAAATCTAAATCTAATCTAAACTAGCATGTGCATTTTTGAATTAAAAAACAAGAACAAGAAATATAAGAAATAATTTTGTATTGAAAATGGGGGCAAGCAAGTGCTTGCAATAAGAATACCTCCAAGTGATGAAGATAGTTGAGAAGCTCCAAGGGTGAGCAGCTCCAAACTCCAATGGGTCCTTTCTCCAAGGTTGCTACAATGGCCAAAAACTCAAGGGAGATTTTGGCAGCATGAGGATATGAATATGGATGGATGTGAAATGAGGAGCCCCTACCACCTTTTTATAGGTTTCGGTGGTGGGGAATACCATTTGTGGTTTTGTGGAAACCAATGGTATTGACCAACATGGTTTAGGTACTTTTCCCTCCTTTTTTCCTTTTTTGAATAAAATTAATAGCTTTTTTAGGAAAAATAATCTTTTTGAGTGGGAAAAGGGGTGTACTAAGGTCTTTTGGTGACCTTTTGTTGGCTTTAGAGGCTCAGATGGTGGAAAAAGTGGACAAATGGGTCATGTGAATAAGGGAATGAGCTAGTGAGCACTTTTTGGGTGTTCACACACCCTCACACTTAAAAGCATCTCAAGAAGATCACTATAGTTGGACCCACAGAAAGGAAGCATGTCTCGAAGGAATAGGGTATTGAAATGACTCCATGCTGCAAATCAAAAGCTAAAAGGCTTGCAATCAAGGGTCTATTTTCCAAAAATTATCGCCTCAATCAAAGCATGGATGAGATAAAGTAAGGCACACAAGTCTGGAAAGCTATCCAAAAGGACTCAGCTTAAGCCAGGTTCTTCTCCATCCTTGAGGCTTGATAAATCAATAAAATTCTCGCTCACACAAAAGGACATTATGGATTGAGGAACCAAAATCAAAGATCACGACTTTAAAGAAAAAATTTCTGGAAGGCTCAAACAACAAAAGCTGTCAAATATATGAAACATCCAAAAGGATGCAAGCAGCATGGGAATGAGGAACAAGAGCAATAGTGTCTATGAGATGTTGTTATGATCCTGTGGTGTCCAATAACAGTGGTCATCTGAAAGATAAATCCCCTAAAATGAACCTCATATTCTGGCCCTTAGAAAGTTTTAAGGATGTCTTCATCAAAGCTCCCTTTTCCCAGCGACCAGCAGATAAAGTGATTACTTCCTTTGCCGAGATTCAGATGCTCAAACCAATTGTTGCACTTAGGGTGAGTAGCTTTTAATAGTTTCCAATGAAGGAGAAGAGTTTTTTGTTCAAAGATCTGTGTTCACTAGCGATTCGCCAATTGTTGTTACAGCAACATCCCTCCCCAAAATTTTGTAGACATTGGGGCCCCTCCTTTTGTTTTCCCAGAAAGTTCGCTTAAAGAGTTAAAACTCCTTTGGAAAATATTTGAACTTAGTTTTTGTTTCAAATGAAAGATCTCTTTTCAAGTTAAATTTTTCTTCTAAGTCAAAAAACTCAAATTTTTCTCTCGAAATGGAGGAAGAACTCGAGATTCTCTCCCGAAACGGCGGAAGATCTTGGGATGTTCACCCGTAACTTCAGAAGAACTTGAAATTATTTCCCGAAACAACGGAAACACTCGTCAAGTTTTTCCGCAATGGGCGCCTTCTTACCAAGTCCCTTGGCCATTCACTTTTTTCGAAAATACTTACCAAACCCATCCGTCATTTTCGGAAGAACTCATCGAGTCTTTCTGCAATGGCGAATCAACTCAAGAACTTGCACCGGGAAAATTTTAGCTCGACGGTTCCGGAAGAACTCGTCAAGCCTTTCCGCAAAAGCATAGCATCTTTCTATTCTTTCCCGCAACAAGCAGATGCCGCAATCAAACTCACAAAGTCTGCCCGAGCTTTGGAAGAAACTCACAAAGTCCCCCTGCAATGGAAGACGAGACTCACCTTTTCCCTTCAATTTTGACAGTCATGCATAAATTCCAAGTGGGTGGAAATGACCCCACCATACGGGTGATCAACCCTGTTTTAATTTCGCCACCTACCCAATTAAATGCCCACACATACCAGGTTTGTATATAAGGGTGGTGGGGTTTTTTGTTCCCACTGGTAGTTTGTGATTTGGAGAATGCCGTTTGAAGCTGCGCAAATTGATTTGCTCCAGCTCAGCTCATTTTCCTCCTAGCCAACCCCATTTTCACCGTTGTTTCCTTTCCAGGTGAGTATTTCCACCGTTATCTTCGTCTTAGCTTTTACGTTGAGACTTTCTCGGGTGATTTTCATTTATTGCATGGCCTGTGAGCATTCGTCGCATACCTTATTTCATTATTTCGAGTTACCTGCAATCGTAGATTTTACGGCCGCTGCAAGCCCCATGGTTTTCCCAATCCAAGTAAGCCCGTAAAATACTCTCATTTGGTAATGCGAACTTGTAACTGCGCCCATATACCCACTCAAGAGTTCCAAACTCGGCATCACCTCCCTAGAAAGATCACTTTGACATCTATAATATGTTTCCTTGACTAGTCTGCATTCTGTTTCTCCAGCATGTGGCATTATGGCCTCTTATGATTATACGTTGTCATGCTAGTCCTTTTTCTTTCCTGTATTGCTCTATTTTATGCTTTGTTTTACATAATGGTTAACAATCTTATGTTTATTCACGTATGGTTGCTTGGCAGAGATAAGCCACAATGGCAAAAGGTAGCAGAAAGAAAGCTAAGATGATGGAGCCAGAGCTAGTCAACGAAGGACTGAAACTCTCTTTCAAGACACTAAGTGCACCACGGGCGTTCCTCCCGAGGTCCGGTGGGGAGATATTTACCAGATGATCAAGGACCAAGATATCCCAGATTTGTTATTAGAAGAAGAACAAATATACCTAAACATCAGGACCTCTGGCATATCCAGGGCTTCTACTCGCCCTGAGCTATTCCCATGCTTAGAAGTAATCGGGTGGATATTGGAACATGCCAGCCCACAAATAAGAGTGTTACAGGACAGCAAGGGAGAGGCATTCGCTTCGTTTCATCCAGCTTATATTGCGGAAGCCTACAAATTCTTGCGTCCCCAGCAGGAACTGAATGATGAATGGTTGGGACAGATCAATAATTTCGAAATGGATAAAAGGCTGTTAATCACGGGAAAGCAGCTAAGGAAGAGGGACAATGATGAGTATGACGTTCAGAGCCTAAGAGCTCCATTTAGGTTGATTGCTCTTATGTTAAGCAGAATTTTCGGTATGCCCGATGGAACCGTATATAGAATACAGTGGGCCCCCATAATCCATTTCATAGCATTTAAGGGAACTGTGTTTGATTGGGCTGCTATCCTCTCAGATAGTTTGGCATCCACTGTGGCCACAGCTAGAGAAGGTTTGGCCGTAAAAAAGTCATATTTCTTCATGTCTTCATACCTCATTGATTGCATCTTGGCAAAGCTCATTTTCCCCAGGTTAGGCTGCTCATGGGATCAGGCCAACACCCCGGTATACACCGCCTATAAAATAATGTGGGATCAAAATTACAAATCATACTATAAGATCATCTGTGAAGAGTTCATTATGCCTCTGTATGAGCAGATGTTCAATGAAGAGCCCAATTGCCTATTAGAGAATGCCATGGAAGTCTTGGAAAATTATGGCGATTTCTACTTCTCAGAAGAGGGTACCTATATCAGGATGTTCGGAGGTACTAAGCCTCCATACATCTTACCAAAATACACCACTGATTATGTAATCCTGAAAGAAGCAGTCAGGCAAGTTTTCCTTGACGGAATAGGAGGAGTTCTTAATAAGAAACATAAGGCTTCCTTCCCTCCTTTGCCTTTATGTATAGGAGCCTATAAGTTTTTAGGGGTTGCAATAGCCGAAGAGTTCATTCAGGAGTTGAAATATTTTCACTTCGGTGAGGCAATCTTTCATAGAAATGACAGGTGGAGCAAAGTTGCGGAGCATTGCAAGGAATTGTATGCTCATTTTGAGTATGCCCATTACTATGATGACGAAGAAGAAGTGTTCAGGGGAATTAGGAATATGACTGAATTACAGATTTGTCGTCACAACAGTGGATCTATCTCTAGCTCTGCCACAACCCAAGAAGCCAACCTCCAGAAAGAAAGGGAAGCGGATGAGGCCCTAGTCCATGAAGAACAAATATTGAAAGCTGAGGAAGCAAGGTTGCAGCAGGAAGTTGAGGAAGCAAGATTGCAGCAGGAAGCCGAAGAAGCAATATTGCAACAGGAAGCTCAGGAACAAGAGCAGAGGGAGGTAATTGAAAATCAGCAGAAAGCTGAGGAAGAAGAAAGAAGGCTCAAAGATGAAGAAGAGAAAAAGGCTGAAGAAGAGGCTAAGGCCAACGAAGATGCCCAGGCGGGTGGCTCTGGCACCCAAGATATGGAAATAGACTCATCTCAGGTAGTACAGACCCCACCCACGGAGGCAGAAGTCCATATAAGAGACCTCCCGATCATCCCTTTCACCCCATCTGAAGATCATACTGTGTCTCGATGGGATAAATTTGTGTATTATAAGAAGAGGAAGGCTGTGGTCCTGAAGTCAGAAGAGAGGATAAAGAGACTTTTCCAGGCAGATATTATCACACAGCGAGAAACCACGGTTATGCAAAATATGAATAAGGCTCCCATAGCCATGGCATCCGCCGCTGTGTCGGTAGAAAAAGCAATAGAAGACAATGTGATCGACATGGTCAGTCAAAGAATTTCAGTCAACAAAGAGAAGAGCTCGCATGCTGCAACATACTGTGGCTAATGAGAAGGCTTATAGGGATCTTGTGGTGAACAAATATAATCGCCAGTCTACTGATCACAAGGAGTTGTCAGATAAGTGTCGACACCTAAAAGAGGAAAAGGAGCAGCTGGTGATCTAGATGATGGTCCTTGAGTCCGAAAAGATTGACTCCAAAGCTAGAGTTGTTCAGTTGGAGCAGGATAAGCAGTCAATGGTTGAGCGGCTGGAGCAAGCAGAAAGCGGACCGATGGATATGTCTCCTTTTCACGAGCAGTCCTATGACATCTTGAGACAAATGCATGCCACACAAGAGTTGATTACTGAGGAGGTTTGGAGACTCAAGACCATGTTGGATAGGCTGAAAGAAGTCAATGCCGAAGCCATCAGGCTTAAAGGAAAATACACTCGGGTTAAAGCAAACATTTTGAGCCAGATAGAGTGGAGAGAAGGGAAGGTGGATTTCCCTAAGCATCTCCTGTTCAAATCCGTGGACGGTTTTAAGGAAGATGTAGCCCTCATGGATTTTTGCAGGAATTGTGGCGCCAAGCTGATGGCTAAGATCCAGGGAACAATTGGGAAAGGTAATAGCCTGTATCAAAAGATTCATGAAGTACATGAAAAATGCAAGCTTATTTTTCCTCAGACCCTGGATGACTTTCCAAACAAAGAGCAACGTTTGTCATATTTGAAGGAAGAGCTGGGCGTTCAGTTGGAGTATGTAAAGAAAATTGATGTGTTAGCTATCGATGATCTTCATCACTACATTGGGCTATCATCAGTACACAATCATGAGCTCAAGGAGATCCACCAGGCAACAATAGCAGAAATTCAAAGTATTGAGGCAGAGCTTGGTAAACATGTGACCTCACAAAAGATCCTGCTCCCCTCACCAGCAAATGTTGTCGTAAGAGACACAGGCATTTGGTTCAGTTACATAGCAGAAGAAGATAAGAAAACAGCTCAGCACATGCACCTGTCGACAAAGTTACACATTCTGAATGTAAGGCTCCAGTTGAAGCAGAGGCACCACCTAGCTGACGTGGTAGCCATAATACGTTGAAATCTTCTCCTCCTTTTGTTAAGTCGTGAAGTATGAGGGACAACTGTCTCTAATTTTGTCTTTTATCTTAAGCTGCCACGAATCATTCCTATCTGTAATTGGGGAACTAAAGGACAAATTGGAAGCTTCTAGAGTTAGGGTACATGTGTCAGCATTAGAAATATTTTGTGAAGATATAAATAGAGGCTTAGGGAATAGTGTAAGGGACTAGTGGCAGGGAAAAGGAATTTTCTAAACTTGTACGAAGTATTTTGCACTTGCTCCAAGAAAATGAATTTTGCCTAATAAGAGCCTGGAGAGGACGTCTTTTGCCTGGAAATGTGTGTTGGATGCATGCTCATTTATTCTTGTGACATTCATATCTTACTGTGAGATCTTTCTTTACTGTTCTGAATTATTTCTGTGTATTGAGTGATCTTACTATTTTCTGTGCAATGATGTTTCTCCTAATATGAGTAATAGAATGCTTTCATATGGATTAAAAGCTATCTTTTATATCTTTAATCTCTTGCTGTAGATATATCTTTACGATTTAATGGCTATCTGTTAATCTTTAGATGTTTCTTTCAGCACATTACTCATATTTACAGTTTTTCTCCTTGCAATGATAGATTAGATTTATTTCAGTCTTAGATACAGATTTGTTTCAAGTTTTTCACTTAGATTAAAGTAGCTTAGGAACTTGCACATCATCTTAACAATAAAATAAAAAAGAACGGTGGATCGGGCCATAACCGGTGTAAAAGAAGCAAATCTCCAAATCTAACGGTAGCCGGAACCGCTAATCGGACGGATTCCCCATACCAAATGGTGGACAATCTAATTGGGATAGTTTACCGGGGAGAATCCCTTTCTGCTTGATGCTGTGATCTTCGGGGCATCAACACAACTATTCCCACTGATGGTTCTCTTTAGATGCAAAAAATTGCAAATAGGTTTGAAGACACTTGTTGACTACTTCTGTCCAGCCATCTATTTGGGGATGATACTATGTGCTCATTTTCAATTGGGTGCCATATAGATTAAATAGTTCTTGCCAAAATTTGTTGGTGAACGTGAGATCATGATCTAACATAATTGAGGTAAGCATGCCATGGAGTATATAAATTTGGTAGAGAAATATTTGGGCAACCGTTGAAGGCGTAAAAGGCAGTTGAAGGGCACATAAGTGAGCATATTTGGAAATTAGATCAACTACCATTTTTGTTCCTTGAGATGTCCCTAGCTGCAGGGGAACTATGCCAAGGCACCTGATTCCCTCCTTGGCTCTTGGGCTAGAGGGGGGAGTCATCAATAAACTATTAAAGAGCTGGTTGCCCAATGTTACCACAAAAACAACATAAAACTTTAAGCAAATAGAAAGCCATATTTAAGTATTGAGGACAAGATAAAAAAAGAGGAATAATGTAGAGAGGGCTAAGATACTATTTTCACACCTCATATAGGTGTTTTTCTATTATGCTATGGAGTCCCATTTTTCCAAATATTGAATATAAAGGGAGTGAAATGGATGAAGTGTTAACAAGAGATTCCAACTATCCACCGTGCTGCCACTAGATCGCGCACTTGGTTAACTCAACATAAATATTTTCTACTGCTCGGTACGCCCTTGGGGGAAAGTCTCAAGTCAGGGCTATCACTTGATCTTGAATCCTCTGTTTAGGAAAACTCCTAACCGAATCCAAGGGGGGTAGTCCCTATTAAAATAAAAGGTTTCTAATGCTTTTAGTTAATGTTTTAGTGATTGGAATGGATGTTGTTTTTATGATCAGTTTTTTGAATTGATGCAAATTTAAACCAAGTTGTTCGCCAAATTAATCAAGATACATCCACATCATGATATAATAAAATAACAAAAATTTATAAGATAGATAAAAAGAAAAAAATTGAAATATTGTTGCTAATGAAAGAGCAGTGCTAATGGAGTCACTATCTGTTGGAGTGCTAAAAGGACTATTGTGCGAATGCTCTTGGTTTATTTTATTGTGTATTGTTTATGGGATGAGTTGATTAATCGTGGGATGAGAGGATTCTCCATATACCTTGTGGTAGAAAGAATATGTTTGGAATGTGATCTAAGTGGATTTGTACAAGGACATGTGGGTTGGAATAGAGTCTCGAGAGCGGTGTTCAACACTACACCAACAAGGGTGTATCCTAACTGTTCTCTGAGTTTGCCTCCCAGTTGTTCCCACTTACTTAGTCAAAATTTCCCTACTTTCGATCACTATCAAGGCAACGTCGTATTTTTGTTGGTTAAAAAATGACTTGATTTTATTAATGTGAATGAATTAGCTTAATGTGAAAAATTTGATAATTGCAACACTACCGCTTTTGATATCCCAAAGCTCAGACTAGCCTACGATGGGTAGAGCATACACGGAGTGGGAGAATTATTCGTTCAAATTTTAAACTCTCTGAGAGAGAGCACTCTTGATTTGCTTAAAGCGAGATTCAAGAGATTTAAAAAATAAAAAGAAAACTCTCGACAAAGAGCACCGTTGATCCGCTTAAAGCGAGATTCAAGAGATTTAGATGAGCAATACTTTAACTAACAGAAAAAGATAGAAAGTACTAAAGAAACAAGTCAAAAGTTTTCTAATTACTACCCAAGAGTCTCTTTCAGGTCCAAAGACCGTACTCGGGAAAGCAAGGGGATTAATAGTTTATTTAGCATGCAAATATAAAGTAAAGTAAAACTTGGAAGACAAGTTTAGATCTAGTTTCAATAATTGAAAGAACTAATCTAGCAAGCAAAACTAATCTAAAGAAGAAAGTAAAGGGGACAAGTACAAGCTTCCATGAAATGGGGAAAGGGGGCATGGGAGCCTTAAATCCAACCTGCTCCTTATTAATTTATTACATTCTTAACTCTCCGAAAGAGAGCGCTCTTGATCCGTAAAAACGAGAGTCAAGAGACTTTAAAAAGAGTTTAAAAAGGATAAGTAAATGCAAGGGGTTGAAATATGTCCTCTTCAAGGTTCAAACTTCCCAAATTCGCTCAAGTCCTTCGCTTTCCTATGACAAAAAGATAAAAAACCAGCGAACAACAAATTTATTAAAATGTTAAGGAATTATCTAAAATCACAATAAAATAAATATTTAGTAATTGCAAATGATAGAAAATAATTTACTAGTTCAAGTACTAAAGATTCATGACTAGATCTAAGTATGAGATAACAAATTTAAAGCAGTTTTTAGATCTAACATGTACACAAGTAAATCAATAATGATGAAACTTTCTTATCCCTAATTTACTTGTGGGAGAACGGTAACCGAGAAAAGAAGAATTTAGAGTTTTTTAAAGGGATGGAAGGAGGACTTCAAGCCTCAAGCTTGATCTTTATCGAATACTCTGGAATGCCTGCAAAAAAAATATTATCTTGAAAGTGCCGAAGAGGAGAGATGATGCAACTGAGTTTCGATCCTCCTTCAGATATGTAACCTGCACTACTATAAGAAACACTTTCCAATAATGGATTAGATCTAGTGTGCATGCAAAAAAGAGATCAAGAGAGCCTCAGTACAATTGAATACAGTTGGCTACTCCTGTGTCTCTTGAAAAAAAACACAAATAAACAACTTAAAAACTGTGAATGGTCATTCTATTGGATTATAAATAACCTTCTAAGCTAGATCTATCACTAGTATTGAAGCAAGAGAAAACCAGTGGTACAACATCACCTCAATAAGATAACATTCATCAAATGCCACAGCATGGACCTCCAAAGTCTTTCAATATTATTCATCAGATACATCATTGTTACAATGGGAAGAGGTTCCACCATCCATCCTTGAACAATGTAGCAAGCCTCGCTTAAATAGAAAAAATACAAGAGGGGGGCGAGTTCTAGAAGGATCCAGGGCTTGAGGGGGGGCGCATCCATGAAGAAGGAGTGTCAATCATTGATTTAGGATGGAACTAAAAATTGGAAGGTGAGAAGATATGAGGTGGATACCACCTCACAAGAGGGGCACCCCTCCTTTACATTGTAAAATCCATCCATAAGTTACGAGATGCCACACATGAGGTATGACGCCCATGTGAGATATGTGCACCCTCTTAAATTGATTTCATTTACCACTTTAATGTTTTGAATTTTAAAAACATGCATTAACCATTTAGTGAGGTCGCACATCATAAGAAGTTAACATGCCACATTTTCCCCACATTTTTAAACACATTTTATTTTTTATTTTCACACTTTGTCTTTTTGTGCAATTTGTAGTACTTTTAGCATTTAATGGTCATTTTGTCGCCTCTTTAGGGAAAAAAATGCCATAAGTGACAATTTAATCGCCTGAAACCTAGGAAAAGTGGGTCCTAAGTTAAAGGGGACGCTCTGAGCATGAAAACGAGCATCCTGCGCCAAATTCCACTTCCATACCATGATTTTATCACAATTTGAAATTTTCCAATTAAATCATTAAAAAATGGTCTAATTTTACGGAAACAAATATTTTTATGAGAATTGTTTCAAACTCCTAGGGGACCTAGTGCATATACATACGACTTATTATTGATGGATATCATGTAAAAATACATTGAAACTTAGGCTTTAATAACCTCCCAAGTTTTGACCACCATGGAAAATACTCCAGCTTTGGAGGTGTGAGTGAAAAAATCAGGAATTATACACCACTGAAGCGCAATGCATAATTCCTAAGGAAAAAACACTCTAGAGTATCCCCTTGATAGATAAACCTAAGGTAGGACAAGCGTTTTACAAAATGACCATGCTTAGACCAACTTATTACAATTCCCCCAAGGGGGTCTGGACATGCAAATTTTACAAAGGGAAATAAATTTGGCCTGATGAACTTCTGAATACTGACGATGAACATTGAGCATGTTCACAACTTTGGAGGATCACAAGAAATCCACCTAATGTACAAATTAGAAGGTAAGACATCGTAAAGTTGAAATCTTCAAACAAATATGATTTCCAGCAATAGAAAGTTCCTTTTCTACGTAATAAAGACCATGAAATGAAAACATGTAGGGTACCTGCAGATAAAATCTCGTAGTTCAAAATTACGCTTGAATATCTGGCCTCCCATATCTTTCCATAAATTTCATACTAAGTTACAGTTTGAAGTAATTACATTGTTTCACTGAAGGCAACTTTCTAAAAATTATTTCAAGATGCTACTATACATCTCAAGCAACACACACCATGCCGGGCGATAATGACCATCATTCCGTACATGTAACAATGTTGTACTAATCTTAAAGAAGCAAAAATCCAATTTACATCCTGAAACAAAGATCACATCATATGCTCATTGATGCAAATAAAAACAGGGGTCAAATATCATTTGTAACCAGGATGAAAAGAAGGTTTGATAAACAAGAAGTGTTACATTAGAACGTAGAAAGTTACAGAATTACATTTGAACATAGAAAGTTACATACTGACAAAATGAAGGGAACTAAGTCACCTGACACGAGGACAGGGGACACAAAAATACGAGTGTCCGAAACGGACACGGTGACCCCTGGAATCAAGACACAGAGGATAGGTTATATACATATATTACAAATTATATATATTAAAAATATAGACATATAGAGCCAATTTTTTTAGAAAATAGAACATTTACAAATATTCAATAGAAATTACTAATTATAATCAATACACAATACACATTTTTTCATTCACAAATCACAATGAGACACAAAGATGATAACTCAAGATGTCAAAACCATATTTCTCATTAAGTCACCAAAATCAAAATGTATTACATAGATGTCGGAATACCAATGGAAACTAGTAGTAGTAAATATTAAATACAAAAAGGGGTATATCATATATGAGATCAATATGGAAGAATCACATATGTTAATAGTCCTCCTCCATGCTTGAATCGAGACACGCTTTGAACAAGGTCGAGACACAACTGTTTTTTCGTGTCCTGGAACCAGGACTTGGAAAAACACGTGTATGGCACGTGTTGAAGCCGTGTTCGTGTCCGACGCGACCCCATGGGACACGGGAGGGGATATGGATATGTACGGTGACTTAGGAAGCAAAGAACCCATTAGAAGCTTCCTGATCTATTCTGAAAACAAACAACCCTTCCTGGGATTTTTCATGCCAATTCCAACCTGCAGTCCTTCCATGCTTCTCATTATCCTTTCGAATGCTAAACACATTTCCTGTGATTATGCAACTGATTTTCGAGAAATAGTGTGCACATGAAATGGCCTAGGAATCTCAAGATATAAAGGATTAGGTTTCCCACTCTTTATACAAAGTAAGAGAATTTGTTGCTTTTCCTCATCAATCATTGGGTTCAAATTTCATGGGAGGGGTTTTCGGGTTCAAATCTTATGGGGAGGGGTTGAACGTGGGAGCCACTTGTGGTGGATAATTTAACTTACCCAAGGGGTGTCCAAGATCGACCTAGCCTTGCACAAACCTGGTGGAAACATCCTACTTGTGGGAAGATCATTCTCTCATCCAACATTGGGGCTGGCCCCTGCATAGGCTTAACCTAGTTTGAAGAAAAAAGAATATACTAAACAATCCCTGCATTTATCACAGTGCTAGCTCTCATGGAAACGAGATTGTTTACCTAGAGGACCCATTTATTTGATGACCTTCTCTTCCATCTAATCTTAGTTTGGCTATTTTAATGAATAAGGAACAACTTCATGGAAAAAAGGTGATATGCCTCCCATTCTTGTCCACTCATTCAATAAGCCAGTGTGTGCCAACTACCCAAAGACACACTTATAACTTCCTTATTGATAGACAAGACACAATAATTTAATAGGGTTGTGGAACAAATACTGCCATTGAGTGTTATCTTGCTTGTGAATTTTCTCCAGAGTAAATGGATGCAATAGTATTTGATGCTCCTATAACAAAGAAGTATAATTAATATATCATTATTTTTGTAACAAAGAAGTATATTTAGTATATCATTATTTTTGGAATTATCTTTGTAATGCAAGTCATGCTATGACTCATATCCCATGAATATAATGGCAACTAATCAATTTCTCATGGTATATTATATAAATGAATGGATAGGAAGCTCACATGTCTTATTCTTTACCCTACAAATTGTTGTTGTGATAGAAAACCATGCTTAACTTCTCGCCAGTTATAATAAACACCTTAATATACTACTTTGCAGAACTACTTACAATCACTGGAGCATATCTATGATAAACCAAAGCAGTAAACGAGCTCCTACAAGCACCAATTGTCAAATAAAGCACAATGTTGTTCCTTATGTCTAGGAACTAAATATCCCCACCATGAGAAGCAAGCCATTTCCCTCCAAGAGGGAAGTGATAATATTTATTATAGATCTTTGTACTCTAGAAATTCACAAGCAACAATCACAACAGATTCTATGAACCATATTTCATTGATAGACTTTGTCACAAACCTGTCCACTCCTAGTGATGACATGAACATGTCTTTGATAAAGGCTGTCCTCTTGAAAATTTTGTAGGGGTTCGCCACAAGTTTGACCTTCTTAAAATCTGGACAGAGAACTCCAACGAAAATTTAGTTACATTAATCAGAAGGAATGCTTGATTGCTAGATAAGTTTTGGAAAGCAACTATCCCTGTATTTAGAGATACAACTCCATTGTATATTTGAGCATTCTATGTATCCCATTCCAATACTCTAGTGAATAGACAAGAAATGAATGGTAATGCCTCCAACCAATGGAAATGTATTGATTCTTCAATACATTTCTGTACCATATATGCCTCTACCTTCGAACCATATACCGCAACATAAAAAACTTTGAGAACTTCATCTACAATATCCAATTGTCATTTTGGATTTTACAGCCCCTTACTTCAAATCCCAAAGAATTGTTCCTTGGAGTATAAGAGACTGAGCTAATGGATTGTAGAGATTTAGAAGTTTCCCTAGTGACACTCTCTGCCATTGCAGAATCATCGTCTTCATCTTCATAATCAACCAATGCAATGGATTCCATCCCTGAAAGATGAAAAACTAGAAGCACTTCCATTCATTACAATAGCATGTCCCTATTTGTTTGGTATACAAAGTATTCAAGTAGATGCAATATCTTTTTTCGTCATCACTGTAAATCTCAACTTGACAAGGCTATTCCCGATGATTTATGATTTGTCCATGAAGCTTTGTCTGATATGCACGACGAAATGAAACATTATTTTGACGATAGGCATTTATATTTTACATTTACAATTTTGGGTGGATTAGGAAGGGTCCTCTTGCTAGGCATAGATAATAGATAATGGATATTTTGTGGCACTTGACTTGTGGGCTATCTACATTCACCAACCACAAATTGAGTAACTGTGCTAGTGTTTATATAAATTGATCTTTTGTTGATTGATCGATGCGTTGTGAAGAATACTATGAATGAGCTTTCTCAACACTTGGTTTGTGGTAGGTGTTGAAAATTGATTGACATTGCAATATGTGAAATATAGATTGGGTTAGGGACAAATCCAATATTTAACTAAAAATTATAAAATTGTTTTCCCCTATGGCACTTGGAAAATCATAATCAAGTTTGGAACTTAAAACGCGAGGGGGTTAACTAAAGCTCATACCTCCAAAACCACTAGGAATACAAGAAGGTGGTTTTTGGTTTTCACTTGTGATAACTATCAAATATTTAAATATTTAACTTGAAGCTTACCTTGGTATCATGGTTCTAAATGATTTGACCTTGACGGTATTTAAACCATAACATAATTTTTAAGCGTATAATCAATTACTCCGATTGGTATGTGAAATTCATCATAAGCATGAGATTTATGAATCAACACCACTTTTCTTATGCGAGATTTGGGGACAAGCCAAGCACTTAGTGTTTACTTATGAAAAATAATCGTATGATAATCCATAATGAAGGACGCAAGCTTATAGTAATGAAGGCTTTACTAGAGTGAGAATAGTTTGAAGCAACAAAGAGTAAAAGCCAAATTTGTGGAAATTTGAAAAATTTGATGAGGACATTTTAGTTACAACAACCACCACGATCAACGATTTGTTACCTACAACAATACAACCATGAAACCCATGGATATGTCTGTCCAAATAGTGGTTAGTATTGGCAATGTTTGCAATGTCCTAGGAGTCTTCATAATCTCACCCTTGTTCCTTTGGCATATGTCACATTCCAGTAGAAAAGTAATAATGCACTTTTTCATAACTTCCTAAAAGAAGGAGCGTCTAGCGTGTGCATAAGTTTTCTGAAATCTTGAATTACCTACATGAGGAGATGAATGTAATTTTGTTGATGTCCCTTATTTTAAAGCCGAGTTAGGTACACGAAAAAGGCAATATTTATACCGCAAGGTATCTTGTTTCCAAGTGTAACCTTGGGGAGAGTTGGGATCCTCTTTAAGTCACTTGATGAGTTGAGATGTAGTGGCATTGTTTATACATTCATGTCATGCTTCTTCTAACCATTCAAGTACTGTAGAGGATAAGGCAAAGAAGGATCCCTCTTCCTCATGTTTCCTTAACAATGTGTTTGCCACATGATTGTATTTTCCCTTTTTGCAGATGATCTCATAATCATATCCAAGAATTTTGATGATCCATTTATGTTTCTATGGCGGTGACAACATTTGTTCCAAAAAATACTTCATGCTCCGGTGATCCGTCTTGAGTCAGAAGCAGTGCCCTATGAGGTATGGCTTCCATGTGTTGATTGCACTTAAGATGGCCATCAGTTCTTTCTTGTACATAGACATGCCCAAATGCATGTCACACAACTATTTATTAGTGAATGTTAAAGGTTTTCCATCTTACATTTAAAGTGCACCCAAACCTTTTCTAGAAGCATCACATTCCAATACAAAAGTCTTTGTAAAATCATACATGACTAAGACTATGTTGGTGCACATGGATTGCTTTAAAATTGAAAATGGTTGTTCTGCTGCTTCATTCCATGGAAATGAATTTTTCTTGAGTAGGTTTGTTCTAATATCCCCAGTTTTGACTTGGAATGTATTTAACCAAAATTATGTAAATGATGTAAATATGCTAGTATGGATTCCTAGTGCGGAGCTCAAGGCCAAGGCCCGACTAGTGAATGGCTAGGAATTAATGATGCATATATTTTATTTGAACTGTATGGTTGGCTTGTCAAGCCATATCGAAATATCTGTACATATTATGTTGCATAAATAATAAAATGGTCCAAGATGGATGTGTAAAGAGCACCATAGGGGCTATGATTTCACCAAAGGGGAAGAGGAAAGGGGGCCTATGGGAGGCTAAAAAGTTTGTTTCCAAGTGCCAAACTTAAAAATCATCCATTTGCTTCCATGTGTTTTAAGTGAGCTAATTACTCCCTTTTAACTATTTCACCCAATCATTGAATGCGTGTGTGAGGTTGGTGGGAAAAGTCACCTCATGCAGTTATTGAAGAATGGGGGTGAATGCACTTTGGTGACAATTCTGTCAATTGTCTTTTCACCATCACCGCATATCCCTTGGATTCAACACTAATTTTTTTTATCTATCTTTCATTCTCTTAGGAGATCTACACTACTTAGAGCTACCCATTGTTTTTTTTTTACCATTACTAGATTATGTATAACCAAAAAATTTGAATTTAGAGACAAGACTACATATTTGAAGGGAAAATAGATGGCGTAGGTGAGCACAGAGGTTGGGAAATCTAGGAACCCTGTTGAAGCCCCGAGTATGTAGGTTGCTAGAATGTTGTACAAGGCTAGCAACAGAGGGTGAAAACCCAATATGAAAGGCTTCAAAAAGATCCGCGCAAGAGCAGTCCTATCCCCAGACTGTTTGGTATAGTTAAATCCCACGGATATTAGGCCTACGCTGGCACTTTTGTGGGTTGATCCCGAAAGGATCTGAATTCCTGTTGGGGAAAGTCATAGTTTTCTATCTCTAGAAGTAAGTTTACTTTAAAGGAAATCTAAGCTAAGTTAGATCTAGTCTAAAGAATATGTTTTGATATGTGTGGGATAACTTGATCTGGATTTTAATAAGTATTTTCACCATTTTGACAGAAATGTGTAGTGGATCTTTACTTATTAGCTTAAATATAACCAGAAAATGAAAATCAATTGATTGTAGCTTAAGGATGTAAGCGCATGCAAGGTTATCCTGTATATGAAACGCTAATTGAAAAATTGACATTAATTTATTAATGTCTGTTGATCATTTGCAAAAATAGATAAATGTTTTAAATAAACAAATTCACTTAAAACATAAAAGACAGACCATAAGTTAAGACGAATTTGAACTGTAGATCAATGTATTAATAATGATTGCAAAGTTAAAACAGTATTCATTCATAGATTGAAGCGAAAATCAACATTCACCAAACAAATTTGATAAATTAACAAAAGAGGAATTAAGAGAAAACTAACTGTATTCCTTCAAGGCTGGAATAAATTACAATCTCTTCATTAATAAGATTATCTCCAGTCTTCTTTTGATGATTTTCTCCCCTCCACCCTCCCCTATGAGATCTCTACCCTTTAAATACTAATTACAAAATAGATACAAAGAATAAAGTTCCCATAAAACAGGGATTACAAAATATCGCTTCCACCGCTAAAGCATATTCAGGAGTGATTAATACTGATATTTTCACAAAATTCCGAAAATATTTCATCACATACTTCCGGGGAAGTATCCTGTAATAAACCGTGGAAGATACCGACAATCTACTAGCTATCTGTGACGAATGATAAGGGAATTGAAATATCTGTCTTAGAAGATTCATGATGATCGAAAATGTCCTAAAAAACTGAAAAATCGGCCACTTGACCTTCCTTTAGAGGGATTGGTGGAGTTATAGGTACTGCATTGATTATCAAATCCCGGATAATCGTATTGTCTTGATCAACATATTTTTCAGTGATCTTCCTTTGCTTCCTCTGAGGGATTCGTATATACATGGGTTGAGTCTCAGAGTTTTACTTTTCACTATCAGTACTGTCATCTAAAAGATATTCTTTAAAAGGTGGTGACACAGGTTCACGATAATCGAGAGGCTGAAGTTATTTCTCGTCACAAAATTTGACTGAATATTCATGATTTTTCTGCATCTTGCTCACAGTATGTAACTGTTAGAAGGAAATCTCTGGAAATCGACTAACAAGAAATTCTATGCAATATTGAAGACCAATGAATTGCTCATATTAATATTTGTATTTAAAAAGAACAATAAAGACTCCATAATGATTGACTGTAATGAATTTCCATGATTAAAACCTTTCGGTTTGAGAATTGCAATTATCACGACTACAAACAAAATAGCACATAGCATGTGTAGACAAAATTTTGATTAAGTTGAGATAAGATTTTCATTATATCGCGTATGATTTGATGTCAAATCTAAACATTCAATCATTATGAATAGTCGGATCAATGATTATGACTTCATATTTGGCCGATGGTGAAATTCGCAGTTAGGAACGTGATTGCAATTTGAAAATGATAAAGGAAAAATGAAAAATCTAAATATCTATTCAAATCATGCAGTGTAATCTCATCCCCAGGATCAAGACAAATCAATGGTTAAGGTTAAAAAAAAATTGCGGGAAGAGAGTTGCGGGAGTTTATTTTGCAAATGTGTACATTCTTTCCGCAATCCGCAATCCACAATGCGGGTTGCGGAAACACAACCCTAAATATAAACAAACCAAATGTTTCTGCAATCCGCAATCTGCAATTGCAGGTTGCGGGTAGCATAAACACACATGACGCAAACTAAAATAATGATATTTCCGCAATCCACAATCCGCATTTGCGGTTGCGGAAAAGAAAAGCACAAATTTATTTTGAAAATGTTCCCGCAATCCAAAAATGCAGGTTGCGGGTGCGACAAACCACGATTATTGAAAAACATTTTTGCACGGATTGCGGGTTGCGGAAAGAAAACGTTTTAAATCCAAAAAACCAAGCTTCCGCAATCCGCATTGCGGATTGCAGGTTGCGAAAAGAACAACTTTTGGGAAAAATTACTGCTTTCCGCAACTCACAAAAACACACTAAAACCAAAGGAATTTTCAAAGGGAAAATTACTAACTGAATCAAATCATGAAAAAGATATAAAAGCATGATGAGCAGGATAAAAACCTCAAACTGACTAAGGAATTTAAACATTACCTTTGGATATAAAAGTTGGGGCTCCCATGTTTTAATTAAAACATGGGTCTGTTGTACCTACAACAAACTCTTACCCATTGAGTTTTTCTACTCATAGATGTTTGAAAAGCCACGAATTAAGGATACAGGTGGTTCTCCAACAACATATAGAAGGTTGGTCTCCTCCTATGCACACACTGGAAGCACCTAGCAAGATGGATCACCCAAGAGAATCGTGGATTGGTGAAGGGGATTCCTACACCTAGATGGGTGTTGTGTGGGGTAGGTATTGTATGGGCCAAGGTTGTGAGAGCTAAGTGATATTCTTGTAGAACTTTGTATGAGCATATAGAGCATAACATGTTGTGGGCTAAGTGAGAGAAGCTTGTAGGTGTTTCCTTCACCCTGGTGTCCTCATAGCCCAGCTTGGGTGGCCTCTCAATAGAAATAGTATATGCTGGACAGAGTGCCTACGGTTGGGTGGAAAATCACTCTTACACAACCGATCGCTTGGATCTTCATTGTCTAAAGATAAGTATTCTTTTGTATTTGAATATGCAATGTTTTAATTGATGCTTGAGATGATTATGCTTGTATATGAATTCTATGTGTGTGTAGATTGAGTTTATTTCCGGTGTGTATTTTTATTATGCATCTGCACACACATTTTAAATGTTATGGATTCGTAAAATGGATATGGGGCAAAATTTGAGAAGCACGTAGTTCATTCATGTCCCCCTTTTGCTGGTCAAATTGATGGATGGGGACGTGATAGTTGTCAAAGGCATTGCAATTTTACCATATTTTTTTCGCAAACTTCCTATAGTAGTCAATAAGGCATAAAAACCCACATAACCTCTTCAAGGTTTTAGGGCGTGGCCATTCTTTCATTGTTGCGATATTTTTGGAGTCCACTCTCACTCCATCTTGTCCAACAACGTGACCCACATATTTAACCTCTAAGGCCCAAAAAGCACATTTGGTGCATTTAATGAACGACATATGGTCTTGAAGGAGTTTCAAGGCTTTATGAATATGTTGTATATGGTCATCCCAAGTTTTACTAGAAATCAAGGTATCATTAAAGAAAATCAACACAAAATCATGAAGATATGGCCGTAAAATTTTGTTCACGAGGATTTCAAAGGTCAAGGTGGCATACAAAGTCAAAATTGCTTTACCAAAAACTCATAATGGCCTTCATGTGTGCGGAAAAATATCTTTGAAATATAAGCCTCTATCATCCTAATTTGGTGGTATCTAGAACAAAGGTCAAGTTTGGTAAAAAAATTTGCACCATGGAGTTCATCCATAAGATTATCTATGGTTGGCATGGGGAATTTATCTTTGACGGTCAACTTATTGAGGGAATGGGAATTTAGGCACATGTGCCAAGTGCCTTTTTTCTTTAAAACCGTGACCACTATAGGACCATGAATATGGGCTTGTGCTGGGATGAATGACTCCTACCTCTAGTAGCTCCTGAATGATGTTTTCAAATTCATTCTTTTGTGAAAATGGGGGCCTATACATGCATACATTTGGTAGTTGATTGCCCAGAATCAAAGGTATACCACGATCATTCTCACCTCGAGATGGGGGTAAACCCTTTGGTGTCTCAAAGACCTACTATTGTTTCCCCTAAGCCTTTTTCAAGTCAAGATGAATTTATGGTGCAATGTTGTTTATAGTCTGTATGACATGGAAGTGAGATATAACTCTTGAGTGGCCTTTCTTCAATAATTTTTCCATTCGATGAGAACTTATGATTTTAGGGAAACCCACTTGGGTCCCTTTGAGGGTGTGAGTTTTAGAGTCCTACATAAAACTCAAGTATGATTGCTTGAAGTCCATAGTGTTTGGAACCAATGTGTGTAGCCACTTGGTCCTTAGAACTATATCACAACCACCCATATCTATGAACATGTTATACAACTTGACAAGAATTTTACACTCAAAACGAGAACTCTAGCCATAAAAACACATATTTTTACATAAAAAAAATAAAAAAAAATACCGAATCAAACAATGATATATCGGTAGCACCACTTTTTTTTTTCGGGGCTAAAAATACAACTTTTTGGTAACCTAGGGCGGACACTGGGTGGTGCAGTGCAATAAAAACTGTAAAATCGATCCCTGAATTGAAAAGGGAAGCATGCATTTTTATTTCCAAGGCTAAAATTACAACTTTCTTGATGATGTCGGCTTAACAACCAATGCCTTTGCAACAAAAATGCAAAAACCAACCTACTAATAGAAAACAGGTGCTACAAATGGCACCCCTTTCCTTTGTCGGGTTACATTTGCAAGCATTTCTAAACCATGACTTGAAATTTTTTTTTTCTAAATATCTGTAAAAATGAAAAAAAATACATGACATCTTCAAGGCAAAAAAAATAAAAAATAAAACAAATTTTAACATAAAAAAAACCAAAAATGACTAAAAAATACATGTTTCGGGAAAAAGAAAAAAAAAACAATGGCGCAAAATGATTTGGTGTTAGGATATTTAGACACTTAGGAGTTAGTTATGATCAAATTGTGTAATATATCCGTTAGGGATAGTGTGTTTCTTTAGTATGCATTAGTATGCATTTGTAAATACTTAATCCGACGGTCACGATATGTTCTTGACATAGAGTGATCTAACAGCTCAACTTCTCTTAGATCAAACCTAACCTTGATCCGTGGCTTAACACCCGATTGGTCCATGATCTCTATTTAAAGAGCATGGAGGGTCATTTTTTAGTTGATCGATTATGAGAAGCTCATTTGTAACTTTCTTTCTTTGCATAATAAATTGTCCTGTAGAAGCTATTTGGCTGGGGCCGTGGAGTGTTTCCCTCAAGAGGGTTTAAACCACGTCAAAACATCGGTGTGTTGATCTGTGATCTATTTATGTGAAGTGGTTTCTCTTGGTGTTTGGTCCTTTGGTAGTACCCTGTGTACCCGAACATGGTATCAGAGCTTTTATGAAGTGCCACTTCCGGTTATGATCTAGATCTTGAACTGCTGTTGTCGAAACTCGAAAGGGTTTCTAGTTCTGGTAATTCTGTGCATTTATGGGCTATGGGAGGTGTTCCATTGCGTCCGGAGCATCGTTTCCATTGGGAAATAGTTTTCTTTTGATTGAAAACGGTTCTCGGTTGCTCCAGAAACGCGTATTTCATAAGATCTGAAGGTATAATGTTACAGTGACGCATTTTTTTATTTTCTTTTTTTAAAAGGAAAAAAATCTCATATTTCATCATTTTTTACTGTTAGATTTTTTTTTTGGGTTTGGATTGTTACTTTCTCGTCTGCGTATGCTTTTTTCCGTGCACCTTGAGCGATCTCGGCAAATTAGAAACAGAAAGAGAAAGGGTTTTTCTCGGCTGCGTATGCTTTTTGCCGTGCACCTTGCGCGATCTTGGCAAATCAGAAACAGAGAGAAAACGTAGACTTTCCGGGCAAGTTAACAAGATCTAACTCCACAAGTGTGGAATTTTTTTTTTTGTTTGTTTCGATTTGTGGTTTGTTTTGCAGGAAAAAAAGCAAGCACGCAAACCGAGTAAGCAGAGTAATACAAAAAAAAAAAAAAGGCCCCCTTACTCATTCCCATATTTTACATACCTTTTAATCTAGCTCACTTAGTTCAAAGTTGCTTTATTTTTTAATAGGTCTTGAGTTCAAGTCTTAGGAAGTTACTTTTAAAAAGAAAAAGTGCCTGCAATTTCTATTTTCAAGTTATTTTATTGTAAAAGTGCATCTCACTTAAATAATAAAAAATAAAAATACAAGTGAGTCACTTAAGTTTTTTTTATTGTTGCACTATTTAAAAGTAATATCATTGTAAAAGTGAAATCATTTATTTTACAAAAGTGGTTCACTTAAAGCAACTTTCTTGTAAAGTGATTGTCAAAAGGTTCATCTTGGGAAGAGGGGGTTCTTTTTTTTTGCTGGACATTCTCTAGCTGCCACGTCACTATTGGGGACATCTTCAACAGTTTCTTTGTTCAAGAATAACTTCATCATACAGAGTCAGTTTTCAGTGCCGTTTTTTTTGAAACCACCTATGTTTTCAAGCTCTTCACATCCAGACTATTGGTTTCTACTTTTACAGCCATAAATTTACAAATATGGCCGCCCCTTGTGATATTCTACTTAACAGTTCCAACTATTTCTCATGGAAATGTCGTATGGAGGATGTTCTACGAAGTAGGGGAATTTTCAGAATTACCTCAGGGAAAGAAAAAGAACCCACTGATGATGATAAGAAAATAAAATGGGCAAATAGATGTGATGAAGCTCGTGGATTGATTGGGATGTCAATCTCTACTGATTTGCGATTCCATATATCTGGAATTGATGAACCTAATGCTGCTTGGGACAAGTTGGAATCCGTTTTTGGTAAACACAATGAAATTCGAGGTCACCAACTCGAAAATGAGTTGATTTCTTTAAATCCAAGTGACTTTTCATGCATTCAAGATTATTTATCTAAGTACAAAACTCTTAAACTCTTATGTGCAGAATGTAAGATTGAGAGGGAAGACAAACAATGCATTTATCATATTCTTTCCAAACTTGGACCTGCATATTCTGTTTTTGTATCTACATTTTACTCCATGAAAGCATCCTTGAATGCAGCTAGCTATCAAGAGCCTAGTCTTGAATCCTTTTGTGATTTATTGATTAGAGAACAAGATAAACTCATTCATCTTGGAATAATCAACAATGCAGATACATCTGGGAAAGCCTTATTGTCCCAACAGAAAGAAAAGTCCAAGCCTTCCAAGAAACAAAATTTTCGCAATAATAAGTCAAACAAGGGTCCAAAACCCTCTCAGTCAGCTCCTTCTTTAAAAAATGACAAAGGATCGAAGCCAAAAGGCAAGAAGACTGAGCGTCATTGTGGGAAAGATAATCATGATGAATCTAATTGTTTCAAGAAGATGGCAGCCTTGGAAGCAACAATGAAGAAGCACCACATTAGCCTAGATTCGCCTTCAGAATCTGCCTCTCATGGACATGCACTTTGTGCTTCTGGTTATTCTTATAAAGCATCTTCTTCTTCTACTTCAAATTACTGGCTCATTGATTCTGGAGCATCTTATCATATGGCTAAGGATCAAGCCATCTTTTCTACTATGCATGAATGTAACACCAAACAAATATTTGTTGGTGATGATAGATCTCTATGTGTTGTAGGAGCTGGAACAGTTCCAGTAGATCATGGTCATTTTAGTGATGTACTATGTGTTCCAAGAATTTCCTGCAATTTGTTATCAGTCTATCAGATCACTCATTCCGGTGAAGGTAAAACTGTGACCTTTACACCTCACCAAGTTGTAATCAAGGATTTTAAATATCCTCAACAAGTCCTACCTACCGAAATTGTTGATGATATTACCAGGTTGTACAAGTTTAACAAATTTGGGTCATCACCTTTCCCTTCAGTTTTTGTTGTTCATAGTGATAACTTGAGCAAACTTTGGCATGAGTGATTTGGTCACTTAAATTATCGCTCATTGCAACAACTATGTAAAGACAATATGGTGATAGGTCTTCCGATGGTATCTTGCAGGGATGGTGTTTGCTCCAGTTGTGTACTCGAAAAACATCATCGGGACAGTTTTGACAAACGTGCCTCTTGGCATGCCTCGGTTCCCTTGGAGCTTGTGCATAGTGACTTGTGTGGTCCTCTTCTGCTTCCTTTTCTGGTTTCAAATATTTCTTAACTTTCATTGATGATTACACCAGACGCACTTGGGTTTATTTCCTAAAACTTAAGAGCGAAGTATTTAACATGTTCTTGGCCTACAAGGCCCTTGTTGAAAAACAATCTGGTCATCAAATTATTAAGTTAAGATCTGCCAATGGAGGAGAATATGTTAACAATAAGTTCACTACTTTCTGCACTGAACAAGGCATCCAACAACAGCACACTGTTCCATATACACCACAACAAAATGGTGTAGCTGAGCGGAAGAACCGCACTTTAAAAGAAATGGCTAATTGTATGATCCAATCTAAGGGACTAAGTCTTCAATTTTGGGCTGAAGCCATTAATTGTGCAAATTACATAGTTAATCGCACCCCCACTAAAGCATTACAAGGTATAACACCGGAAGAAGCATGGAGTAAAACTAAACCTGATGTAAGTCACTTCCGTGTGTTTGGTAGTGAAGCATGGGCTCACATTCCGGATGAAAAACGGAAAGCATTGCAGCCTAAAAGTGAAAAGTGCATATTTATTGGATATTCTGAAGATGTAAAAGGTTATAGACTTGTTCAACCACATTCTCATGATATAATCCTTAGAAGAGATGTTAAATTTGATGAAAATCTCTTGGCCTGCGAGCCAAACTCGACGATTGTGCCATCTTTGGCCTGCGAGCCTGATTCGACGTTTGTGCCTTCCTCTTCTTCTTCCAACTTCCTTGAAAGGTTTCCAACTCCAGTTTCTGATGATGACAGTGAGGATGAAAATCCAACTCCGCCTGCTCATGTTCCTCCAGTTGCACCAGCACAAGTGCTTCTTCGATGGGTCCGTTCAACATGTGAAGCAGCTGGTGATCTTGCCGGTGATCCTAGAGATCAACGTCGAACACGTTCTCAGTTTCAGCGAGCCTCTTCTCTTTTGGCTCAAGTTTCCAAGAATCATGATCCAGAAACTTTTGCAGAAGCTTCAGGGAATCCAGATTGGGATGCAGCCATGGATGAAGAATATCGTTCCTTAATGGCGAATGATACTTGGGATCTTGTACCTCTTCCAAAAGGAAGAAAACTTGTCAGATGTAAATGGGTCTACAGAACTAAGTATGCATCAGATGGAAGTGTTGAAAGACTTAAGGAAAGGTTAGTTTCCAGAGGTTTTTCCCAAGTTGAAGGGATTGACTATAATGAAACCTTTGCTCCCGTCGCAAAAATGAAATCCATCCGTCTTGTTCTTTCCCTTGCAGCCTTACACAAATGGGAAGTCCATCAAATGGATGTCAAGTCTTCCTTCTTACATGGTGATTTACAGGAGGAAATTTACATGGAACAACCTCCTAGCTATGTTTAGAATAACTCTAGCCTTTTCTGCTACCTTAAGAAATCCTTATATGGCCTTAAGCAAGCTCCTAGAGCTTGGTATGCCAAAATGGATAACTTTCTCCTTGACACTGGTTTTTCTAGATGCCATTCTGACCCCAATGTCTATACCAAGAAAGTAGGAAACTATCTCATCATACTTGTTCTATATGTTGATGACCTTATTCTTACTGGTAGTGACTCTAAGCTTATAACCCACGTGAAATCCAGTCTTAATTTTTTTTTTGAAATGTCATACTTAGGACATTTGCATTATTTTCTTGGTCTCCAAGTCCTGCAAACCAAAGAAGGAATCTTTCTTTCTCAGTCTAAGTATGCTTGTGACCTTATTCGTCGCTTTCACATGGAAGATTGTACACCAACCCCTTCTCCCTTCCAGTCTGGAGTCAAAATTTCTGCCACTTGTACTTCACCTGAAGTCAATGCCACCTTGTATCGTCAGCTTGTTGGTAGTCTCTTATACTTGACTCATTCCCGTCCTGACCTTTCCTTTGCCGTTGGTCGTGTTTCCCGTTATATGCAGACATGTCATGAAAGTCACTGGAAAGCAACTAAAAGAATACTTCGATATATTCGAGGTACAGTTCAGTTTGGGATTCATTACAGTACAGGGGGGAAACCTTTGTTGGTTGGTTTCACTGATTCAGATTGGGCCGGCGATCCTGATGATCGAAAGTCTACTGCAGGTTATGTTTTCAGTCTGGGATCTGTACCTATTACTTGGGCTTGTAAGAAACAACAAACTCTTGATCTTTCTTCAGCAGAGGCATAATATCGAGCAACAGTTAATTCCAGTCAAGAAGCTTTATGGCTTCGACAGATCCTTTCAGAGTTTGGATTCGAGCAGCAGCAACCTACTCCACTTTGGTGCGACAATCAAAGTGCCATCAAGCTTGCCAAAGATCCAGTTCTACATCAATGCAGCAAACACATTGAGCTACATATGCACTTCATCAGAAATCTTGTTCATGATCGTGTTCTTGAAGTGCTCTTTTTCCCTACAGATGATCAAGTTGCAGACATCTTCACCAAGTCTCTTACAGAAGCAAATTTTTCTAAACTTCGATCTATGTTAGGAGTTCAGGAACTTGTCATTAAGGGGGGATATGCTCTAATGCCTCCTTCCTTCTCCTAATAGTGTCACTTTTGTAAATCCTTCAATCCTATCCCAAGTTGTTCTTAAGGGGGGATGTTAGGATATTTAGACACTTAGGAGTTAGTTAAGATCAACTTGTGTAATATATCCGTTAGGGATAGTGTGTTTCTTTAGTATGCATTAGTATGCATTTGTAAATACTTAATCCGACGGTCACGATATGTTCCCGACATAGAGTGATCTGACGGCTCAACTTCTCTTAGATCAAACCTAACCTTGATCCGTGGCTTAACACCTGATTGGTCCATGATCTCTATTTAAAGAGCATGGAGGGTCATTGTTTAGTTGATCGATTATGAGAAGCTCATTTGTAACTTTTTTTCTTTGCATAATAAATTGTCCTGTAGAATCTATTTGGCCGGGGCCGTTGAGTGTTTCCTTCAAGAGGGTTTAAACCACGTCAAAACATCGGTGTGTTGATCTGTGATCTGTTTATGTGAAGTGGTTGCTCTTGGTGTTCGGTCCTTTGGTAGTACCCTGTGTACCCGAACATTTCGAACACAGCTAATGTTTAGAAAGATTTAAAAAAAAATCTAACTCGAAGAAAAAGTCCAAAATAAATAAAAAATAAAAAAAACTAAAATATTGTAATAATTAATAAATTTAAATGATTAACTAAAAATATTTTTAAAAAAGTTTTAAAAAATTATAAAAAAGTAATTTAAAAAATTAAGTTTTAGGGTGGTTTAAAAAAGTTAAAAAAAAATTAAAATAAAATAATTTAATAAAATATGGTTTTAGGGAGGGGTTTTGTTTAAGAAACACTACAAGATTTGAACCCAAAATCTGACGAGAAAATCCGACGACATCCGACGAAAAGGACTGTGTCGTTGGATTTCACCTTCAAAATTATGAAATTTCATATATTTCTGAAATTGATAGAATTTCCCGACCGATATCCGACGACCTATTATGCCCAATGATGTCAGATATACGACATCATATTATGCCCGAGAATGTTGGATATCCGACGGGTTCTATTGAAAATATCAATATATAAATATATAAAAGATTTTGCAAATCTTGTTTTATCTAATGCACTTTCTAAGAACGTACTAAAACCCTGCCAACACAGATATCATTTGGATGGCATTCACTTTGCAGGCACATAAAGAAAATATTTCAATGCACATTTACCAAAGACCATAATGTTAGTTGTCCAAATTTGAGACCCAGAATACAGGCTGGGTTAAGACAATATGGCAGTTGAAACTGAACAACTACAAACAAATATATCATGATAGCAACTGAGCTTGAAACCAATTTGTTTCTAACTTTTTCTCTCACTTCGGCTATTGTTAGTGCTATTACATGCATAACCAAATCAAATCTTCCTTGTTGAAAGCTAGACTATTAACGTAATTATAAACGTATTAACGTAAAGTTTATGCTCGAGGACAACAACATTTGCCTGACGTGTGAAAGCGCGTTGTGTTTGTTTACTGGACTCTACGTAAGCACAATTGAACAAGAGAAATATAGTCCATTTATGTTGAAAATATGTTGCATGGTTGTTTATAACTATGGCAACTTAGCACTTAGCAACTACTTGTAAATTACATAGTATTAAAATGAAGGAAGGAAAATCGCCGTCCAAAATAGTGACAATCTATGTAGGGACTTGGGAGTTGAAACTGATCGAAAGAGACATTGTGATTGTGACCATTTGGATGCACATAGATGATGAAATTGTTGTACACACTTATGACCATTTGGATGTGCACCTGTTGATGAGTTTGTTTGATTGTGACCGTTTGGAGGCACAAACATGATGAAATTGTTGTACACACTTATGACCATTTGGATGCGCACACGACGTTGATGAGTTTGTTGTGATGAATTATGATTAAGATAATATTAGATTATGTTTCTTGGCCGCCGGATGCTCGGGTTTGAGATAATGCGATAACATCATTGACATTCATTTCGTTTCCATATTCTGTTTTGTAATGGCTTTGTAAGATACACCCAATGGGAAAATGAGAAAAACGATTTTTAGGATTGTGGTCTCATTGGTTATCTATGAGGGGCCAGTTAAATTTGATTAGTCGATAGTGTTGAAAGTTGCGATGATGGTCATGTTGACTATGACTACGTCGATGATTTAATTATCATCATCATCAGCATCATCATCATCATCATCATCACTGATGATGATGGTGACGACGACGACGATGTTGTTGTTTGTGATGATGATCATGATGATTATCGACAACGATGATGATTCTTATGATGACGATGATGTTCCTGATGATGATGATGATAATGATGGCAATGATAATTATCATGATGATGAGGTTAATGATGATGATCAGGATGGTGGTGATGATGATTAGGATGATTGTCATCGACATCATTGTTGTTAGCATCATCATTACAATTTTAATATGTTTTTTTAATCAAAATTTATTTTCAAACTTAATTGTATTATTTACTTTAGGTTTTATACACACACATTTGCATACATATATTAATAAATAAATAATAATACATAAATACTAACTATAAATATAAATATAAATATATAAATATATATATATATATATATATATAAATACAAAAAAACATAAAACAATAATAAACAAAACTAAATAAAAAACATAAAACAATAATAGACATAATTCACATTAAAAAACATTTCAAAATATAGAACTTACCTCCCTCTAAGCCCGTGTGAACACATTTCACTTGCCTCACCCTGTAAGAACGTCCAATACTAGAGGTCGCAGAGGCCATCACTGAGGAGTTCATAGAGGTCACTGAGGCAGTCGCAGAGGAGGTTGAGGCAGACGCGGAGGAGGTTGAGGAGGTCATACAAGAGGTTGAGGAGGCCGCAAAGGAGTTCGAGGGTTCCATTTGCACAAATAACCTAGGAGACCGCGGCGTAGAGGGCGTCACTGAGGAGGCCGTAGAGGTCACTGAGGCAGTCGCGGAGGAGGTTGAGGTAGTCACGAAGGAGGTTGAGGAGGTCATACAGGAGGTTGAGGAGGCCGCAAAGGAGTCTGAGGGTTCCATTTGCACAAATAACCTAGGATACCACGGGTTCCATTCGCATAAATAAACCAGGAGACGACCGCGGGTTCCATTTACAAAGATCTGAGCAGAGGATACAGAGGAGATAAGAGGATCTCATGCTATCCCTCATTTCATCCAGCATTGAGAAGAGGATGTAGTGCTAGCAAAGGATACTCCAATAGCCTCACAATGTCAAGAAATCCGGTAAGTTCATCAACTGCCCATTTTCCACACGCGTTTTTCACATTGGTTGAATTCGGTTGGGGATAGGGTTTTATTATATTTCCTCTAGCAAGAAATTGAGAAACGCGTTTGGCACATTGGTTGAATTCGGTTGGGGATTGGGTGATTGCTCTAGTTTAAATGAGATATATTTCTTTGGAAACCATTTTACAAGTATCATTCCTATCACTCTTGGAAGGCTTAAAATTCTGAGTTTTATGGATTTAAGAAAAAATGACTTAGGTGGGAAAATTCCTCCAAGCTTGGGGGGATTCAAGTAATAGATTTGGTAGATTTGGCAGGGGGTATTAACATTTCAATTTTGATTAATGTCGCAGTCATGATCATCCTAGTAGAATACAATATCTTCCTTGAATGCAATTATATATATGCCATTAATTCTATGGTGTCTTTACTCTTTTACATCATTAAATTCCCTCTTGATGGGTGCATCATCACCATTGATTGAGTCTCGCACTGCAATCCCCCTCTCCTATTTCACATGGAAGAAGCTCATCTTGTATTTGTCACATTGAACCCATGCACTATGTATCCACCTTCACTAGATGTGGAGCATCAAATCCATTGAGTGCAATCCCATTCCTCTATAAGCACCCTATAAGCACATCAACTTGGAGGCTAGGAAAATTCCTCCACCCTTGCAGGAATTAAAACATATTTTTTCTCCCATTCATGAAAGTAACCATGTTTATACCCCACACTCTCATGGGTATTATTTTTGTGGTAAACCATAGTAGATAAAATATGGAAACCATTGGTAGGGAAGTAAATAGGGAATAATGGTTGCATTGCTTGTCATTGTGGAAACTAAATATCCACAATTATTTCAAACACCTTGCATTGGATTTCTTTGAATTTAGTACTTAAATATATTGATTTGGATGTGATGCGCATGGTAGTTGTAGACTTGTTGTAGGTATGGTGATAGACATCTTGGTGTAGAGTAAGGTGAAGTGTTGGTTACAAGTCTCTTTACACTAAGTCAACATCCATCTCCATATATTTGTTGTAGCATCAAACAAGTGAACTATAGTGATGCCCTTGACATCCATTACCCCAACAATTTTTCCAAAATTAGGCTTGGATATGATAGCTCTTCTAAGGAAATTTCAACTACATAATGTACTTATGTCGTGAATAATACAACTTCAAGAAATTATGCTTGCTGATCTAGATTGAACCTCATGGATGTTTTCCAAATAAAGCTGAAAATCCTATTAAGAAATTTCCCATAAATTTAAAAGATCGAGTTCAAGAGTCATATAAAGGGATTTCCTTTGACTGAATGCAACACCATTTTATTGCAAGACATAGTTTGAAATGTCTCTTGACTCTTCTAACTGAGCCAAAGTACCTTTAGCTGAAATTGTATATAGGCACGTTTTTTCCAATGTCAACAACACAAGCCACTTCAAGTACCATCATATTGTATGCAAAACAAGGGGTTAGAGAGATTCAAACCAAGCATAATTGTAGGATATTGAAAACGTCTTTTATAGACATCATCTAGGATGAAAAACGATATTGAGGATAAAAAGAATAAAGAATGCCAATACATAGAGGATTACTAGAAAGGTGCAAAGTGAGCATAGAGAAATAAAGTTTCTATCCCCCATCTCTACTTACTATTGTATGTTAAGTGCATGTAGTATATTACCACCATGAGAAAGAATCTTACTAAACTAGGAGTACAGACCAAAAACAATAACCAAAAATTAAATGCAAGGTTAGGTTGCAGTGAAAATGACTGGAAAAAAAAGGCATGCAAATTAAAATAAAGTACTTAGCAGTCCCATTGACCTACTTTTGTGGTCATTTTCCCTTTCATTGTTTAGCTTATTATAAGATCATAAGTAGGTATGTTTCTTATTCATTGATTTGGGAGAGAGTCTCTAGACACCTTCATCACTTCCAGGGATAAAAGATGTATTTCCTTTACCTAATATTTCCTATTTTACATCTAGTGATCAAAGTATAGAGGACAATAAAATATATCATAATGAATCCTTTAGTCAAATATATCAGAAAATATATAGAGGAAAAATTGACATCTTTTAGTCAAATATAATTGTTGCGGTAATTATCAAAGGGCCACCAAAACATTGCTTTGATGCACACCATATTGATAACAATTATTAAACAATGCCCCAAAAGTATACATCAAGTACCAACAATACCACAATGCAAATGCACTTGAAACTGGATAATAGAGAATATCATTGAAATCCAAACATACAACTTTGCCACACATGAAGATTGAGCATGATTGGCCTTGTCAAATTGGAAATTCATGCGGTAGATCCTAAAAGACATCTGCAAATTCATCAAATGAACTGCAACACTATGTTGTTGCTGGTTTCTGTGCCTCTACGCATGCATGTTCAATCCCTCCATCGAATCACACTGGGGAATGAAACATTGTTTACCCTTAGCAAACTCTTTTGTTATTTTGATTGTGGAAACCAACTTGTATGCACTGGGTTGCAGCACTATAACTGTTAGTAGCTAATGTCATTCCTCAAATTTCAATTACAACTTAGCAAACTATTTTTTCATTTTGTTTGCAGACTATCAACTTGTATGCACTGGTTTGCAACACTCTAACTGTTATTATATATTGTCATTCCTCAAATTTCAATTATAGCTTGTTCATATTTATGTGTGCCCTAACTTATCATTCAAAGTACTTTATTATTTTTTCAACAGAACATTATGGTATAATTTTAGCAGCCATTGTAGCTTAGCTTGTTTTGCTTATCTACCACTCATTATATATTGTTGAAATGCATTCTGTATTTCCAGGGAAAAACTACAACTCATACATGAGCACCTTGTAGATTTGGGACTCCTAGATTAAAAAAGAACTATGTTGAAGGAGGCACCTGTAGCACCAAATTTGACTCAAATCATGACCTTGTCCTCAAACTTGTCTTAATTATTATGTCATCTTGTTGACCTCTCATGTTCCTCACGATGCGTTTAAAGACAAATTTGTATGACAATTGATTTCATGTATGCTCTCAAAAGGTTTCTTGCTAGATACACACCCATGGAGATCACAAATGAAAAGTATTGTATTAATAATTTAATACTCAGTGATCAACAAGTGGGTACAGTTTACTTGGCTCTGAGAGGCCTCAAATACATTGTTGGAATTCTTAACATGCTCCTATGTCATTAATGGTTATTGAAGTGTCCACTAACAATATGAATGTTATCATTCTTGATGTCGAGAAAGAGATACCTAGGAGGGAGGAACTGGTATTGCTCCCTAAGTTGGATTCATGAGTAGATGAACCTCAATATGATACCAAGGACAAGTGTGATGTTCTCAAGTGTGATGTTACTCCACTTTTTTCATATGTTTTGCATAGTAATTATGATTTTAGGTGTCTTTCACTTACTCCACATTTTTCATATGTTTTGCATAGTAATTATGATTTTAGGTGTCTTTCACTTACTCCAAATTTTTCATATGTTTTGCATAGTAATTATGATTTTAGGTGTCTCTCACTTACTCCACATTTTTCATATGTTTTGCAGAAAACATATAAATGGATCATACGTAAAGTTGATGTCCCACAACCATTTCTTTCGCCACCCACTCTTGATTCATTCTGCACGAATTTCACTATGCAACCGTCTCAGATTCTCACTGCGTTTTCCCTCAATTAGTTTCTCAATTCAGTATGAGCTACGCCCGTTGTCCAAGGAGTGTTGCCAGCAGTCTTGAGTTTCATCCCAGAAACGGTGACGATTCATGGTATTATGTTTCCCTTTGGTTGCAATATGGCAAACTCATAGTTCACTACGAAGGTTTGTCTACGAAGGTTTGTCTTACGCCTGTCGTCCGAGGAGTGTTTCCAACAGTCTTGAGTTTCAGCCTGGAAACAATGACGATTCATGGTATTATGTTTCCCTTCGGCTGCAATATGGAAAACTCATAGTTCACTACGAAGGTTCTAACAACCTTCGTAGTGAACTATGAGTTTTCCATATTGCAGCCGAAGGGAAACATAATACCATGAATCGTCACCGTTTCCAGGATGAAACTCAAGACTGTTGGCAACACTCCTCGGACGACGGGCATGGCTCATATTGAATTGAGAAACTAATTGAGGGAAAACACAGTGAGAATATGAGATGGTTGCATAGTGAAATGCACACAAAATGAATCAAGAGTTTGTATCGAGAGAAATGGTTGTGGGACGTCGTATGAGAGGAAATGGAAATGGGAATCGATTGATAAGGTCAAATTAAATTCGCACGGTGGTAATAAACTACACTTGTGTCTTCCATTGTCAGCTGCACTTCAAGCTTGAAGGTGGTAGCCTTGGGACTAGACATAGGTCGCAGGTTTGAGTTTCCTCAGTTTAGTTCATACCTTGTTATTTTTTCGATGCAAATTATATGTTTTCTTTAATTTCCTTTGTCAGGACGCAAAGACAACCATAAAATATCAAATGTGTCAAGATGCAAAGAGTAATAAGAGACAACAAGTGTAATTTTAGGTCAACAGTGGCATCAACATTGAAAATGGTTTCCATCCAAACCTATCAAGTGTACTTTTAGGTTAGCAGTATTCTTGTCTCCGAACTGTAGCAGTTGTTTGGCCATTTTCACCCTATAAATTGAAGGATTCTTGCAAACACAAACCACTATGTTACGCGAACTTCTTTCAGGGCTTTGTTACATTTGCTTCTAAGATATTTCAGGGATTTGTTATATTTAAACACCATCGCACAACTTTTTTCAGGGCTTTGTTTAAATGTAACAAAGCCCTGAAAGATATTAGAAGCAAATGTAACAGAGCCCTGAAAGAAGTTCGCGTAACATATGTAAAATTAGTCACAATAGATCTAATGAACAAGTAAATCAATCACAACAGATGAACATAGAAAATATGGTGCAAAACTGTGCAAAACATGCAGCAGTGCTCTCTATCCCAGAAAGGGTGAATGAATTACAATACAAACTGTCTCAATGACTGAGCAATTCGAATTACCTAAGGAGGTCATTCGAATCACAGAATGGAGTAGCTTGACTCTGTCTAGGAGTCCTCATAAATCATCGGTGGTGCTCATCAATCACAACAACTAGTCATCCAGGTGTCAAACTGAGTCTAACTGAGTGTAATAAATGTAACTGAAGTGTGTAGCACTGATATAGGATCTGGAGGCTCAGTGGGGGCGAATGGGAGGCTAACTGGAGTCAGAACAAGTCACCTAATCGAACTGGAGGTCAATTGGAGGTGAAACAGTCAGTCAGGAGTGAAACTAGCCTCAAATCAGGGAGAATCGGAGCTAACTGAATGTAACTGGAGTGAATATGCAGTGGTAGGTGAACAAGTGCGCCCTTCTCTGGCAGTAGGTGAGAAGAGGGCGCCTTTCAGCTTAGGAGGGCTAAAACTCTGTGGTAAGTGGCTCCCGGGTGCTAGAAGAAGGTGGATAAGGTGCTGGAGGCATCAAACTGGTGACTGGGATGCATGCAAGTGCATGCAGCTGCATATCCTAAAATAGATCATGCAAGATCCTGAAGTAGATATGTATCCTGAAATAGATGATCCTGAAATAGATATGTATCCTGAAATAGATGATGTGGATATCCGAACACCCCCCCTCAAGCTAGACTATGATGTTCCAACTAAAATAATGTGGGGCCCTGGTAACTAAGACCAAAGGTCACCCCAATACATTAATCCAAAAAATGCTGAAAATAAACTAAGTGAGGAAAGAGGGAAAACCCAGTGGGAAGAAAGCCCCCCCTCAAGCTAAAGCATAATAATGAATCAATCTGTCTCCACCATGATGGAACTCACCCCCAACAGTGAACGGAGGTAAGAGAACTTCTTCTCAGTGAAGCTCTTGGTGAAGATGTCTGCAATTTGCTCATCAGTAGGGCAATATTGCAGAATGATGGTGCGGTCATGCACCAACTTTCGAATGTAATGCATATGAATCTCAATGTGTTTGGTCCTCTGCCGCTGAACTGGATCTGTGGAGATCTTGATAGCACTTTGATTGTCACAAAATAGGACAGTCGAAGTAGTGCCACCAAAACCAAACTCGGAAAGAATACCCTGCAACCAAACTGCCTGAATGCAGGCATTGACTGCCCCTCGATACTCTGCCTCTGCTGAAGAAAGTGCAATGGCTGCTTGCTTTTTGTTGGACCAGAAAATAGCACCATGACCAATCATGAAAACATAACCGGAAGTGGACTTCCGATCAATGCTATCACCTGCCCAATCTGAATCAGTAAAACCAATGAAATCTAGCTCAGAATCTGCAGCATAATGTATGCCAAACTGTCTCGTACCTTGCACATACTGCAAGATCCGCTTGGCTTCTCGCCAATGAAGCTCATGTGGCTGCTGCATATATCTTGACACGGCATTCACGGCATATGAGATATCAGGCCGTGAATGTGTCAAATAAAGTAGTGAATCTCCCTCCTCAAGACTGATTCCTGAGAGGAATGGGAACGGGGCTGCCTTACATTCAGCCATATTAAACTTCAATAACAGGTCGGAAGCATATTTTTGCTGAGATATAGTGATCCCATCAAAATTTTGAGCTATCTCCAAGCCCAAAAAGTGACTCAGCAAGCCCAAATCGCTCATGTCAAAAGCTAGATTTAAGGCAGATTTTAGCTTGTTTATTGAAGTAAGTGTGCTACCAGTAATAAGCAGATCATCAACATAAAGTACAATAACCAACAAATTACCTTTAACTCGCTGAAGATAGACATTCGGATCAGATTTGCATCTTTGGAAATTCTGAGAAAGAAGGAAGGAGTCCATCTTTGCGTACCAAGCTCTTGGGGCCTGTTTTAACCCGTACAAAGATTTCTTCAATCTACAAACCAATGATGGATCTGATGTATAAACCTCTGGCTGCTGCATATAGACCTCTTCAGCAAGGTCTCCATGTAAAAATGCAATCTTCACATCCATGTGATGCACCTCCCAGTGCTTGGATGCGGCAATAGCTAAAACAAGGCGGATGGAATCCATCTTTGCAACCGGTGCAAAGGTCTCTGTGTAGTCCACTCCTTGGACTTGGGAAAAACCTTTTGCCACCAACCTTGCTTTATATTTGCTGATAGTGCCATCAGCAGCAACTTTAGTACGGTAGACCCATTTACACTTCACTAATTTTCTTCCAGGTGGAAGAGAAACTAGCTCCCATGTATTGTTCTTTTGAAGAGAACTGTACTCTTCATCCATGGCACTTTTCCATATCGGATCTCGATGGGATGAATAGTATGATTGGGGATCTGAACCAGACATCAAATAACAAATCTCAGGAAGAAATGGATCAGCAATAGAAAGAGCCATACCTTCCCTTTGAAAGTCTCCTCTTGTTCGTCTCGGATCAGCAGGATTTCCAAGACTAGAACCAGCAGATTGTAGAGTGTTTTGGGCCCACTTTGGTAACTGAGGGGGATCTGAATGGTAGGATTCCGAACCTGATATGTCATGATCATCATATGCTGCTACAATATCAGAAATATCAGAACTCATACCTTCATTATCGCTGCTCGAATCTTCTTCTGGTGAAGGCGGTGAATCGGCAGTTTTCTCCTCAACTAGTTGCAATTCTTGAAGCGGTTCTTCAAACTGCACACTGCGCTCTATGAATATCTTTTTAGATCTGATATCCATGAGTTTATATGCTTTTTATTCTTCCCCATATCCTATCAATATGCACTCGATACTTTTTGGATCCAAAGCTCGTCTCTTCTCAGAAGGAATTCTAGCCCATGCAGTAGAGCCAAAAACTCTCAAATTTGACACATCCGGTTTGTGACCAAAGAATGCTTCGAAAGGAGTCATACCTTTCACGGATGAATGTGGAACACGGTTCTGTATATATGCAGCAACATTGATTGCTTCAGCCCAAATATTTGCAGCCAAACCTTTTGATTCAATCATGCATGTAGCCATCTCTTTCAGTGACCGGTTTTTCCTTTCCGCTACACCGTTCTGCTGGGGTGTGTAGGGAACTGTATGTTGGATCTTGATTCCGATTTGGGCACAAAGTTGCAGCAACTCGGACTTGATATATTCCCCACCATTATCAGATCTAAGAGATTTGATCTTGCTCTCAGTGGTGGTCTCAACAGAAGCCTTAAAATCCTTGAATTTTCCAAGCACTTCTGACTTGTTTTTGAGAAAGAATACCCATGTAAAGCGGGAAAAATCGTCAATAAATGTCAAAACATACCTTGAACCATTTAATGAAATATGGGGCAGCGGACCACTGATATCAGAATGGATCAATCCCAAAATAGTATAGGCTCTGCTAGCCTTGCCGCGGTCGAATCTGTGCTCGGGGTGCTTCCCAATAATGCAACCGGTGCATATTCCCTTCGAGGAACGGAGTTGTGGAAGCCCTTCTACCATGGATTTATTTGATAGCAGCAGCAAATACTTATAATTTAGATGTCCAAATATTTCATGCCAAAGCCTACTAACCTCATTACCATGTGTGCGAAGAGCAGTGGGCTTTGCAAGCGGAATAAAGTGCGAAAACTCATAACATTTAGCAGTGTGGTTTGCCTTTCCAACCGCAACTAGTCTTCCACTTTTGATATCAGAAATTTCAACTGTATTAGGGCTGAATGTGACTTTCTTTGGATCACCAGTATGTGTCATTTGATACACAGAAAGGAGATTCGAAGCTAAGGAAGGCACATAGAGAACATTCTGAAAGCATCCATGTTCTACATGAATCGTACCTTTTCCCTTTGAAGAAATTTTTGAGTCATCTCCCAAATGGATGGGGATGGAGCTGTTTGGATCGAATGAGGAGAAAGAATCAATTTTTGCAGCCATATGATTTGATGCACCCGAATCTATCAAGAGAGTTGAGGGCTTCGAAACCGTTGCCATGAGTGCTTGTCCTCTTTCATGATCATCATTCCGATCTTTCTTCCTTGCACCGTCAGGAAGGGTTATGTTGTTCTTTTCCAAAAGGAGGGCCATTTGATCTATAGTCTTCTTCATACATGAACTTTCGGGATGAAAGCCACGGTTACAATAAGTACATTTAGATTTTTGGTTACCTTCTTTGCCCTTTTGCTTGGATTTCGAACTGGATGGTGCATCCGTTTGCTTGCCTTTGTATTTTTGCTTGTGAGGCTCGAATTTGGGCTTCTCCTTCTTTGGATTTCCTTTACCATTCGAGATCTTGGGTCCTTGAACAAATAGGGCTGAATCTTTGGAGCTTATGGACCCCATTTGAATCAACTTGTCATGCTCTTTCGTAACGGACTCAATGAAGGCATTCAAGGTAGGCATCTTCCAATTCGGGGTAGTTAGCCGACCGGAATTGAAAGTGGAGACAAATACCGAATAATCTTTCCCAAGCTTGCTTAGAATGGAGAGGATCAACTGTTTATCCTCTTTGATAACACCACTGTTCTTCAATTGCAAGTTCAAGTTCTTGAATTTTGTGAAGAATTCATTGATGCTCTCAAAATTCTCAGGATTAAGGCCAATCAATTCATTTTCTAATTGAAAATCCCTAAGCTCATCCTGCTTGCCGAATAGTGTCTCAAGTTGCTCCCATATGGCTTTTGGAGTCTTCAATCCGCTGAGATGGAAGTGAAGATCCTTGGAGATGGAGAGACAAAGAAGACCGTAAGCTTCATCAAGCTTGTTGTAGTGTTTGGTTCTTTCTGCTACATTGTTTGGCTCCAATTCAAGACCAAGAGTGACTCGGTAGTAACCTTTTGAACGTAATATGATCTCCATATCATCTTTCCAATCAAAATAATTGAATGGGGTGAGGATAGGCTTTGAAGAAGAGTATTCCATTGCAAGGATTGAGTCAACTGATGAAGAGGAAGCTTGCATGCAGACTATAGCAAATGCAATTGAAGGAGGAAACCTTGCATGCAGAAAATAGCGAGTGCACTTGAAGGAGACAATAAACCTGCAAATCACATCAAAACAACCACAATAAGGTCGAACAATCCACCCTTTGAGAGTTGCATCACACCTGGGATTGGATTTCAAGCAATGTTGAATAGGTACAATGTATCAGATCCAGGAATTATGTGGTAACTCAAGCTTCTGGAGTGGTATTGGAGTATTTTTCAAGCTTTGCATGCACAGGAGCGAATGCCCTTGAGATATCTCATGCCAAACTTTTTGCAATTTTTAGCAATTCAGTCAAATCTTCTTGTATAAACACCTGTAGAAAAGAGATCTTGTCCCTGCAATGGCTCTGATACCATGTAAAATTAGTCACATCAGATCTAATGAACAAGTAAATCAATCACAACAGATGAACATAGAAAATATGGTGCAAAATTGTGCAAAACATGCAGCAGTGCTCTCTATCCCAGAAAGGGTGAATGAATTACAATACAAACTGTCTCAATGACTGAGCAATTCGAATTACCTAAGGAGGTCATTCGAATCACAGAATGGAGTAGCTTGACTCTGTCTAGGAGTCCTCATAAATCATCGGTGGTGCTCATCAATCACAACAACCAGTCATCCAGGTGTCAAACTGAGTCTAACTGAGTGTAATAAATGTAACTGAAGTGTGTATCACTGATATAGGATCTGGAGGCTCAGTGGGGGCGCATGGGAGGCTAACTGGAGTCAGAACAAGTCACCTAATCGAACTGGAGGTCAATCGGAGGTGAAACAGTCAGTCAGGAGTGAAACTAGCCTCAAATCAGGGAGAATCGGAGCTAACTGAATGTAACTGGAGTGAATCTGCAGTGGTAGGTGAACAAGTGCGCCCTTCTCTGGCAGTAGGTGAGAAGAGGGCGCCTTTCAGCTTAGGAGGGCTAAAACTCTGTGGTAAGTGGCTCCCGGGTGCTAGAAGAAGGTGGATAAGGTGCTGGAGGCATCAAACTGGTGACTGGGATGCATGCAAGTGCATGCAGCTGCATATCCTGAAATAGATCTTGCAAGATCCTGAAGTAGATATGTATCCTGAAATAGATGATCCTGAAATAGATATGTATCCTGAAATAGATGATGTGGATATCCGAACAACATAGTGGTTTGTGTTTGCAGGAATCCTTCAATTTACAGGGTGAAAATGGCCAAACAACTGCTACAGTTCGGAGGCAAGAATTCTGCTAACCTAAAAGTACACTTGATAGGTTTGGATGGAACAAATTACCATGGAAATCCTCTTTATCTTAATTCTCGAGTTTTGGGAAAATCAGATATATATGAAACGAATCTTTATGACTATTCGTCTTCACAGCCGCCTCTTGAAATCAAGGTAAGAAATGGTTTAATGATTCAGTGTAGTAAACGGTTATCTTTATTGAATGTTAGTTTTTATTGAATGAATGTGTTCACTGAATGAATGAATGGTTTATTGAATGTTATCTTTTATTGAATGAATGGTTTATTGAATGTTAGCTTTTATTGAATGAATGTGTTGACAAAATGAAACATTGGTTTAATGGATTTTAGCCTTTATTGAATGAATGGTAGATGTTTGTTTATGATGAAATATGCATGAATTTGCACGTAATTTTTTTTCAAGTACATGCATTGGGTATGGGGAATTGAGAGTGATGTGAGGGGGGGGGCATAATAGATTCCACCTTCATGTGGTTGTCCCTGTTCAGTAGAGAATATTAAATTATTCTCGAAACAGAGAGGATCTCAATGAATGGAAATGATGCTGCCTTTCTACAACCCACTCTCGTGTCATCTAAATTTTGACAATTTCTTGGAGCTTGTTGTGATGTTTGGGTTCTCTCGATCATAACCAATTTCGAGTTTCCACAACTTCAAAGGCTGAGTAAATGATGCACTGGAACCAATATATTTAACCTTCTCTTTAATTTCCTTGGAATATCCTTGAGAATATTTGAATGAGATATGTCTCAAATCCTCTAGATATATTTGAATGAGATATGTCATGTGCAATTAGTAGCATCTTACAAATCCTTTGTAGTTTCCACCATACAGTTTTCAGAATCTCCATTTCCCTATATTGGATTGTATCAACAATTTTTATTGGAAGTCAATGATGTGAAGAAGCAATTATAATAGCTCTTGGAGAAAGGAGTCATATATATAACCCAATGTTTCACCTTATGGGCTGCATATCATCATAGTGCTTAAGCAGGATGAATGTTTGTGAATGTGTACTGAATACCGAGTAGTGAATGAGATAACCATCAAGAATCAATATATATTTGCCACATACTAGTCCTCCTATACAAGACTTCATTTCTAAACAACACTCAATGGCATGCAACTATAAATAATAGCATGCAACTAGAACTAGAAACCAAGCAAAGGTTGATTTATGCATTGATATAGAGAGGTGGAACTAGGCACACAATATGGAGAAACAATGAGTTAGAAAAAACATTTGGACCAAAGTACCAAAATGGTTATTAATAAAATTTATAGAAAAAAAATTGGTTCAGGAATTGTCTTCAATTTGATGGATCGCATGATCACGATGACAAATTAATAGTGTTTTTTTTTTAAATTACCTATATCCATCGGATATTCGACTCTACATATGAAGATATACGACGTTCCTACCATACCACCGATGGCTACGAACGTCGGATTTCAGCCATCTTAACACGAACATTACGTCGGATATCCGACTCTACCCTCCATGACGTTCGACGTTATTGCCATACCTCTGACGACAAAGAACGTCAGATATCGACCATCTTAACATGGAATTGTCGTCGGATATCCGACTTCCTGGGTAACATGTTGTCCTTGGGTATCCGATGGATGATGTGTTGGATATCCGATGGAAATTTAAGATGTCGGATTGTAGCCAGATTCCAACCGACGTTAAAGAAAGATGGGATTTGTCGGATAGTCGACAGTAAGATGTCGAAAATCGAACATCTATGCTGTCGGATTTTGGGGTAAAAAATGCTAGTGAAAGAGGTCACGTGGGTTGGGAGGGAGGGTAGTTTAATAAAATATGGTTTTAGGGGAGCAGGGGGTTTTTTTTAAGAAAGAGGGCACACGGGTGGGTGGGGAGGTTAGTTAGGGGGTGGGGTCACGTGGTTAGGGAGGGTAGTTAGGGGGTGGGGTCACATGGGTAGGGTGGGGGACTGAGGAGGGGGGGGGTCACGTGGGTGGGGAAGTAGGCGGGGAGGAGTGTGTGCGGGAGGATAGTTGGGGGGGGGGGTTGGGGGAATTCATATTTATTAGAATCACAACAACATCCAACCCCTCCTCACCACCCTCCCGCCACCACTCCACCACCACTTTTTTGTTTTTTTGGGTTTTTTTTTGTTTTCTATTTTTTTTTAAATTTTGTTTAGAATGTGTGTTTTTTGTTTTTATTTTTTAATTTGTTTAAAATGTGTTGTTTTTATTATTTTTTGGTTTTTGTAAGTGTGTTTTTTTGCCTTTTTTTTAAATTGTTAACATTTTGTTTTTTTTTTCTCTTATTTTTTTTACAAAGACTTTTAATTTTTTTTAAAATTATTTTCATGCCATGGTTTAAAAAAAGACTAGAAATGTAGCCTGACAAAGGAAATGGGTGCTATTGGTGTTGATGTATTTGTAAATTAGGAAGATATTCAGTTGTATATTGTATTTGTACTTTATTGTATCCCCAATGGAGATGTATTATTCCTCTGATTAGAAGTGTCGTCAGTTGTACTTGCAAGTGTCGCAAGTTATATTGTAAGTGTCGTAACGTATACTTGATGGGTTATTAGACCACCTTGATGGGGTCGGCCCTGTATGAGTCATGTGGGTTAAAGGGTTATTAGAAAAACCTAGTGGGATCGGCCCAATTAGTATTATGTTAAGTGGTTAAATTGGGGCCGACCTAGTTAGAGTTAAAATGCAAGTCAAGTTAGTGTATAAATAGAGAGTGTGTCTCTCTCATTTTACACATTCCATTATTCACTCACTTTGCATTAGTGAGAGAGAGGAGGAGTGCGCACAAGTGTAGGAGGAGCATGATGCTGAAGATATCTATCTCTTGGGTTTGATCATGGTGATCCTTGTATTGATTATTATTCTATCTCTGAGGAAGTGGCGGGGTTTTTCACCTTCTTGGTTTTCCCCGGTGAAATGTTTTGTGTCTCTTGTCTCTTGTCTCTTGTCTCTTATGCTTGATATGCTGTACATGTTGTTCTTTCAGTTAATATCCTAGATCACAATGAATTAAATTCTGAAAAAATAACATGGTATCAGAGCTAGCCTGAAGGAAGGCATGGTATGGAATTTATGAGACTTGTTGCACTTGCGACAAATTGGAAGCTAGGGCTTGATATAGAAAAAACCATTCATCGTGGAACTTTCACTATAAATCCATTTTGGAGAAGGTTTAGGATATGAATCTTTCACAGGTCGTAGATAACATCCCCATGTACCTTGTGTCCGAAGCGCAACATCTAATTCACTTTAATTTCTATTTTATGATCAACACAATCTAGGGTTTATGCCTCTTCCATATCTCAGTCATAAACATGTGACCTAGAAAAAAAGTTCACAACTTGGGCTAGGAAGCTCCAAATGAAATTTCATAAAATGTGATAGGTAGGGAATGAACTGTACTTTCACAGATCAGCGTTTCAGAGGTCTAAGTGGAAACAGTGACTCGTGGAACTCCGTACAAGTTCGCTCTCCTGTTTTATCCCATAAAAAGGTCATGTTGCGACACTTGGAATAACTCTCTCTCAGAGAATCCAATTGAGTTCATACCTATGCGGTTGGAAATATGACATTTTAGGATACCACAGGACAAAGTTTCAGACCCCGTGGATTTGTAATTTCAGAGATGCACTAGAAACAATCAGGTGCATATTTCTGTCAAAACAGAATTGGATTCTGAGCACCTTCATTATTGGCTTGTCACTGCTGCGAGAATTTAGGGCTTCGGAGAAAGTTGGAATTTTTTTAATTTAATACCACGGCTGAATGATCCTTGTCAAAATCGAAATTTAGAGACCAAGATCAAATTTTTTGGTTGGGCAGAAGGTCGGGCTTGATCAAACCCTAGTTCGAGATTTTGATCAGAAAGGTGGAAAATTAGGGCTTCTGCAAAAGTTGGAATTTTTGAAAGATGTGACCACGGCTGGAAACTCCTCAGAAAAATCAAAGTTTAGAACAAAAGATCGAAACTTTTGGATGGGCAGAAGACTGGGCTTTATCAAACCCTAGTTCGAGATCTTGTCCAGAAGATCCAAAAGTTTCAAAGGCAATTTTGAGGGGTCAAATTTTGTAGTTTTCAAAATTGAAGTATACCAGATTGATCAGCTCAACAAGGCACATATTTTCATCCAATCAAAAGTTTGAAATTCAAAGGTTGAATTTTTAGGGTTTCTCTGACAAACCCTAATCCAGCTCCAGATCCAGTCTCAACAAATCAAAGAGGATTGGGTTAATCCTAGAAGAGAATGAATTGTACACTTGCATAAGTGAAGAAGTTCCAGTTCCAGAGGGAGATGAGGCTAAGGCCTTACATAAGAATGCTATAAGCAATCTCGATAGGTATGACTTGAGGAGATCAGGTATGTTTTTTGAAATATGTTCATGATTAAGGTTATGATATGTTTGTCTTCATGTTATTGAGGTTAGTACAATATTGATTAATTTTAGACTTGTCTTATCACCCTAGTAAAAGTATGAATGCATGATAGAATACATTCACTGATTAGGGTTATGACACTTATGATTGTACTGATGCAATGTGGTGTTGTATGAGGTTGATGTTGTCTGCTAACATGAAAGGTACATCAAGAAATTTCTAGTTCAAGAACATATGACCATGGTGACATGAAGACAAAGACTCATCCATAGTCATGGATCGCATAGAAGCTCTACTTACGAGGTACGTATAATTTGGTTCTACAATGGTTAACCTATGAGTTATGCAAGTTACTAAGCACAAGTCATTGGAGAGAACAAGAAGACATTGTTTGGGTATGTTAGACATAACTAGAAAACATGATAACCAGGTATGTTTTTCCTATATCAAGTTAGAATCCTATATTATGTTAGGATCTCTTATATAAGTATATTTTGCATGATTGATAATGATTATTCATGAAGCTATAAGTTTGGGCAATCATGGGTTTATACATATTATACTTCTTAGTTTTATTAATGATATGAAAAACTAGAAGACTCCTATGGTCAAATAAGAATTTGCATGAGTAATATAAGTCCTCCCTGAAACCTTGAATACTAATGCTTATGATAAATTACCTGTGTGTGAATGATCATGACCATACATGTTAAGATTATTTAGGATCATAATGTTTTGATAGTATTGAGATTATACTAATGTATGTATGGTTATGTATGAGATCTTGAGGATAACACAATGATGACACTAGTGCACACTTAAGCATGCATAGTGGTCCAGGATGGATATAAGTTCAAGGACATGTAATCAAGGAAGAAAAGATCAAGAGGAAGCACACTCCAAAAGTTCCTGCAAGGAAGAAAATATCAAGAGGGAGCACTCCAGGAAGAAAAGATCAAGAGGGAGTCCACCCAACAACTAAACAAAGAAAGTATTTGAATTGTCATTTCTTATTACTTAAATGATGTTGTTCATTCATGTACATATTTATGTTCCTATATTTAGGATGTGTATTATGCATATTAGAATAATTGCATTAATGAACAGTATACTACTAATATGCATGTAATGGGTAAGTGGAATATGGTACTGTACAACATTCCATTGCTACTTATCTAGAATGAAACCTCTTTGCTAACATGTTGGGAGTTGTGCACACTCTTAACAAATGTTCTGGTAGAGATGGAAGGCATATAGAAAGTTACTGTGTGAATATGGGATATGGATAAATGTTGTATTAAAGCATTGGCTAAGATAATTGCATGACTGTATGACATATGTCTTTATGCATAAGAATGTGTTTTTGAAAAACTATGAGAAGTTTCTAATCATGCAATTGAATTTGACGGGTAGGAAAGATCGTGTACAATCACCTACAAAAGAAGGAAAACAACATTTGTTCCAGAAACGAAGCTCAAGAAAATTATCTATTGAAGATATTGAAGAATCTGAAGTTCCCAGGATCCAGGATGCAGTAATGAAAGGATGCCATGATTGAGGAGTACCAGTTGATCATGAAGAATGATGTTTGGGATGTGGTCCCAAGAAGAGAAGGGAAGTCTGTTGTGACTTCCAAGTGGATCTATAAGATCAAGCATGCTGCAGATGGTAGCATAGAGAAATACAAAGCGAGGTTTGTGGTTTGTGACTTCTCCCAGAAAGAAGGGATAGATTATGAAGAGAATTTTGTACTTGTATCCAGATACACTTCCATCAGAACAGTACTTGCTCTGGATACAATGATGAAGTGGAAGATACACCAGATGGATATGGTGTAGTCGAAGAGGAAGTGTATGTGGAGCAGCCACTCAGTTTTGAGACACATGACAGGGAATCACATGTGTACAGATTGAAGAAATACTTGTATGTATTGAAACAAGATCCTAGGACATGGTATGGTAGGATAGACAACTTTCTATCTAGCTTGGGATTTACCAAGAGTAAAGCAGATTCCAACCTTTACTACAAGGTTGAGGAAGGCAATCCAGTGATCCTTCTATTTTATGTGGATGACCTGTTTGTTACAAGTGAGGATGGGTTGATTTCCGATACGAAGAGGAAGCTTGCTTCCAAGTTCGAGATGAAGGACTTGGGGATGATGCATTACTTTCTAGGAATGGAGGTGTGGCAGAGTGCAGATGGAATATTCCTTAGAAAAGGGAAGTATGTAGTAGAGATCTTGAAGCGGTTCGAGATGATGGGCTGCAAGGCCATGGCCACACCTATGGCATCGAACCTGAAGCTTCTGTGTGATGATTCATCTGAGCCCGTTGATGTCACAATGTATCGTCAGATGATTGGGTCCTTGATGTACTTGACGAACATGAGACCAGATATTTGCTTTGCGGTGAACACCTTGAGCCAGTTTCTGACAGATCCTAGACATGTTCACTTGATTGTTGTGAAGCATATTCCGAGGTACTTGAAGGGTACGATTGATTATGGGCTCAAGTATGATGCGAATAAAAATTTTAAACTAGAGGGTTATGTTGATTCAGATTGGGAAGGAAGTGTTGCAGATAGGAAGATCACTTCGGGGTGCTGCTTTAGTATGGAATCATGTGTGATCTCTTGGTTTAGCAGGAAGCAGTCCTGTGTAGTGTTGATGTATATGTAACTTCGGAATGTATTTCACATATATGTATATTGTATTCCTATAGAGACGTTATTATTCCTCTATACAGAAGTGTTTGTATTCCTATAGAGATGTTATTATTCCTCTATATGGAAGTGTCGTCATTTATATTGTAAGTGTCGTAACTTATACTTGAAGGGTTATTAGACCACCTTGTTGGGGTCGGCCCTGTATAAGTCATGTGGTTCAAAGGGTTATTAGACCACCCTATTGGGGGTTGGCCATGTGGGTCAAAGGGTTATTAGACCACCCTAGTGGGGGTCGGCCCAATCAAAATTATGTTAAGTGGTTAAGTTGAGGTCGACCTAGTTGAGTAAAGGTCAAGTCAAGTTAGTGTATAAATAGAGAGTGTGTCTCTCTCATTTTACACATTCTATTCTCTCACTCACACTTGGAGAGTGGCGCACTTGTGGAGGAGGAGGCTCTGCTTCTAGGAGAAGACTATCTCTTGTATTCTCGTTGTATCATTGCTCTATATATCTCTGAGGAAGTTATTGGGGTTTTTCACCTTTATGATTTTCCCCAAGTAAACTCTGTGTCTCTTGTGTGCTTGCATTATTGTGTCCATGATTGATATGCTGTAGATTTGTTGTACATGTTGTTCTCTCAGTTAAGATCCTAGATTAGATTGAAGTAAATTCTGAAAATTTAACACGGTATCAGAGCTAGCTTGAAAGAAGGCATGATATGGCATGTATGACACTTGTTGCACTTACGATGCTAGGGCTTGATATAGCAAAAACCAGTCATCGTAGCACTTTCTCTATAAATCCATTTTGGCGAAGTTTTCGGATCTGAAACTTTTACAGGTCGAAGATCAGATCCCCATGTACCTTGTGTCCAAAGGTACATGATCTGTACAGTATAGGGTTTCTGCCTCTTCCAGATCTGAGTAAAAAATAGGTGACCTTGGAAAAAAGGTCATAACTTGGGATAGGAAGCTCCAAATGAAATTTCGTAAAATGTGACAGGTAGTACACAGACTTTACTATCTCAAGAAACTTTTCCAGAGGCCGAAGTTGAACCAGTGACACGTGGCACGCCGTACAAGTTCGCTCTCCTGTTTTATCCCATAAACAGGTCACATTGCGACACTTGGCATAAATCTCTCTCAGAAAATCCAATTGAGGTCAGACCTGTCGGGATAGAAAGATGACAGGTCAGGCTACCACAGAAAAAAAAATTCAGACCCTATGGATCGAAAAGTGCGGAGTTACACCAGAAACAATCAGGTACATATTTCTGTCAAAACATAATTATTTTTGAGCACCTTCATTCATGGCTTCCGGAATTTAGGGTTTCGGAGAAAGTTGGAATTCTTGTAATCAGAGACCACGGCTGAATGCTACTCATCAAAATCAAAATTTAGAGACCAAGATCTGAATTTTTGGTTGGGCAGAAGGTTGGGCTTGATCAGATCCTAGTTCAGGACTTTGATCAGAAAAGTGGAAAATTAGGGCTTCTGTAAAAATGAGAATTTTTGAAATCTGTGACCACGGCTGGAAGCTCCTCAGAAAAATAGAAGCTTAGAGATTTGGATCAAACCTTTTGATTGGGAAGAAGAGTGGGCTTCATCAAACCCTAGTTCGGGGTCACGTCCTGTGAATCCGGAAGTTTCAAAGCAAAATTGAGGAGTGAAACTTTGCAGTTTTCAAATTCTGAACATACCAGCTTGATCAGCTCATCAAGGCGCATATCTCTATCCTTTCGGAAGTTTGAAATTCAAAGTTTGAATTTTTGGGGTTTCTCTGACAAACCCTAATCCAGTTCCAGATCCAGTTCTTGCAAATCAAGTGGATTGGGTTAATCCTAGAAGAAGATGGATTGGTCACCTGCATAAGTGAAGAAGTTCCTGTTTCAGAGGGAGATGAGGCTAAGGCCTTACATAAGAAGATTACAAGCAATATCGAGAGGTATGACTTATCCAGGTATGTTTCGAGATTTGTTCATGATTAAGTTTATGGTATATTTTTCTTCATATTATTACGGTTAGTACAATCTTGATTAAATCTAGACTTGTCGTATCACCTTAATAAAATTATGAATGCACGATAGAAGATATTCATTGATCAGGGTGTTGACACTTATGATTGTACTAATGCATTATGGTGTCGTATGAGGTTTATGTTGTCTGCTAACATGAAAGGTACACCAATAAAGACAAATCATGTTCTAGTTCAAGAACATATGATCATGATGACAAAGATTCATTCATTGTCATGGATCGCTTAGAAGATCTACTTACGAGGTATGTATAACTTGGTCCTACAATGGATAACTTATGAGACATGCAGGTTACTAGCACAAGTCATTGAAGAAAACTAGAAGACATTATGTGGGTATGTTAGACATAACTAGCTAGCATGCTAATCCAGGTATGTTTTTCCTATATTAAGCTAGAATCCTACCTTGTGTTAGGATCTTATACTGTTGTGTTGTTGATAATGATTATTCATGAAGTCATAAGTTTGAATAGTCATGGCTGTATGCATATTATGTTTCTTACCATAATTGATGATATGACTAACCAAAAGAATCATGAAGGTATAGGTTTGAGTAATCACGGGTTTATGCATTGATGATTTAATTAATCAGAAGATTCCTATGATCAAATAAGAATATGAATGAGTAAAAGAAGACTTCCCTGAAACCTTGAATACTAATGTTTATTATCTGTGAATTATCATTACTATACATGTTTAAGATTATTGTGTTTTGATAGTATTAAGATTATACTAATAAATGTGTGATTATGTATGAGACCTCAAGGATAACAAAATGATGATACTAAGAAGCATGCACAGTGATTAAGGATGGATGTAAGTTCAAGGATAGGTAATCTAGGAAGCAAAGATCAAGAGGGAGCACACTCCAGTTGTTCCTGCAAGAAAACAAAGGAGCACACTTTAGTAGTTTCTGCAAGGATGCAGATATTCAGAGGGAGTTGACCACTTCTCACAATCCACATCGGAATGGAGTTGCAAAGATTCAGAGGGAGTCCACCCAGCAACCAAACAAAGATAAGTATTTGAATTGTCATTTCATACGTAATGTTATTCAATGATGTATATGCTTATGTTCCTAGAATTAGGTTGTGTATTATGCATATTAGAATAGTTGCATTGATGAACAGTATACTACTAATATACATGGGTAAGTGGCCTATGGCACTGTACAACATTCCATTGCTACTTATCTAGAATGAAACCTCTTTGCTGACATGTTAGGAGTTGTGCACACTCTTAACAATGTTCTGGTAGAGATTGGAAGGCATCTAGAAAGTTACGGAATATGGATAAATGCTGTATTGAAGCATTGGCTAAGATAATTGCATGACTGTATGACATATTTCTTTATGTGTAAAAATTTGTTCTGAAAACTATGAGATGTTTTCTAATCATGCAATTTAACTTGTTGTGTAGGAAAGATCATATACCATCACCTACAAAAGAAGGACTACAACATTTGTTCAGCAACAAAGTTATCTATTGAAAATATTGAAGATATTGAAGTTCCCAGGATCTGGGAAGAATGCCATGATTGAGGAGTACCAATCGATCATGAAGATGTTTGGGATGCAGTCCCAAGACCTGAAGGGGATTCTGTAGTGACTTCCAAGAGAATCTACAAGATCAAGCATGCTGCAGGTGGTAGCATAGAGACTTTTGCTCATGTAGCCAGATACACTTCCATTAGATCAGTACTTGCTCTGGCTGCAGTAATGAAGTGGAAGATACACCAGATGGATTTCAAGACAGCTTTGTTGAATGGTGTAGTTGAAGAAGAAGTGTATGTGGAGAAGCCACTTGGTTCTGAGACACATGACAGGGATTCATATATGTGCAGAACTTGGTATGGTAGGATAGATAGCCTTCTATCCAGTTTGGGATTTACCAAGAGTAAAGAGGATTCCAACCTTTACTACAAGGTTGAGGAAGGGAATCATGTGATTCTACTCCTATATGTGGATGACCTGTTTGTAATAGGCGATGATTGCCAACATGCAGCGGAAGCTTGCTGCCAAGTTCGAGATGAAGAACTTAGGGATGATGCACTATTTGTTTTTGGCATGGAGGTGTGGCAGAGTGTAGATGGAATCTTCCTTGGACAAGGGAAGTATGTAGTAAATATCCTGAAGAGGTTCAGGATGATGGACTGCAAAGACATGGCCACACCTATGGCATCGAACCTGAAGATTTTGTGTGATGCTTCATCTGAGCCGGTTGATGTCACTATGTATCGTCAGATGATTGGGTCCTTGATGTACCTGATGAACACAAGACTAGATATTTTCTTTGAACACATTGAGCCAGTTCCTAACGGATCCAAGGAGTGTTCACCTAGTTGCTGTAAAGCATATTCTGAGGTATCAGAAGGGTACAGTTGATTATGGGCTCAAGTATGATGCGAATCAAAAGTTTAACCTACAGGGTTATGTTGATTCAGATTGGGCAGGCAGTGCTGCAGATAAGAAGAGCACTCCTGGGTGTTGCTTCAGTATGGGATCAGGTGTGATCTCTTGGTTTAGCAGGAAGCAGTCCTGCATAGCACTAAGTACAACCGAAGCAGAGTATGTTGCGACGGAGGAGAAGATTGCAGATGTGCTGACGAAGCCACTAGCCAGGGTGAAGTTTGAGTACTTCAGGGAGAGGATTGGTGACACTTCGAGGAAGAAGTGATGGACACATTTGCAGAAGCCATTCCAAGCATGTTGGAAGGAGGATCCTTCACATGGCTGTGGATTTAAGCACTGGATGATGAGCATCATGACGATGCTCCAGTTATTGCTCTGTATATGCATCAGGAGGATGTTGGATATGATCAGTTGGATCATTTATATGTATATGTATGTACGCATCATGTTTGATGCTGGATATGATCAGTTGGATCATTTATATGTATATGTATGTACACATCATGTTGGATGCTTGGACCATGTATCTGTATATGTATCAGGTGGATACATTGTGTGATCAGGTGGATCATGTATGGTGATATGTATCATGTATTTGTATTTGTATCAGGTGGATACACTGTATGATCAGGTGGATCATGTATGATGATATGTATCAGGTAGATACTTGGTATGCATCATGTAGATGCATTGTATGATCAGGATGATCATGATGACGAGCTTCAGGATGTTGCTCCAGATGATATGTACCAGGACGGTACAGTGATGATGATCAGGATGATCATATGTATCAGGTGGATATAGTACATAATCAATTGGATTATGTGTGATGAGTTCTGAAGACACAGATGCACAGTGCCTTTCTGACATGGTGGTAGATGCGTTCTCCCATGTGCGTTAATGTAAGTGCAGAGCCTTTCCGACATGGTGGTAGATGCGTTCTCCCATGTGCGTTGATGTAAGTGCAGTGCCTTTCCGACATGGTGGTAGATGCGTTCTCCCATGTGCATTAATGTAAGTGTAGTGCCTTTCCGACATGGTGGTAGATGCGTTCTCCCATGTGCATTGATGTAAGTGCAGAGCCTTTCCGACATGGTGATATATGCGTTCTCCCATGTGCATTGATGTAAGTGCAGAGCCATTCCGACATGGTGGTAGATGTGTTCTCCCATGTGCGTTGATGTAAGTGCAGGGCCTTTCCGACATGGTTAAGTGCAGGGCCTTTCCGACATGGTTGCAGATGTGTTCTCCCATGGTCATTGATGTAAGTGCTGTGAGCCCTTCACGGATGGTGGTAGGTTGGTCCTCCCATGCCGTTGAGTGTAAGTGCTGTGTGTGTGCATCTGGGTTGTGCTTCGTGATACTCTGTGGCCGTGGACAGGTTGTGCAGTAACATGTAAAAGATCCTGGGAGATCCGATAGGTTGAGCTGTGTGCTCGTAATCAGTCCTGGGATGCTCTTTCGAGGTTTTGTTGACTCACGTAATTAGTCCTGAGGATTCCACAGTATGGCCAGTGATGACGAAGACCTGCAGGTGGTGGGCCTACATCCAGTATAAAAAAGGATTGGCTCTGTAGAAATTCCTATGACGAGTAGATTCAAAGATTGTTTGAGATAGCAGCAGCAGTGACGATGACGATTATCCAATGACGATGATCCAGAGAAGAAGACTTGTGCTAGAAGACCTGTGTCGAGAAATACCTTCCTATTTAAGAGGGAGTGTTGATGTATATGTAACTTCGGAATGTATTTCACATATATGTATATTGTATTCCTATAGAGATGTTATTATTACTCTATACGGAAGTGTTTGTATTCCTATAGAGATGTTATTATTCCTCTATATGGAAGTGTCGTCATTTATATTGTAAGTGTCGTAACTTATACTTGAAGGGTTATTAGACCACCTTGTTGGGGTCGGCCCTGTATAAGTCATGTGGGTCAAAGGGTTATTAGACCACCCTAGTGGGGGTCAGCCCAGTCAGCATTATGTTAAGTGGTTAAGTTGAGGCCGACCTAGTTGAGTAAAGGTCAAGTCAAGTTAGTGTATAAATAGAGAGTGTGTCTCTCTCATTTTACACATTCTATTCACTCACTCACACTTGGAGAGTGGCGCACTTATGGAGGAGGAGGCTCTGCTACTAGGAGAAGACCATCTCTTGTATTCTGGTTGTATCATTGCTCTATCTATCTCTGAGGAAGTTATTGGGATTTTTCACCTTTATGGTTTTCCCCAAGTAAACTCTGTGTCTCTTGTGTGCTTGCATTATTGTGTCCATGATTGATATGCTGTAGATTTGCTATACATGTTGTTCTCTCAGTTACGATCCTAGATCAGATTGAAGTAAATTCTGAAAATTTAACATGTAGCACTGAGTACAGTCGAAGACAGCCGAAGCAGAGTATTTCGCAGCTTGTTCGGCTAGTTATGAGGCAGTATGGCTGAGGAAGATATTTTCTGAGTTATTTGATCTCCCGTTGGATGCTACCTGTATCTTTTGTGACAACCAAAGTTGTGTGAAGTTGTCTGAGAAAACAGTGTTCCATGACATGTCGAAGCACATCGAGATCAAATATCACTATATTAGGGATATGGTGCAGAGAGGAGCAGTGAATCTCTTGTATGATGTGACGAATGAGCAGACTGCAGATGTGTTGACCAAGCCACTAGCCATAGTGAAGTTCGAGTACTTCAGAGAGAGGCTTGGTGTTCTTCGGATAGAAGATACTTCGAGGAAGCAGTGATGGGACACATTTGCAGGAGCCATTCCAAGCATGGTGGTAGGAGGATCCTCCCATAGCTGTGGATGTAAGCGTCGTGTGATGAGAATCAGGATGATGCTTCAGATGACATACATCAGGATGATGTTATGATGGTGATCAGGATGATCATGTGTGATGAGTATTAGGATGATACTCTAGATGATATGCATCAGGACGATGCAGTGACGATGATCAGGATGATCATGTGTGATGAGTATCAGGATGATATGCATCAGGACGATGATCAGGATGATCATGTGTGATGAGTATCAGGATGATACTATGGATGATATGCATTAGGACGATGATCAGGATGATCATGTGTGATGAGTATCAGGATGATACTCGGGATGATATGCATCAGGACGATGCTATGATGATGATTAGGATGATCATGTGATGATGTACATCAGGATGATGTATGGTGAGTATCAGGTGGATACTCTGTGGCCGTGGACAGGTTGTGCAGATGAGCATGTAAATTGACCTGGGAGATCTTGTCGGTCGTGCTTCAGCACATAAAGGATCCTGGGATACTCTTTCGAGGTTTTTCTCTGGGAGGACATGTAATATTGCCCTGGGAGATCTTGTCGGTCGTGCTGCGACACATAAAGGATCCGGGGATACTCTTTCGAGTTTTTGTCATATGGCATATAATATTTCTCTGGGAGATCCGATAGTTTGAGCTGTGTGCTCGTAATCAGTCCTGGGATACTCTTTCGAGGTTTTGTCCTATGGCATATAATATTGCCCTAGGAGATCTGATAGGTTGAGCTGTGTGCTCGTAATTAGTCCTAGGATGCTCTTTCGAGGTTTTTCCATGACCACATGTAATATTTCCCTGGGAGATCTTGCCGGTCGTGCTTCGGCACATAAAGGATACTGAGATACTCTTTTGAGGTTTTGTGGGGACCACATGTAATATTTCCCTGGGAGATCTTGCCGGTCGTGCTTCGGCACATAAAGGATCCTGGGAACTCTGTCGATGTTTTGTGGTGGGGGTCAGATGTAAGTTGACCTGGGAGATCTTGGCAGTCGTGCTTCGACACATAAAGGATCCTGGGATACTCTTTCAAGGCATTGTGACGCATGTAATAAGTCCTGAGGATTCCACGGTATGGCCAGTGTTGATGAAGAGCTACAGGAGGTGGGCCTACATCCAACATGAAAAAGGGTTGGCTCTGTAGAAATTCCTATGACGAGGAGAATTCAGAGATAGCCAAGTGATCGATATGTCGAGTACAACAGTAGTGATGATGATGATGCTCCGTGATCCAGTGACGATGATCCAACTCCAGAATTGAAGACTTGTGCCTATATGCATTGATGACTTGTGTCTATATGCATTGATGACTTGTGTTAAGAGAATACCTTCCTAGTTAAGAGGGAGTGTTGATGTATTTGTAACTTCGAAATATATTCACTTGTATATTGTATTTGTACTTTATTGTATCCCCAACGGAGATGTATTATTCCTCCGATTGGAAGTGTCGTCAGTTGTACTTGCAAGTGTCGCAAGTTATATTGTAAGTGTCGTAACTTATACTTGATGGGTTATTAGACCACCATGATGGGGTCGACCCTATATGAGTCATGTGGGTTAAAGGGTTATTAGAACACCCTAGTGGGGTCGGCCTAGCAAGTATTATGTTAAGTAGTTAAGTTGGGGCCGACCTAGTTAGAGTTAAAAGGCAAGTCAAGTTAGTGTATAAATAGAGAGTGTGTCTCTCTCATTTTACACATTCCATTATTCACTCACTTCACATTAGTGAGAGAGAGGAGGAGTGCGCACAAGTGGAGGAGGAGCATGCTGCTGAAGATAACTATCTCTTGGGTTTGATCATGGCGATCCTTGTATTGATGCTTATTCTATCTCTGAGGAAGTTGCGGGGTTTTTCACCTTCTTGGTTTTCCTCGATGAAAAGTTTTGTGTCTCTTGTCTCTTGTATCTTATGCTTGATATGTTGTACATGTTGTTCTTTCAGTTAAGATCCTAGATCAGAATGAATTAAATTATGAAAAACTAACAATTGGTAGCACCTCTTTTCATTCGTCAGTTTATTTTAGTATTTGCGTTGTAAAGATGTTGGCTGTTAAGGCGACGACATCAAAAGTTGTAATTTTAGCCCGGGAAATAAAAATGTGTTCTACCATTTTATATTTGGTGGTCAATTTTACAGTTTTTATTACAGTGACACTGTGTTGCACCGCTTGGGGTTACCAAATATTTGAAATTTTATCCTCGAAAAAAAAGTGGTGCTACCGGTAGCACCACTTTTCGATTCAGGGCTGTTTTTTGGTGGTTTTGACACCTACAAAAAAAGAGAACAATGTTGAGTTCTCATCAAGTTGTATAACTTGTTTATGGCTAACATGTGAGTTGTGAGATGATAGTCACCCAATTGAAGTCTCACATTTTCATAGCACCCCCCGCATTTCATCATGATGCCATTGGGTATCATAATTTTAAAGTTGGGCATTGGGTGGACATAACAATCGATTTCTTTAGCCACTCACATGTGAATAATATTGTGGGTGCTATCACTGTTAACCAAGACTACCACTTTGTGGTTCTTGATGTAACCCAAATTTTTTGAGGTTTGCAGGGATGGAATATTTGATAAATCATGAATAGAGATGAGTCGCTCTTCTGGATGGACATTGGGTTCCACCTCTTCTTGCATGGCAGAATTTTGGCCATCAACCTCAAACTTAGGGGCATATTTCATGACGATGTCTTCAGAATGGGTGGGAGCGGCCACACCAGTTTGAAACAATTTTTGTTCTTTAAATTTATGATGGAGGGCATAATTTTCATCACATTTATAGAAACGTCCACATCTTTATCGGTTTTCCATTTCTGTTATAGACAACATATGTATTTTCAAGGAAGGCGAAGGGATTATACTTGAGGATATGACTTGTGTAGGGCGTGAGTGGGGAATAAAAGAGGGTTTGTTGATTTGTGCATTAATCAATGTCTCTACTTCTAGAGAATTCTAAGATGCCTCCAACCACAAAGCATGATGCAACATTTTGACCCGTGCTCTAATTGTTCAAAGGTTGAGATAAATTTTGCGGTTGAGCTAGTTGGCATAATTTGGTAATCTGACCCCAAATGGTGAGTATCTCTCTCATAAAGGACATAGATAGATTTAACAAACAGACTCCAAGCGTTGTAACTCCCACCCTACGTTTCATCATGTCATTAGTAAGGTTATGGAGGGGGAAGTAATGTTCCATTTGGGTGACACATCCTAATAGGTCATATCCATCAAACTTGTTCATGCCCACTTTAGAAAAATGATGCCATGTGCTATTATCCATGGAAGGTGGTTTATGGTTTTGATGGCCCAAATGGGGTTGCTGGTGGCTAGAAAGTCTTGAGTGAGAAGTGCCTTCCTAGTGTGTCTCATTGTGTTGCTCATACTAGTGGTCTTCTATTTGTATACCATGAGCCATCAGACATGACAACTTCTCATTCAACATGTTATCCAAGTTTTTTAAGGTATATTGAAGCTTCGAATTCAACTTATAATTGAATGTCTAGTCCAAGTTGGATATCTTCTCATCCAAATTCTATGTCTGGTCCAAGTTGGATAGCTTCTCATCCAAATTCTATGTCTGGTCCAAGTTGGATAGCTTCTCATCCAACTTTTGATCCAAGTTTTGAAGTTGTCCACTAAGATTTGTGTATTAATATTTCGGGTGTTCCAACCTATCTGTAGTAGAGTGGTTGGACATATATTCAAAGGTTTTGGCATGAGGTGGTTTAAAGGGATCCACCATGGGTGGGATCCATTGGGTCCTAAGTACAAAGAAGTGTCGAGTGCTATAGCTATATTATATACGTGCGATGTACAACAATAGTACTCAAACCAATATCTCAGGGCACTAACTAAGGAGAATAAATCATGCCCTTAGCCATACTACTCGACTACTTAGGTACTAGAGAGCGATCTCCCGAGTGATGTTCTCGGTTTTCTATAGAAACAAGAGGGACAATTAGTTTATCTAAAGCTGGTTCCATGTATACCTAAGGGAAATCATATGTACCCGAGGATACATGGAAGTGATATTCCATATACATGTGTTGTCTGATGTGGTACTACTCAAAGGGGTACCAACAGAGGTTACAAGGGTGTTTAACAATGTGACTTAGTACCACTTGTATTTTCTATGTGTATGCTTCCCCAACCGTAGGTCTACCCACTTAACGACATATCTATATGTTATTTAAAGATGTTGGAACACACCTCTATTTTTTTTTTAAATTGAGCTCGCTAACCCAAGAAAAATATCTACAATCACTAGAAAATAACTTACTTGTCAAGGTATTGTATGAGGCCGAGATTTTGAAATAAGCACAACTCCTTTTAAAACCCTAATTTAGAGACTGTCTTGAAGCTTTTGTAACTATGAAATTTCTACACTTTTGAGTTTGAAATTTTGTTATGTAGTATCCTAATATGTCTACTCTACAATTCCATGCATTTGTATAATTTGTATGTGCCAAGAAAAGTAGGGATATTTTCCCAAATCTTGCTTATTTTTCTCTTCTCTAAAGAGTGATTGTACAAACTACCACACTTCCAATATTTCAGGTATAAATATAAAATTTGGACCAAAAGTAATATGGTTTGTCTTCTTTCCAATGAAACTAGTGACAAAATAGAATTTTATTGAAAGAAGACAAGTTTCATTGGAAAAACACAAGTTTACTAAGAACACATGTTTAAGTTTAGCTTTTGGACTAGTAAAAAACCCTAATTTAAACATAGTGTATCTCCAAAAGTATAGTGGCCCAGGAGATGAAATTTCGATACAAGTGAACTCCTTATGTCTGTCATGTCCCAAATTTGGCATTGGGTCAAAATGGACTAATAACATTGGCCCTATTCATTAGAGTTTGTCAAATTGATGCTAAAGGTCAAATAATTGCCAAGGAGGAAAATTACTAGTTTCCTAGGTTTGGGGTGGAAGCTTTGGGATTTGGAATAATGGGGATAATAAATGATGTTTGAAAATTAGAATGGAATAAATATTTAATAAAGGAGATAAATAAATATATACAAGTGAAAATCAAAGTGGAATTTGATCATGAAGACACATGGAGGAAGTGGGACCCACATATGGCTAGATTTCCCCACTACACTTGGCATCATTCTCTCACCAATTCGAATTCAAGGTGAATGGTAACATACGTGGGGGAGTCCAAAAGGTATTATTCATGGCATGACTCATCCAAGGTCGAAATATAGAGGAAGAGTAACTCCCATGGAAGAGGAAGAGGCAATTTGGAGCTAGTGAGACACTTGGGCTAGATTCCCTAGCTCTATGACAACAATGATGAAGATGCTATGACACCTATGACACAAATCAGACCTGAAGGATGACATATGACATATATGACATGTCAGGGCTAAAAATAGACTCCAAGAGGGTGCTCAAGGGTGTTAGGGAAGCTAAGATGCTTCCACATGTGATTTGGTGGAAGTGGGAGACTAGGAATTGGTGTACAAGTGGCGTTCTTTGGAATCTCTTCCCAACTTGAGTTGGCATGAGTCTCTTGGAAGGAATTAGACACATGGCGGACATTAGAACTTTATAAATGTAAATAACAAAGAAGGAAATCAGATTTTGATCATTTGTAGAATTTTCAATTGCATTTGTGAAGAGGGGGAGCTAATGGATGACTAGTTTCTTGCCTTAGACAATTTCGAGGGTGAAAGATTCCCATCCAAGTTGGTAATTGGAAAGGCCATTCAGACCTTTCATTTGGATCTTTAATGGAGTATTTATTTGCAGGTGTAAGATACAGGGAAGCTCATGGTTTCTTCTATTGCAGCTCACTCCTTCAACCATTTCCAGTTTTGATGGCATATTCTTGATCCTTGAGGGAGGGCGTTTTTGGTGAGCTATTGTACTCTTTGGGGAAGATTTTAATGCCCCATTTCTTTTGTAATATGAATTAAATACTCTTTTATTAATATCCATAAAGTTTCAGGTCGAAATTCCGAGTAGAAATGTATAAATCTCAATTTTAACGAAAGAACAGTGTCATTTCCCCACTACCTTGTTGTGAATCAATGTAATGCTGATGATTTCAAATGAATGGATGATTCTATGATATCTTTGTGATAAATATACTTCCATGGATGTCTTCTACAAGTTTCATGTACTGTACTTGAGCATTTGAAGCATTTTTACTCAGTTTAGTTGTATTGGGAGGTGAAATAGTGCCATTTCCCCAAGGGTCGAATTGGGGATTTTTGCAGTTGAATGGGAGAGGGTGAGAAAAGTTGTAATAATACATTAATGGTGCATATGAGACTTTAATAACAGAATTAACACATTACATACCTCTGTTCATAAATTTGAGTGGTTTTGGAGGCATTTGGGAAACCATTTTCAGTACTTACCCCAGGGGGATTTGAACCCCAGATTACTAGTAAAATTGCATAATTGGTCCAGAATCTTAAGAGAGTTTGCAGAGGCCTATTTGTGGCCATATGTCATCCATAAAAATCATATTCAATTTCTAATATCATTCATACATCTTCCTTGAATATTTGAAGGCATTTGGAGTCAATTTGAGACCTAGAGACCAATACTAGTCAAAGGAAAATCACTAGTAAAGTTACCTACATTGATCAGAATTGAAAGTGGATTTGCAGAAGTATTTTAAAGGTCCAAAGGAATCCTTGAAACACATATTTATGTTCTAATATCATTCATATACCTTCTCAGAAGATTTGGGATCATTTGGGGCAAATTTGGGACCTAGAGATCAAAACTAGTCAAAGGTCGAACTAGGGAAAAAAAGTGGAAAATTGCAATTTTAATAAAATTCCTAATAAGGGACATTACAGTGGTATCAAAGCATGGTCCTTGCACCTGTGGATTAGGTACATACATTCAAGAATAATTGGCAGCTATGTCTTACTATTATGATGAATCCTATGAGTACAATTCTTATGAGGAATATGCAGATGCTTATGAGCAATATGAAGCAGAATGTGAATGGTACGAGGAAGAGGTGCCATCATGCAACACTTATTACAATTTACAGAAAAATGAAGATTATTCTTATGACTTTAGATCTGATGAATATGAGTGTGTCACACCAACCAAGGATAATTCTATGAGCGAGTTCCAAAGATGGAGAGAAAAATATAAAACCTTTCCCCAACAATATCAAAAATATCAAGAATATCTTGCTTCGAGCAAAAATACACAAAATGCCATGTCTTTTGAGTACTATGCTAAACATGTTTTTTAAAATAGGCCCAAAAATGAAGATGTGGAGTTAGTGAAGAAATGTTTATGCCCTTCTTGTAAAAACCCTTGGAGCGAGTATCATATATGTGTGCATGAAATGATGTCCTCCTTGAGGAGAGCTTTTGAGATTTATTCAAGAAGAGATTCCAAATATACTGATCCTAAGGAAAACAAGGGGGAAAATGCATCAGCTTGCTTTAAGGAGCAAAAGGAAGAGACATCACAAGAGCATGAAGAAGATTCTATTGAAAATATGGAAGATCATTTCGAGACACCTTCTAGCTTAGACATGAACCAAAGAGCATCTACTGATGGATGCTTAAACTATGAAGGAGTACCTACTGATGGGTGCTCACACCTCTATGTTGGTGACATAGAGATCACTTTTGAAAGTGTTTCTACAAGTACAAGTTTCATTAATCATGATAACGAAGACCTTGTAGCAGTTGAAGAAGAACCAAGATCAACTTCCCCATCACCACTTGAGCTTCATGAAGTTGGTCCAAGAAAAAATGAAGAAGATGAGGAGGTTCATTTGCAAGAGCCTCATTTTCTTGAAGGGTCCTTAAATATGAATGAAAAGAAGATCCAAGAGTCCCTCAGCATTCTCCATGACACTCAAGCATTGGTGTCAAACTCTTGTTGGAGAGCTACTTCATTGGAGGAAACATCCTTCCTTGAAGACATGGAGAAGATTCAAAGAGCAATGTGCCACATCAAAGGTAATTTCGTGTCTTTGCTTTTTGATAGAAACCATTTGTTTGAGGTTAATGAATTGTTACATGATGCATACTTGAAGAATAATGTGGATAATCATAAGCTCACAATTCAAAATGAGCAACTTCTTGAAAAGTTGCAAGATACTTGTTTTTCCTCCTATGTTTCAGATTGTCAAATGGTAGATTGTTTGGAGGATTCTCATGACATGGTGGATCATGAGAAATGTGAAAATTTGAATGTTCTTGATGTGTTTGAAGATGAACTTGAAGAGATCCAAACACTTGATGTGGTGGAAGAGGAATTTGAATTGTCTCTTGATGAAGGTTATGCAATTTTTAAAGAAGAGCATGATTCCTCTACATTGGAACCAAACTATGACAAAGAGTTCACACTTTTGAAGGAGCTGCATGATACTACCCATATGAATCCTTCCCATGATGAAACTCCTATACTTTTTGATCATTTTGGTGATTTGGTTCATTCTCCTACATCCTACAATTCCATGTTTTGCAACATTAGTCTCAATGAAGTATGGGTGAAAGGGTTCTTTTTGATGGTGCCACATGAGGAGTATGGAACTCCTAGATTTAATTTTTATGATGATATGGTTGGAGCACATTCTTATTCACATTTGCAGCAGCATCCTTTGTTACTTTATGATGATGCACATCTACATGGATGCACCTATGATATGCATTTGAGTCACTTGAAGACTCATGGTTTTTCTTGCTCAACACTTGATTCATTTGATGTTGGAGGAACTTCATCCAACACTTGGGTGAATAGATTTATGATTGGAGAACATTTTTTTTGTAAGCCACATACTTTGTTATATCTTTATGATGATCACATTCAGGGATGTATGGGTGAGACTTCTTTGAGTCATTTGAAGTCTCCTTGTTTTTTCTGCTCATTATTTGGTTCAGATTTTAGTGGAGATTCTTCATTCACTTCTTGGATGAAAGAATACATGGCTAAATATTTTGATGCATATCACATCATTTTCGAGCAGCTTTATAGGACATGGGATCCTCACATATGTCATTGGAGCAGATTTGATTGGTCACTTGAAGCTTGTATGCACTTGGAAAACGGTGGTCTACTTGCTTGGAGGTATAAGCACTTTCATGATTCTTTGATGAAGCACCTCCTTGATATTAATTTTCATTATGTAGTTATGTACTTTGATGATATATATTTTGTACTCATGATGTTTGGAAGAATGCATACAAGAAAATGGGATCCAGGAATCCTCTTATCTGATGGTATGGGTTGGAGAGCACTCTTAATTGTTCCGGTGCAATACAAGCAATGGGATCCTGGAATAATTTTTGTCTCATTGGTTTCAATTTTTTGGGGGAAACAAGAAGTATGGGAAATGGATTTCCCACTAAATAAAGTGATTTTTATCAAAGTAGTGCAGCAACAAGCAGGGTGGTTCCTCTCTAAAATCTTCATGGAAACTCAAAGATTCAAGGTTGGGCAATTCAATGTCAACTTCAAAGAATTATACAGAAAGCAGGTTCTTCAACACCCATGTTTGAAATTGCTTGAGGACAAGCAATATTGGGAAGGGAGGATTTGTCATGTCCCAAATTTGGCATTGGGTAAAAATGGCCTAATAACATTGGCCCTATTCATTAGAGTTTGTCAAATTGATGCTAAAGGTCAAATAATTGCCAAGGAGGAAAATTACTAGTTTCCTAGGTTTGGGGTGGAAGCTTTGGGATTTGGAATAATGGGGATAATAAATGATGTTTGAACATTAGAATGGCATAAATATTTAATAAAGGAGATAAATAAATATATACAAGTGAAAATCAAAGTGGAATTTTATCATGAAGACACATGGAGGAAGTGGGACCCACATATGGCTAGATTTCCCCACTACACTTGGCATCATTCTCTCACCAATTCGAATTCAAGGTGAATGGTAACATACTTGGGGGAGTCCAAAAGTTATTATTCATGGCATGACTCATCCAAGGTCGAAATATAGAGGAAGAGTAACTCCCATGGAAGAGGAAGAGGCAATTTGGAGCTAGTGAGACACTTGGGCTAGATTCCCTAGCTCTATGACAACAATGATGAAGATGCTATGACACCTATGACACAAATCAGACCTGAAGGCTGACATATGACATATATGACATGTCAGGGCTAAAAATAGACTCCAAGAGGGCGCTCAAGGGTGTTAGGGCAGCTAAGATGCTTCCACATGTGATTTGGTGGAAGTGGGAGACTAGGAATTGGTGTACAAGTGGCGTTCTTTGGAATCTCTTCCCAACTTGAGTTGGCATGAGTCTCTTGGAAGGAATTCGACCCATGGAAGACATTAGAACTTTATAAATGTCAATAAAAAAGAAGGAAAGCAGCTTTTGATCATTTGTAGAATTTGCAATTGCATTTGTGAAGAGGGGGAGCTAGTGGATGACTAGTTTCTTGCCTTAGCCAATTTCAAGGGTGAAAGATTCCCATCCAAGTTGGTAATTGGAAAAGCCATTCAGAACTTTCATTTGGAGATTTAATGGAGTCTTTATTTGCAGGTGTAAGCTATAGGGAAGCTCATGGTTTCTTCTATTGCAGCTCACTCCTTCAACCATTTCCAGTTTTGATGGCATATTCTTGATCCTTGAGGGAGGGCATTTTTTGTGAGCTATTGTACTATTTGGGGAATCTTTAAATGCCCCATTTATTTTGTAATATGAATTAAATACTCTATTATTAATCTCCAGAAATTTTCAGGTCAAAATTCCAAGTAGAAATGTATAAATCTCAATTTTAATGAAAGAACAATGTCATTTCCCCACTACCTTGTTGTGAATCAATGTAATGCTGATGATTTCGAATGAATGGATGATTCTCTGATATATTTGTGATCAATATACTTCCATGGATGTATTCTACAAGTTTCATGTATTGTACTTGAGAATTTGAAGCATTTTTACTCAGTTTAGTTGTATTGGGAGGTGAAATAGTGCCATTTCCCCAAGGGTCGAATTGGGGATTTTTGCAGTTGAATGGGAGAGGGTGAGAACAGTTGTAATAATCCATTAATGGTTCATATGAGACTCTAATAACATACTTAACACATTACATACCTCTGTTCATAAATTTGAGTGGGTTTGGAGGCATTTGGGAAGCCATTTTCAGTACTTACCCCAGGGGGATTTGAACCCCAAATTACTAGTAAAATTGCATAATTGGTCCAGAATATTAAGAGAGTTTGCAGAGGTCTTTTTGTGGCCATATGTCATCCATAAACATCATATTAAAGTTATAATATCATTCATACACCTTCCTTAAAGATTTGAAGGCATTTGGAGTCAATTTGAGACCTAGAGACCAATACTAGTCAAAGGAAAATCACTAGTAAAGTTACCTACATTGATCAGAATTGAAAGAGGATTTGCAGAAGTATTTTAAAAGTCCAAAGGCATCCCTAAAACACATATTTATGTTCTAATATCATTCATATACATTCTCAGAATATTTGGGATCATTTGGGGCAAATTTGGGACCTAGAGATCAAAACTAGTCAAAGGTCGAACTAGGGAAAAAAAGTGGAAAATTACAATTTTAATAAAATTCCTAATAAAGGACATTACAATGTCCTTGATGCAACCTTAAAATTTTAGAACTTGAAATGTCATATGAAAAAAGTAGGAGCGAAAATTCCAAGTTGACCCATTTGAATGATCCAAACCTTTTGGATTAGTCAAAAACCCTAAATTAAATATAGTACAGATCTAAAAGTATAATGACCTAGAAGCTGAAATTTTGGCACACATTACCTACATATGTCTTCGTTGTAAGCTAAAAATTTTAGACCTTGAAAGATCACAAAAATACATTGGGAGAGAAAATTCCAAGATGACTCGTTTGAAGGAGTCAAACCCTATGATTAAAAATTCATCCTCTTTGGACCAACAAATATATCTTATACCACTTATAATATAATTAAATTTATAAATTTAAAGATAATATAGAAAAACACATGAGAGAGTAGATAAAAAAAAATCTTAATATATGAAAGATAAAATAGATAGCTATATTCACTTGCCTCTTCTAGGGGGAAACCTCCAAGAGCAAAGATCAAATGCAATACCAACTCTTGACAATGCATTACATAGCTTACTACTCTCTATATAGTGCTTTAATATCCAAATATGTAACTACTTGTGGTCCCGTATTTAATGAGGGTCAACCACCTAGGGGCCCTTAATCAATAAAGAGGTCCCTTTTACATTAGGTCAATACCCACAATCTATCTAATGGGACTTATGGCCTTGTACAATAATAAAGTAGGGTGGTTCGGGTAGGACCCTAACACATGCACTGCAATTATCATTTCCATACATAGATCCAATTCTATACAATTTAATTGAATGTGCACCAATCTGTACTATATTTAGTAGAATTCTCATTTAAAAAACATTCGAACAATGGCCCTATCATACATCGTACATTCTTTATCGTTTTGTCGGTATATTCTTAGTCGTCATCCACATGATATTTTTTATTATTCGTACACTTCTTATGTATACAATTGACTTGGCCTCCAATTTATATTACCATATGTCTGTACAATTTTCCCCCAAGGTTGCACCACCTCAAAATACTCCTAATCATTTTGCAACTCCACAATAATATTCATAATTTCCATGGCGCTATTAGCTTCATCTTTGTAATGATCGACATTTGTTTACAATTAAGTGGGTTCTGGAAGAAAATAAAAACTCAACCCCAAGATGGTAAACAATGATGAATTGCATGTAGATATTAATTGATTGGGGGATGAGGTCAAAAACTTAAGACACAACACTGATAATGTTGAAAATGACCAAAAGAGTTGGGGGGGGATGACAAGGTTGTGAAAAGAATTGATAAGCTAATAGAGTACTGTAAGAAATGGTGGCAAGAACAAATAAGAATGAGAAACAACAATAAGGGCGAAACAATGAAGATACTTAATGATCGTAGTGAAAGGATTGACCAACTAATTGAAAGGGTAGATGCATTATTTGCACAACCTCTAGTCTACCAAAAACTGCCACCAAGTCCAAAAACTACCAAACAACAATTACTAGAGATATCTAGATAACACGATATATCTAAATAAAATCAAATTTGAGATACCTATATATGATAGATTAGACGATCACATGCCGTGGATTAATAAAATTGAGGGGATTTTTTCTTTCAACCCACTTGATACCAAATTAGAGAATATATTGATGACATCCTTATACTTAAAGGTGATGCTTATAGTTGGTTCACATGGTGGTCCATAAAAACTAGTGGTTTCTCAATTAAGTGGCAATTTTTCACCGAATAGATTCGTAAGAGGTTTCATGGCGATGAAGAAGATGGAACCCATACTAGTTTTTCCTATTTACAACAAATATGGACAATTACTAAATATAACCATGAGTGGGAAGTTAGTAGCAACAAGATTTCCCAATATTACAAATGATCAACTACTAAAATTGTATATTTCAAAGTTAAAACCCATTATCTACAATGAGCTAAGACTATCGAGACCTAAGAACTTGGTTGAAGCTATAAGTATGAAAAAAATGATTGAGAGGAAGTTGATTAGTCAACAAGAGGTATTTTTTGAACTTTCAAAGAAAATAACTAGTTACAATGATACTAAATATCATGTGATGCACCTGCAACAATTAATTAATAAGAATATGTGAAATAGCAGAAATGACAGAACTCAGAATCACTTTTATATTGATCACAGGCCACTTCAAGGGGGAAACCTCCTATGAGCAAGCTCAATACAAATAACTTCACGGTGCCTTCATAGGTCTCAACACACACTTATATACTAAGTCTAGGCGCCAATACTATGGGTCAAAACCATGGGCCACTACAAACTATGGATCAACAATACTACGGGCGACTTACAAAGCATATGTGCCAACAACAATAACATAAACTATTGATCAACAAATACTACGGGACGACTTACAAAGCATATGCGTCCAACAACAATATACTAACAAAGTAAAGACATGGGTTCCTAACATATCACCACTTAGAAAGCGACCAAAGGAAGGAAAAAAATGTCACATATGTGGGCAGAATTGGACTCCAAGCCTATATAGAGGTTGGTATTGATGATTTATTACGGGATACCCATGCCATGGATGGAATGTTTTTAAATTCATTCCAACAAGATGAGCTTGGAACGATGCTAATGTTTCCAATGCCTTCTTCGAAAGCCTAAAATCTGCTTCCACCACCCCTCCATTTGGGCATGGATCAAGGTTTACCCAACTTTGGACAACAATATTGTTGTACAAATTGAAACCAATGTATGGTATTTTAGACACATGTTTCTTGAAACTACTGAGGTAACAAACCATAAATTCCCCATTAAATCTATGATGAAAATATATTTGTTGCATGCTTAATGAAAATGTACATTTATATTTCCCACTAATTGCAGGTTACTCAAACAAAAGGTACTTCCAAGTGATAACATCCTCCCGGACAACTGTGAAGAAACAAAGCAACAACTGAAAAAGTTGGGTGTTGAGTACATATCATAGTACGCTTGTCCAAATGATTGTATGTTATATGGATGTGAATACACAGACAAAGAGATATGTCCTGAATGTGGGCATGACATGTACAAGATTTCAAAAGAAAAGGGTAAGACACATAGCCCTTCTCATAAGATATTGAGGCACATGCCCATAATCCCAAGGATTCAAAGGATTTTTCGTTGCAAAGAATTAGCCATGTTGTAGGGGTGGAATGCTTGGCACACAAGTGACCTTAGAGTTATGCAGATTCCTACATATTCAATAGCCATGAAGCATATGAAGGATACATGGCTTGATAAATTCAAGGATGAAGTATAAAGACTTTGATTTAGCATATCCATGGATGGAGTTAACCTGTATTCCCTCCAAAAAACCAATTATTCTGTTTGGACAATGGTATTGGTCAATAAAAATATCCCTCCATGGTTGTACATGAAGAATGAACATCTTATGTTGGCTCTTATAGTTCTTGGTAGAAGACAAGTGAAGAATATGGATGTCTACCTCCAACCATTGATCGATGAATTCAAGCAATTATGGGAAGGGATACAAGTATACAATGTATCAAGTCCCATCTCGGTGGAGAGGTCTTTTACATTGTATGGAATATGTGCATACACCACAGTTGATTATTTGAGACTAGGAGTTTTTTCTGGTAATCATTTTGATTGATTTGCTTATATCCGTAATGTTATTTAACAAACTTAATTTGGTACAATTGGATTCTTTGGAGCTAATTTGTTCCATATACAATAACACTGTAGGTTTGGTAACAAAAGGGTATCATGGATCTAAATATTGTGGACCTTCAATAAAGAAGGGGGTCTAACCACCTATGAAAGCTGATGTACGATTGAGTGTTCCGATGAAGACATGTAACACTTTTTGGAAAGACATAGGAATGGATTGTCTAAAACACGACCTCGATCAAGGTTTATTTAATCTTTCGATCGAGCTTTTAAAATATCAATCAAGGGTTTAAATAAGCCCTCGATCGATGGTGCAAAAGCTTAGGTTAGGAAATAGCTCTATAGAGCCATTTAATCGAGCTATTATAGCATAATGCACATTATAAACATATAAACATATAATAGCTCGATCAGGCTATTTAAACTAATATTATTTTTTTAATAAAATAAATTTTCATTTAAAATAAATTTCAAATACGCTTTAGGTTTAAATAAATTTTATGGACAAATATTTGAGATTGCTATATTCTTGATATTCTTGTTTAGCATAGAATTAATTATATGTATATTCATTTTTTTTGTAAGTCTCGTACCCACAAAGTTTAGAATCGTTCACCTTACATAAGGAGTGTCTTAACAATACACCCATTCCGCCTATTCTAGGCCCTATGGGATGATTATGTGTATATTCATATTAATAATACATAATATATAAAAACCATATTTCAAATATTTTGGAATCACTCTAATGTGGTTTATGGCCCATGGTTTTTGTAACCCATGGTATTTGATGCAATGTGATAGCATGGGAAAATTTACCACGAGTTACCAAAACCATGGGCCATAAATCACGTTAAGCATGGATTCAAAAAGATTTGAAATAGCCATGGTTACTAAAATTATGTGAATTTCCACCCTAATGGTCAACAAAAGGGGTGACAGCCCAAACCAAGGGTGTTTAGCAACCCTCATTTGTTTGAATAGCTGGACCCGAAGGCGATCTAAACTTAATTATAATCTGACTAATAATAATTAAAAAGAAAAATAAATGAAACTAATTACATAAAAGTACAGTTTATACAAATCTACAAGGAGTTTCCCGACAAGTCGTGGGGAATAAATGATGTTTAAATAAAAAATAGTAAATGAGAAATTTAAACAAAAGATATGAACTTTTTGTATATTTTTTGTTTTTTTCTATTTATATTTCAAACTGTAACTAAAAGCAGAACTCAAAAACTATAAACACAACTAAAAGAAATCGAAACAAATTTAATATATATCACATACTATTTCTTGGCCAAGTATTTATTTCCATAATTTATAACTTGAAAGTTAACAACATCTCATCCGTTTCCCAAATCTCAGTTGAAGAGAATTCACCAATAAGTAGAAAAGTTAAATGAGATCAAATAAACTTCAGATCTATGCTCAGGCAAGCAGAATCTTAGTAAAAACTTAACCTAATAGTGATCTTGATTTGTGAGTAATGCAGGTTATAATTATCTTTTGGATTTAAATTCTGCATAAAGAATACCCGCAACAACCCCTAGTCAACAGAGTGCACTCTAATTTATTAAGTGTAAAATCACAAAGTATGTAACTGAGAAAAACTTATCCTAATTTCTTGTATATTTCAATCAGTCAAGAAATGCATAAGTCCTACGTGATGCATAATTCAAATCAAGATAAAAACAATGAATTAGTGCCAACCCCTTAGCGTAAATTTGTAACCATTCAAAGGGAAAGTGGCAGTTTAACTTTGTAGCCAAATAGGAAACTCAGTCACAACATTTAGTTACAAAATCCAGAAAAATAATAACAACAATAGATCAACATTATATTTCAGATCTACCTCTACTTGAAGAAATTATCATACACATAAACCTAATAATATATATGCATGGTAAAACTTGTGTTAATATTTCTCCAAAAAAATGGTATACACCAAGTTCCAAAAAGAAGTCCCCTTTTCTTAATTTTCATCAACCTATTTATAGTTTAGAGAGATGATTTACAATCCCCAAAGGTATGGGAGAATGATCATGAAGATAGGATCTAGAGAATCCATATAACAATTGTTCATACATTTTAACCAAAAATAGACATGACAATCATATCAAAATCCATTTCAATCACATTGATATAGAACAACATCCATCTCTCAACTTGGACGATAACCAATGGGTTGTTTAACTTCTTATCGATCTTTCGCCTTTTAATCTTCCATTTATGAATCATATATACTTCCTCCCCACAGAAAAACATAAATACCATCCTAAGTCAAAACAAATAGAAAATAATCAATATTAATAAAGAATGAAATGAAATGACTGCATAATTTTAATTCTGCAGCTATTTCTTACTCACACAAATTTGAACATATTTAATGAAAATAGCACTACTTTATACAAATAAAACGATTTACCTGATAAGACTATATACAAACAAAAAGAAAAAAACAGAATTAAAACTCATTTGCAAATTCTTGTAGGAGTTGACTGATCTCTTGAGAGGTAAATGTTAACTCTAGGCGTGTGAATAGAGGATCGATCACAGACGACAGAAAGATCTTGTTTAAGATGATCAATTTGATCTTGATGCTGCTCAATAAGAAGACCTCTAGTTTTAACCAATTTATGTATTTTGTTTTTGTAAGACTGGATTTGTTCAGTCAGAACCTCGTTTCTAGCAACATAACAAGTCATAACATACTTGCAGCGTTTACAACTCATGGGAGAAAAATTAAAATGAGCCTTATCCACATCAGGAATTTTTGCTAACCTCTCACAAAAGGATTCGAATTTTCCCAAAGCATTTTGAATGTCAGGGGAAGACTGAACACCTGGAGGTAATTTAAATTCATGATTTTTCCTGAGGCTTAGCATGAGGTTTTTGCACTTCCGGTTTAGCTAATTTTTCAGACTACTCGAGTTCATGCGAGAAAGAATCATGGATTATTTCTTACCTGCAATGTTTCCAATCTGAAACCTGTAAGTTTCAGAAAAAGACCCAGATGTTTGAGTTGCATCGTGACCAAACCTAGGAAACTGAGGCCATCTACCTGTTCGCTATACGATTTGACCAATGAATTCATGGCGTTTGAAGTGTAGGCATAGCCAACATATTTCCTGGGACTCTCGCTGCATAGGGAGTTAATTTCACATTGTCCTTTTCCCAGGATTCGCTAGGCAAATGGGATGACTTCTAAGAATCCTAGTGACCTTCATTTGTCTAGAAGTCTGGTCCAATATATATTCAAGAGTTTCCGGAAGTAGGGATTCTGTCCAAAGCAGACGAGGTTAACACAGGTTGTCCAAAACCCTCTTTCTCGGGAACATAAATTGATGATTGAGAATCCACAATAGGACCAAGACTATGAGGGATATCATGCTCCACCTATGATGGATTATTGTTTTTAAGAGGAAGGGTACGAACATGTTGCAGCCGCAACTTCATCCCCAAAATTTGCATAAAATTTCGAGGCCCTCTTTTATATTTTTTATTTACTAAGGCTTTCTTGGTTTCTATCTTCCTTGTTTTGCTTTCTTCTTAGAAATTTTTGAACTTAGAATAGTTTTTCAAGTTTTTGTTTTGGAACAAGTTTTGATTTTTCCCCGAAACAGTAGGAAAAAAAAGAAAAAAAGAACAAGTTTTTTATCGGAGCATAATTGAATTTTGGGCCGAAATTGTCGATTTTTTGTTTTTGAGATCAGAGCAGAATTGGGTTTTGCACCGAAACAGTCGGAACAAAACAAGCTATGACTCCAAAAGAATCGATGTAAAATGGTTTTTTGCGCCGATATTTGGTCCCTCGAATTTACGTTTCTCCACCGATAAAAGGCCCGTTCTGAAAGGAAGTCAATGATTGGAAATATTTTGCTTCTGAAATTAGTCCGGCGTTAAAGGATCTTTTCTCCGAAGTTGACTGAGGAAAAAGAGATCGACGTCAAAATCAATTTTGATCCAAAATAGCTCGACACTAAACTCAGTTTTGACCCAAAATGGGCCCGGTGTAAAAAGGGATTTTGATCCGAAACAACCCGATGCCAAATTTCGTTTTGCTCTGAGATAGGGGATTGACATTTAAGTCAATTTTGAACCGAATTGGACCTGGGGTTAAACCATGTTTTGATCCGAAATAATATCGGCGTTTAAAGTATTTCTTAGCTGAAACTGACCTTTTTGGGTGCCGATAAAGGTTGAACTTTAAATTCCGTTTTTAATAGGCCGTCAAGAGGGTAAATGCGCATTTAATACTAGGGTTAACCCCATTGATTTAAAAGGGAGAGCGTTTGATTTTGTTTCACATATTACACATTTGCAAAACGTTGTTTGGTCAAAAGGATAGCAAATCTCTGCATTGAAGACGAGCTCAAAGACACTTGGATTCTTCATATTGCAGGCCGCCAACTCATTAGCACACCGCCAGGTAGGTTTTTCCTGCATCCAATAATTGTTTCACACCTGTTTGTGTAAAAACATGGAGTTTAAAAGATGATAGAAAACAAGTTTAACCATCGTTTCACGCTCTATTTTTTGTTCTTTCGATCCCTGGAACTAGTTGATAATTATGAATAAATAAGGAGGGCGTGAGCCCAAGACCTATATAGGTTTATCGTTAGACATGGTATAACCCTAGGTGCCTCGGCATTAAATGCGTGTAGGGTTTGGAAAACGCCTCCGGGCTTGAGACTCTACTCAATCTGGGGAGCCGCGTTTTTGAACAAAGGATTGGATATTTTTTCGGATTTTTTTACACATTTTTTTTTCTCTTTCGATTCTTTCAAGTGCATACATTTATGAGAAAAGGCGTGGTTTGTTTTTTCAAAGAGATTGTTTGCTTAACGAAAATCGAAACCATGACTTAATATCTTTTAACCCTAGGTTCCTCGGGTGTTAAATCTGTGTCGTTTGGGGGAAAAATACATCGTAAACCCTCAACGAAAGAATATTTGTCAACAAGTTCTGAACTAAAACTCTCTATCTTGAACCCTAAGAATGATTTAATTTGAAGCTTAGCCCGAAAATATCACTGTGAGAAGTGTTGTTTGTCTCGAACATGAGTTTAATATGGTCATTGGTTAAATAAAATTTGTAAACCTGTCTTATATATTTTCTTACAAACAATGCATATTGGATAGGTTATTACATTTTCAGTTTGTTGCTTAGGAAAAATAACAATGTTCTATTTGACATTCTATTTATACACAAACAATGCATATTGGATAGGTTATTACATTTTCAGTTTGTTGCTTAGGAAAAATAACAATGTTCTATTTGACATTCTATTTATACACTAACATTGTTTGATCACAGGATTCAGAAAGATATACTTGATCCACCCAATTGGGCTAAGGAAGGTAGTCTTCTATTATCTCTAGAATATCTCCCTCAAGCTTAAAAGAGAGAAATGCCAATAACCCCAATACAATATAGCAATACTTGTGAATATGTATAGATCATGATGAGTGATGTGACTCCCTTGAATCTATTATATACTAAGAGATGAGGAGGAATTACTCTCACATATTACATGTGGGATAATATAATTCTCCATAATAACATCTCTTTCTATAATAATGAATATCAAGAGTATATTTTACTATAATGAATATGGAATATAATGTATTACTCTTTTACATAAGATTGTGGATATCTTCCGACATAATATAAAGACATTATTACCTTCCAAGGAATATAAAATATTCCAACACTCCCCCTTAATAATGGTTGGGAGAAAATATCACTAACAAATGAAGGAAGGAGTCATTACTGCTCCCCTTGATGACAACTTCCCTCATCCCAAGTAAGGAACGGAGATGCACATACTTCGTTGCTGCTAAGGATTTGGTGAAGATATCATCTGCTTGCTTCTCTGTAGGACAATACTCAAGAGAAAGAACACCATTTGCAATGAGACCTCGAATGTAATGAGCATCAAGATGGAGATGCTTTGTCTTGGAGTGATATACCGGATTATAAGCAAGCCGAATTGCACCCTGATTGTCACACTTCAATAGAGTGGACGATTTCAGAACCAGACCAAGCTCAGTGGGAACGTGCTGTAACCAAATTGCTTCTTTCGCTGCTCTATACTCTACTTCACACGAAGATAAAGAAATAGTCTTCACCTTTTTGCTGGACCAAAAAATCGGACCTGAGCCAAGTTGAAATATATAACCAGCAGTTGACCGTCGATCAGAACTGTCACCTTCCCAATCAGAATATGTATAACCAAAAAGTGAAAATGTAGTACTGCTCAAATAAAAAACACCATAGTACAATGTCCCCTGTAAATATCTCAGAATTTTTTTTGCTACTTGCCAATGACTTTCATGAGGTTGCTGCATGAATCGTGAAACCATATTGACGACAAAAGAGAGATCCGGTTTGCTATGAGTTAAATATATCAAATTGTTGACTAGATGACGATAAAGAGTAGCATAAAAAAGAGGAGTAGTACACTCAACAATTAAATTTACACCAGACTGAAAAGGCGTAGGAGTAGGTTTACAATCACTCATGTCGAAACGAGCCAATAAATCTGTAGCATACTTCAGTTGAGAGAGAAAAATACCATCTTTGATGCAGGAGCATCCTGCTCTCCATCTAAGTTTAAGGTTCATATTTTGATCAGACCTAGAAGGGGTCTTCATCTTATGAATTAATAGTCCTTAGACTATTACAATGTAAATAAACAATGTAAATAAACCTATGTTTTACATGCTTCTAGATGGATGATGAGTCATTTAGGTAAGTCACTAGGTGAATGAATCAGTCATAGAGTCAAAGTGTGAGTCATGTAGTTAAGCCTTATATAATGGTAGCGAGTCATAGAATAAGTTTGGAAGCTTGCTAGAATTAGATTACAGTTGCTGTAAGTTAGGAAATGGTTGAGTGTATTATGGATCTGAATCAGAATGATTCATAAATCCTATTGTATATATATATGTAAGCCTACGAGGTAAGGGTAGAGTGTGTAGGAGATAGGAGTAGTAGAGGCAGAGTCAAGTAAGGCCAATCAAAGATGTATCAGGCCTAAGGAGTTCAGAACATAGGTTTTGAAACAATCATGAATGTACAGTTTCATTGCGTGAATGAAGAAATCCTATTTCGGCCTTCTGAGAGCGAGAGAAGACAAAGATTGATTGATCAATTCTCCGATCAATCGAAGGAAGAATTAGATTAACAACCAATTGAAGATTTTGTGAATGGAATATGTTTCAGAATAACTTGTTGCGGGTTTCTTGATCAACGATCGATCACTGCAAGGATCGATGATAAACAAATCCTACATACATGATGATGTGGAAGGTTAGGATCGTGGTAGAACCAGATCTATGACTGAGAATGAACTTCGTTGAGTAAAAGAGCGCAGAGGATAAAAGAGAAGCTCAGTGACGAAATTAGAAAGTGCTCATTGCAAAGGATATCGAGATCAACAGATGAGGTTGATCATCGGGCAGATCAATAGCCATGAGTTACTTCGCTGGGAGAACTAGCGCGGATAAAACAAATCCTGATGTGTGGGTAAAGTTAATCAAATCTGCTTTATGTTGTTTGAGATCCACCGTCGATCTAGATCCAACATTTGTCAGTCATTTCACTGAGTCAACTAGCGGGTGAGTTAATAGTAGAGGCTGGATGTGAAATTTTTATGTAGTCCAATTCACCAAAGGCTTGGAGTCCGCTCTTTATTGAGCGCTGCCTAGGACATTGGCTGGGTAGGTGTGATTTAGTGGTTCTGCTAAATATAGAGCCGGACTAAATCATGTATCAGTCTATCTAAAGACTGCATACAAGGGGGCCTGGAATCAGTTTGGTATCAGAGCAACCAAATTTAGTTTTGTTGATACTAGTTTTGGTATCAGAGCAGAAGAACAAGCATTCTGTGTGAGGATTATCAGAGCCAAGAGGTAAATCAATTTTTGATTTTCAATTTATTTAAAAATTGAAGACTAACAACTGTATTGAGAAGGTTAGTCAGGTAAGAGTATTCAAAATTGATTTAAATGGAAGACAGAGAATGTGTGATTTAAATTGATGGTAGCACAAGAGAGTACAGAAGAAATCCTTTGAAGGATTTAGGTGAAGAACTGTAATTATTCTTGAACAACTGATGGAAACAGTAAGAAAATTGTCCATTAGAAGGGAGATAAGATCAGGAAGAGGATCTTTGGAGGTATGAGATTATCATTTTATGATAAATATGGCTTTTATGATTGTTGACAGATTGTAGCAGTAACAACTGGAAGAATTGTGCTCAAGAACAATTATGTTCTTGATGAAGAAGAATGATAAGGTCTTGGTACATATCTTATAGGAAATTGATGTGATATTTAATGTTGATTATGGTGATATGAAGTTCATGTTGTAGATAACAGGTATCTTGGATAACTGTGAGAGAACAAGTTTTGTTCCTTAAGAAGAAGATATTTTGAAGATAGCAACGGAGATACTTTTCAACCAACTGTACAAGTGAAAAGTTTGAAGGTATGGACTAATTAATGTTTGTATTTTAACTTTGGTTATAAGAATTTGTTTGAAACAAACATGAAAGGTTTGATATAAGCAAGTGGCATCTAGAGGAGATATACCAAGGATAAATGTATTCTTGATAAAGAGTTTGTGAACTCTTAGATGAAAAGGAAACAGTGGCAGAACCCAAGAAATCCAACAGAGGTTGGGCAAGAGGGGACTAGTACATGTTCTCAAAAGAGGAGTGGACCTGCAGAAGCCAAGAAGAGAAAAGGAGATGCTCAAAAGGTTCTAGTGAGAGGACCAAAGATACCAAAAGGAAAGGCTCAAGGAGAGATAGCTTGTTGAGGTATAGTAGCAGGTATAGAGACTTGCTGAAGGTGAAGGCTTGGTTACAGTCCACAAGTGAACATGATGAATTTCACAAAAGAGGAGAAGGAGACAGAAGCAATGACTACTGAAGGTCATTGCAGGGGTTCAGAGAAAATCCATGGTAAGAGAAATAGGAAAGAGAGTCAAGAAGGATGTAGCAAAGAATTGCTAGAGTTAGCAAGAGACATTTTGTGCTTTGAGAAGCATATGCAAGCAGTTGCTGAAGAAGAGAACCAGAGGTATGGTTGGGTCATGAAAAGGGAGGTGAGATGGCATTCACTATAGGTGAATCTACAACAAAAGATGTTTGCTGAATTGAAGAAAGAACTCAGAGAAGTTGAATCTGAGATGGAGGTATCATATTGTGAACCTGAACAAAGTCCTTTGCTTGGAGAGGATGATGAAGCAGAAAAAGAGAAACCAATTGAGAGTCTGATAAATTCTATAAGGAGTACAAATCAAGTTATGGAGGAGATGACTGTGAGGCCAAATGAGACCAAAAGGTCTTATGTTTTTGAGACTGATGATTTTTTTGTGATTATAGGTTTTGTTGTAGATGATGGGAAGTCTTTTGAAACTGTCTTAAAATTTGATGAAGTCAATATGATGAAGAAAGTCTCTCAAATGAGGAAAGGTCTGAAGTATTGCAGCAAAAGGAACTCATTGATGAGTTACTTGATGAAGGAGCACAGTCAATTGGAGATGATTTGAAGATGAAGGAAGAAAAAAAATGTATAAAGACATCTCTACAAGGAAGGATCAAAATTATATCCTGGTGAAGGAGAAAGTTGAACAGTCACCTTGGATTGTCATGAAGTCTGAAGAAAAAGAAGATATGACAGCAGGACATCATTCTGTTGTAACAAGAAATGAAATATTATCCTATGAATATTGTATGCAGCCTGTAGCTCAGACTATTGAAGAAATTGATGATGGTGAAAGCTTGATCTAGTGCTCAGACCAACACAACAGGAGGATTCCAGAGGAAATATCAACAGGGACTTCAAAGTCGCATGTTATTGCAAGTAATTATTTGTGTGTGACTGTAGGTATTAAAGGACACTTAAATGATGTGTCTATGCAAGTTGTGAAGCATAGGATGGATGCTTTGATAAATAAAGGAGTAACATGTGATGAACCTTGTGAGGTTGTATCAGTGATACAAGACGATGCCTTATTGTCTCAAGGAGGTAATCAGTACCTAGAAGAATTTGTTGTTGCTACTGAAGATAAAGAAAATATTTCTAACCTCAGAAAATATGATGAAGAGTTAGAGATGCTGGAAGATTGGTTGATCAATCCAAGGGTTGATAAAGATGATTGCTTTGTGTATACAAGCATAGAAATGTTTAGTGACAACATTGAAGAGGAGAAGGTGGGAGCTCAAGGCATTGAATTTTTTTGTAATGATATGATTTTGTTATAGCAGTCAAGAGAAGTGGCTTACCCACATAATTTTGTGGAGTCTCTTGCAATACCTTATAATTGGGGTATGATTGGAAGTGAGAGGAGAGATCCTGAAGATATGAGGATACAACAAATAGTGACCAACAACAAAACGACAAAATACAAACAGGGTAAGCAGGTGTACCATCCAAAGGATAGATTGGACATGGAGATTGAAGAACTAAGGGTGCTAATGGTGAAGGTGTATTAGAGAAAGCAGGAGGAAAGAATGAATATTTACATCAGTAGAGAAAATAGACAAAACAGTAACAGAAGACAGAAGAAGATTGTAGAAGCAAAGCTAGTGGAGCATTGCAACAAAAAATTTGGAAACCAGGAGAGCTGAAGATGATAAAGACATAACAACATGATGACATGAATGACTAGCTACAAAACAAAGTTTGGGATCCAGGCATATTGAAGACTGAAGATTATGACCAGGAGGTCATATTTTCTTTCTTCCTGGGGAGTCTGATGCAACAACATCCTGCTCTCCATATAAGTTCAAGTTTCATATTTTGATTAGACCTACAAGGGGTCTTCATCTTCTGAATTAATAGTCCTTAGAATATTACATTGTAAATAAACCTATGTTTTATATGCTTCTAGATGGATGATGAGTCATTTAGGTGAGTCACTAGGTGAATGAATCAGTCATAGACTCAAAGTGTGAGTCATGTAGTTAGGCCTTATCTAATGGAAGCGAGTAATAGAATAAGTTTGGAAGCTTGCTAGAATTAGATTATAGTTGCTGTAAGTTAGGAAATGGTTGAGTGTATTATGGATCTGAATCAAAATGATTCATAAATCCTATTGTATATATATATGTAAGCCTACGAGGTAAGGGTAGAGTGTGTAGGAGATAGGAGTAGTAGAGGCAGAGACATAGAGGTCAATAAGGCCTGTAGGCATCAAGCAAAGCCAATCAAAGATGTATTAGGCCTAAGGAGATTAGAAACAGGTTCTGAAACAATCATGAATGAACAGTTTCATTGTGTGAATGAAGAAATCCTATTTTGGCCTTCTGAGAGCGAGAGAAGACAGAGATCGATTGATCAATTCTCTGATCAATCGAAGGAAGAATTAGATTAAAAACCAATTGAATATTTCGTGAATGGAATATGTTTCAGAATAACTTGTTGCAGGTTTCTGGATCAATCATCGATCACTACAAGGATTGATGCTAAACAAAGCCTACGAATGTGCTGATGTGGAATGTTAGGATCGTGGTAGAACTAGATCTACGTATGAGAATGAAATTCACTGAGTAAAAGAGCGCAGAGGATAAAAGAGAAGCTTGATGGCGAAATTAGAAAGTGATCGTTGCAAAGGAGATTGAGATCAACAGATGAGGTTGATCATCGGGAAGATCAACGGTCGTGAGTTACTTCACTGGGAGAACTAGCGTGGATAAAACAAATCCTGATGTGCACATAAAGTTAATCAAATCCACTTTATGTTGTTTGAGATCCATCATCGATCCAGATCCAACAGTTGTTATTCATTTAGCTGACTCAACTAGAGGGTGAGTTAATAGCAGAGGCTGGATGTGAAATTTTTATGTAGTCCAATTCACCAAAGGCTTGGAGTCCGCTATTTATTGAGCGCTACTTGGGACATTGACCGAGTAGGTGAGATTTAGCAGTTCTACTAAATATAGATCCGTGCTAAATCATGTATCAGTATATCTAAATACTGCATATAAGGGGGCCTGGCATCAATCTTCCAGATGCCAAATTTGAAGACCCATGAAATAGTGCAATATACCAAGATCAGTCATTTCAAACTACTTTTGAATATCACTTTTCATATTTTGAACTAAAACAAGTTGGTTTCCAGTGATTGTTGGCTTAAGTATTGATCTAGAGGTTTCCAATATAGACCCAGGTTCTTTAGCTGTTCGAGGAACCAACAAAACCCCTTCTCACCAGCCCTTTCGGCAACACCTTGCGAACAGGATGAGGTCTCACCCGAGGTGTAGCTATAGGGGCACTGCAGAATCAGGTTTCCACAATGGTGTGATGAGTTGTTCGGATGGGAATACTGCCCAACGCACTATCAGACCTGCGCTGCAAGCTGAGGGCTGCGCGATGATAGACTGCATTGCGGTCCACACTTCCAAGAACTAACCACTTGCGCAACCAGCGCACCCAATGTTGCGTGGTTCAGGCAGGATACAATTCATAGGACATCGCAACAGAGTTATACGCTTCCTCTTCCATGTTGGGTATGTTATATCTCTTCACATGGTCGCTGCGTGTACAACACGATCCCTACGGCACCTTCGATTCGCCTGCGCCGGGCGCGTCCGGAGGGGGGGGGTTTAGAGGGGGGGGGTAGCCCGACAGGGCCCACCCCCTTCGTTTCGGACCGTTAGGTTCCGAAACGACACGGAGGGGGCCGTTAGGCCCCCGGAGTCCGCGCGGAGCGCAAAATTTTTTGGGTTGTTTTTGCTTTTTCGCGATTTTCGACCCATTGTACTCTATCTAATTCCGGTAAAAGGAATTAGGGTTGTAACCTAATTCGGGTAAACGAATTAGGGTTTTAGATGCTGCAGAATACCATTTATTGTATTGTACATGTAAAAAAAAAAAACATATAATGAGAAAGGAGCTATGCGGCTCTAAGTTTTGCTGGTTTTTTCCCGGTTAAGGGTTTCCAGGTGAAAATCTCTGTGTAATGTGTGTGCCATTGTGTATTTTCTGTAAATGCTTAAGAATCGATATATGTTTGTACTTCACTGTTAAGGTTTAAAACTTACATTTGGTATCAGAGCAATTTTGGGTTCAGAGGGACGCCTTTGTTTCCAGGGGTTTGGCTCGATCTTGGATTTGTGATAAACCTGGTTTCAGTGGGAGCTTTGCAGCGGTGATTTATTCTTTGTTTAAAGAATGGCGAGCAGTTCTAGATTCGAGATTGAGAAATTTAATGGTCATAGCTTTGAGCTATGGAAGCTCAAGATGGAAGATCTTCTGGTAGATAGAGAACAATGGATCGCAGTAGATCCAGGTACCATGCCCTCTGGTGCGGTAAAAGAAGAATGGGAAAAGCTGGAAAGGAAAGCAAGGAGCACTATTCGTCTTTGCCTTGCAGATTCGGTATTGGTGAACGTATCTGGAGAAGACACTGCAAAGAAGCTATGGGATAAACTGGGAAGTCTGTATCAGTCAAAGTCCCTGGTAAATAAGTTATTTCTGCGAAAGAAATTGTACCTTCTGAGGATGACTGATGGAGACTCTGTTTCAGAGCATCTAAACGCCTTCAATACTCTGGTAAGTCAGTTGACATCTGTTGGTATTAAACTTGATGATGATGAAAAGTGTATTAGTCTGTTGTGCTCTTTGCCAGATTCATGGGATAATCTGGTCATAGCTATTGGGAGTAATGCAACCACACTAAACTTCGATGATGTGGTTGCATCCCTACTATCGGAGGAAATGAGGCGGAAATCCATAGATAGTTCAGCCAAGGATGCCTTATTTGTAAGAGGTCGCCCTGGAGACAGATCTAAAAATAAGTCTTCAGGTGGTAGATCTAAATCTAGAGGGAGATCTAAATCTCCAGGACCTTCTGTAAGAAAATGCTGGAAGTGCGGAAAAGCTGGGCATTACAAGAAGGATTGTAAATCGAAAATTACTGATAAAAGTAGAGGACCTAATGACGCTCCATCCGCAGATGGGAAAGAATCTACAGAGGAAGGAGGAGATGTGTATCTGGCATCTTCAAGTACACATGCAGAGCATGATTCGTGGTTGATTGACTCAGGTGCGTCTTATCATATGACTCCCCACAGGGAGTGGTTTTCTGATTACGAAAAGTATGATGGAGGAGATGTATTTCTGGGAGACAACTCGGTAGCGAAAATCATAGGTCGAGGAAAGGTCAAGCTACTGCTCAAAGATGGAAGGGTTAAAACTCTTCCCGGGGTTCTGCACATTCCAAAGTTGGCTAGAAACCTTATATCTGTAAGTAAAATGGATGATGCAGGTGTGAAAACTCTATTTGAAAAGAACACATGCAAAATGGTTCGAGAGTCATTGGTGTTGATGAGGGGAGTTCGGATTGGAACTCTATACAAGTTGTTGGGAAGCACCTTCAAAAATGGATGTAACAGCACTATTGTTTCTGAGGGTAAAAATGAAGGAGACAGAGTCCTTACTGTCTCTAGTGAGAAGACATCGCTATGGCATCGAAGGCTGGGACATATTGGAGAAAAGGGTCTTCGACTATTACAAGGTAAAAGTATGGCTGAAGGCATGTCTGATTTCACATTAGATTTTGATTTCTGTGAACATTGCTTATATGGTAAACAGAATCGAGTAAGATTCTCATCTGGTGTTGTAAGAGCTAAAGGAATCTTAGAGTTAATACACAGTGATGTTTTTGGACCTGTGCCTGTTCCATCACTTGGTAAATCTGTGTATTATGTTTCATTTATAGATGATTTCTCAAGGAAAACTTGGATTTATTTCCTGCGTAAGAAATCTGAGGTTTTTAATAGATTCAAAGAATTTAAGGCTCTTGTAGAGAATCAAACTGAGAAGAAAATAAAAGTACTCAGAACAGATAACGGTGGAGAATTCTGTGAAAGTGAATTTGAGGAGTTCTGTAAAACGTGTGGAATAGCAAGGCAAAAGACTACTCCATACACACCTCAACAGAATGGGGTTGCAGAAAGGATGAACAGGACATTGATGGAAAAGGCAAGGAGTATGCTCAGTGGTGCAGGGCTAGCACAACAATTCTGGGCAGAAGCTGTTGACACTGCGTGTTACCTAGTGAATAGGACACCCACATCAGCGTTGGTTGACAAGACACCTCATGAGGTTTGGACTGGTAAGAAACCCTCTCTCTCTCATCTCAGAGTGTTTGGGTGTGATGCTTTTGTACATGTTCCAAAGGAGAAAAGGAGCAAGTTGGATAATAAGGCGGAAAAATGTATCTTCATTGGTTACAAGGATGGAGTGAAAGGTTACAAGCTGTGGAACCTAGTAAAAAGGCAAACAGTTTACAGTCGAGATGTGATCTTCAGAGAAGTTGAAAGCACTTCCAGGATTGAGGATGTACCAAAGGAAAAGGATTCAGAGAAGCTACACTTTGATATCAAGGATGAAAGAGGTGACTCTTTTGAGGAACCAGATTCGTCTGAATCAGATGAGGAGGCAGAATCGTCTGAATCAGATGAAGAGGCGGATCCACAGACTCCGGTATTGAGGAGATCTGACCGAGAAAGAAGGCAAGTTGAAAGGTACAGTCCCCCTGATTTTCGTTCTAATTTTGTGTTATCTATTACTGATGATGATCCTAGAACTGCTAAAGAGGCAATGGATTCAGAAGATAGTAAACTATGGAAGAAGGCCATGATAGAAGAAATGGATGCCTTGGACAAAAATGAGGCATGGGATCTGGTTGAGTTGCCAGAAGGAAGAAAGCCTATTGGAAGCAAATGGGTATTCAAGAAGAAGTTAAATGCAGCAGGTAAAGTGGAGAAGTACAAGGCTCGACTAGTTGCGAAAGGTTACTCCCAAATTGAGGGCATCGATTTTGGTGAGATTTTTTCACCTGTTGCAAAATTGACTTCTATTAGATTCCTTTTATCTATTTCTGCTGCTTTTGATCTTGAAGTAGAACAGATGGATGTAAAGACGGCTTTCCTACATGGAAATCTTAATGAAGAGATCTATATGAAGCAACCAGAACGGTTTGTGGTGAAAGGAAGAAAGGAGCTTGTCTGTAAGCTGAAAAAGTCTCTCTACGGTTTGAAACAATCTCCCAGAATGTGGTATCAAAAATTTGATACTTATATACTGGGACTTGGTTTCTCAAGAAGCAAAGCTGATCACTGTGTTTATTTTAAGCTAATTGGTGATCATTTTATTTATGTAATATTGTATGTTGATGATATGTTGCTAATTGGAAACAACAAAGAAATCATCAAGGATGTCAAGAATCAGCTGTCATCTGAATTTGACATGAAAGATCTTGGTGCTGCAAATTTCATTTTGGGCATGGAAATAAAAAGAGATCGTGAAAACAGGAAACTCTGGTTAAATCAGAGGAAATATGTTGAAACGATATTGAAGAGATTTAATATGCAGGAAAGCAAACCAGTGAAGGTGCCCATTCCTGTAGGTGTAAGGTTATCTGCAGAACAGTGTCCCACTACACAAGAAGAGGTAGAGGACATGTCTCATGTTCCATATGCTAGTGCAGTTGGCAGTCTGATGTATGCCATGGTCTGTACTAGACCAGATATAGCCCATGCAGTGGGAGTTTTGAGTAGATACATGTCAAAACCAGGAAAGGAACATTGGACTGCAGTAAAAAGGGTCTTCAGGTATTTGCGTGGCACTACAGATTCTGCAATCTGCTACCAAGGAAGACCCGGTCTAAACAGAGAGATAGATATACAAGGATTTGCTGATGCTGACTGGGCTGGAGATCTTGATCACAGAAGATCTACAAGTGGCTACGTTTTTAATCTATTTGGAGGAGCAATCAGTTGGATGAGTAGAAGACAAGCTGTAGTTGCACTCTCAACTACAGAAGCTGAATACATGGCAGCTACCCATGCAAGTAAGGAAGCTGTATGGTTGCAAAGATTGTGTTCAGGTATTGGTTTTGTTCAGAATGCAGTAAAAATTGGTTGTGATAGCTCAAGTGCAATATTTCTGGCAAAGAACCCTGCTTATCACTCGAGGACAAAGCACATTGATGTGCAGTACCATTTCGTCAGAGACATGGTTGAACAGAACAAAGTGTTGCTGGAAAAGGTTGACACTTTGGTAAATGTTGCAGACTCTTTGACAAAGTCTGTGAGTACTCAGAAGTTCTCTTGGTGCAAAGAGAACATGGGCATTGTTGCCCTGAATTGTTGAAGTCATAAATTTCTCCTGTATGTGAAGAGAACAACAAGTGGGAGAATGTTGGGTATGTTATATCTCTTCACATGGTCGCTGCGTGTACAACACGATCCCTACGGCACCTTCGATTCGCCTGCGCCGGGCGCGTCCGGAGGGGGGGGTTTAGAGGGGGGGGGTAGCCCGACAGGGCCCACCCCCTTCGTTTCGGACCGTTAGGTTCCGAAACGACACGGAGGGGGCCGTTAGGCCCCCGGAGTCCGCGCGGAGCGCAAAATTTTTTTGGGTTGTTTTTTGCTTTTTCGCGATTTTCGACCCATTGTACTCTATCTAATTCCGGTAAAAGGAATTAGGGTTGTAACCTAATTCGGGTAAACGAATTAGGGTTTTAGATGCTGCAGAATACCATTTATTGTATTGTACATGTAAAAAAAAAAAACATATAATGAGAAAGGAGCTATGCGGCTCTAAGTTTTGCTGGTTTTTTCCCGGTTAAGGGTTTCCAGGTGAAAATCTCTGTGTAATGTGTGTGCCATTGTGTATTTTCTGTAAATGCTTAAGAATCGATATATGTTTGTACTTCACTGTTAAGGTTTAAAACTTACATTCCAAACTTAACCAAGTCAGAGATTTTACTTTAACACTCAATCATTCATCTACTGCCTTAGATTAATTAGCCTTATAACGAATGCAAGTAGATGAAACATACAGTGCTGCACGCACCCAGTGCCGCGCGTCAAAGAGTTATACAATCAGAACGTTACATACATATGTGATTATTCAATGAACTGATACTTTCATAGACTTGGAGTACCAAGCATTCAACATTCATTCATTCCATCAATACTTAACATATCATTCCCATCTTTCTCCTATGGTGAATACATATAAAAGTATTAACACACCAACTGATAAATGAGAATCCAAGCATCCAACGTAAGCAAATAGATACATGCAAACACTCAAACAATCACACTACACATTATTTAACATGGTTCACCCCCCGGATGGAGGCTACGTCCACAAGAACTGTTGTTGTATTAGTATTTTGGGCAGGGTACAACAGTTCTTAGTCTATGCAAACAATTGCAGACTCTCTTCTCTCTCAATAGTCCTCTGCGCACTTAGCTTGCAGAGCCTTTACAATAGCACTAAGCTTGAAATATGCAACAATATTCAAAGCTTAACAAAACGAAGAGTATTCAATAACCCAACAACCCTTTCCCATACAAAAATTCCTTATTTATAGATCATGCCCGTAGGTCATGTCTTTACAGTTTGAAGGCTAAAACCCTTAGGTTTACAAAATTGTCACGGTTTTCCCTTAACTGGACGTGCTGGCTTTTGGTAGCAAATATTCCGTCGTGGCCTGCCTCCAACGCATGCCCACGTCGCTATCGGCCTTCCTGTCACACGAATTCCAACAAGTCTCTTTCACCGAGCCGTTCTTCCTCTAACGGTCTCGTGCGACTGGTTTAGGTAGTGGTTCTTTCGCATGTGCAACCAGTCGCTTTCTTCCACTTCTGCTCCTACCCGTTGCTTGGTACTCCTGGATCATCTTTACCAAAAATAGACCACCGATGGTCTAACCGAAATCTGTGTCATATTCCGTCCAACACTCTGCTTTTCCGGATCCATGTATACTGGACACACCGCAGCACTGTCTCCTTGCAGCACTGATCTTCGCAGCTCTTCCGTCGCTGTGCTGCGCACAACTTCGTAGCATCCCAAAAACGTATACCAAAAAATACTTCAACTGAACTGCGCTCAGCTTCGCAGTTCCAAAAATCCTTCTTGTTCGAAATGCCCCACTTGGGCCAGGTCTAACAGGACCCTAACACTCATATGTGGCTCACCCCTGAGCCACCTGCAGCTTCAACTTCTCCGACCTATTCCGCCGCCTGCGGAGCTAGCTTCGCAATGAACTCATTGTATGTAGCAATCAACTTTTTGACTGCTCCCTTCGTGTCTTGCTTGACTTGCCTGACTGTTTCCAACATATCAGGTGTTATCTCATCGCCGATATGGCTTTCTTCCCGTTCTTGATTCTTGCGCAACTCCTTTAATTACTCCTCGATCTCCTGTGAGATCGAGCCGGCGTCTTCCAGTAAAGGTTGCGATTTATCGCCCATTTCAGTCTCTCTTTCTCTTAAGGCTTGCACTTCCTTCTTCAACACGTTGATTTCCCTGTACTTGTGAAGTCGGTCTCTTGGTAGCAGAGCTTTCACCTTTGCATCCAACTACTCTAGTGCTGCTTTCTTTTCTTCCACATCATTCTTTACCTGCAGCAATCCTAGGTCCTCTTTGAGGGAAGTGAATGCCTTCTACGCTACTTCCAACAGACTCTGGCACTTAGCCACCTTGACATCAATACTTTCTGCTGCGGCCTTCACTTCTTTCGCTCTTAGCTGTTGCTCATCTGGTGGGGTTTGTGGATTGATCTGTGCTTCCAAGGCATAAAACCTTGGCTTCATGGAGGATCTCCATGTCTTGCATCTATGTCTTAATATTGCTAACCAATTCGACAATCTTAACAACAGTGTCTGTGGGGTTGAGTTGTACTTCAAATTCTTGAATCTCATCTGTGACCACAGTGATCGTGGATTCTAGTATTTACCGACGATCATACTCATCCTATAGTTCCATAGCTCTTCGCGAGCTAGACTCCTCCAACTTCCTGTTAGCTATTTGCAGTTCATCCTGTCCTTTCTGCGTGTTAGTAGTTCGCTCATGCATTTCCTTGACACACTGTAGATGCAAGTAGTGTAACCCAGGCAGTGATATCTTTGCAAGATCGAGCTCCACACGCTCGACGTCCTTCGGGTCCAACAGCAGTTGTTCTGGAAATGGCATACTTACAGTTAATGGATCAAGATGGATGATACGGGACTTTGGAGGCACAGTCATAGCTAGCTGCGGTGTCTTCTGCTGCGAAGTTCCTCCCGACTTCCCTTCAGACTCTGAGTCCCACGGCAGGGGTAATCTTTTGTGGACTTCTTCAATTTTCTGTGTGATCTCCTGCAACGTGGTCATATTCTTCTGCAGACTTTCTTGAATTGCCTTGTCCCTTTTCTCCTTCTCAGTCATCAGATCTTCCATCGAATCTATGACCTTTGCCGTGATTGATTCATAATCGTCATCATGGAGCACTGTGTCTGACTGACTTTTATCGGCTTTCTGCTTCTTCCATGGTTCCTTTTTCTATGCAGGGCTTGCAACCTCCTTTCTTTTCCCGCTCTCCTTATCTTCAGTAATAGGGCATGGAATGGGTTCGTCCTCGCCGGAGTCGCTTGGGACATCTACAATTTCCACTCTGAACTCAGCAGGCCATTCTTTCATGATATTATCAATATCATCTTCATACATGTGGTAGTTTCCTGCGAAACATTCCACATTCCTTTTCTGTGTTTTGGCTGAAATGTCGATACTACGTATGTCAACATAAAAATCAATAATGTGAATATACTTACTAGTTACCTGCTCTATTATTCGCGGTGTTCTCATGATTGCGTCGCACAGCTGGCTATAATATTGATATAAAATCTTAGCTGTCGCGTGCTATCTCCGCGAGTTCAGATCTGCCCAAATATTTGAATAGCAGGCTCCTTTGCAATCATTGGTATCCGTAATGATGCCAACATAATCCTTTGGCTCCTTCCATCCGACGAAGGCGATCAACACAATTAGCCATGTATAGTGGAAACTTCCGCCGTTGATCTGCGTGTCATTAAGTTCCTCCAGGGATTCGTTCAACAGGCAATGGCACCAGTTGAACTGCTCTCCCTCCACAACCGCGACGCTAAGTAATACTGCACCCGTAGGTACCTCCAGTGGCCTGCATTTTCTCACAATATTGCCGGCTAATAGCTGTGTGATAAACCGTGTGGCTTTATCATTGATGTCCTCTATCTGAAAGCCCCTCTTTCCTTTGATGACAGTTTGGGTTTTCTTCATCTTTGCCACAACTTCCTTGTCCTTGCTTTTCCCCTGGAAAAACTGCTTCGGGTCTTTACCTCTTTTACTCAGCCTAGTGACACGGTGGACAATGTCAATGGTCAGGTCGACATTTTTGTCCAGCCACGAATATCCCTACTGAATGCGTGCCTTCAGTGTTCGCACCACCACATTCAATTCTGGTGATATGCCAAAATGCGGGATCCTGAGCAAAGTGAGCAGTCCAGACTTGACTACTACTGATAACCAGCTTTCCGCGATCAAGTTAAGTTCACCCTTTGCATCTTTCTTCCAGCACATGTACTGGTCAGGTTGGAACTATGGTAACCTAGGTCCATAAGGCTCCTCCTTCTGCATCTGAAGCGGATCATAGTCTTCCCACTTACATTCTAGAATTTTTCCCAGAAAATTTTTATCGACATCAACATGCTTTGAAATTGGTGAGAGTGGGATGTTGTATTTGGCGTTCTTCATTAACTTGAAGATCGGTACGTCCAATGAATGCGGTGCAATATAGTCTGGGGTCATTGTCAAGGGTATCTCCTTATCATCTACAGCTTCTATATTGTCAAATCCATTTTTGGTACCTTCGTCCTCAGTCGTACTGGATATTTTCCTTTATCTTGCATCTTTGGGCTGTGTATCGGTGATCTTCTTGATGATTGACCTGGTTCTAAGACGCCCTTCTTGGATGGGGTTCTCATTAACCCTTCAATCCCTCCATATTGGAATACCTTCACAGTCTCCTAGATTGTGAATTCTTCTTCAATGGTGGACCACTTAGAGATCCATTAGAAAACGTCCACAGAGTTTCAAATAGCTTACTGAAAACAATTTTGCAAAGTAATGTGCACCAGAAAATTCTAAGTGTCTGGTAACGCCTGCGAGTTTGAATGCAACGTTACTTATAAGCGCAGCTTGATCCCCTCCGCGCCCCTTAATGGCTAGATGATCATTAAATGTGGTATCTGTTGGCCAAATCCAACTTCGGTCCTTTCCTCCATAAACTCATTCAGAATGGCTATCTGGGCGTTAAATGCCCAAGCGGTCGCTAGAAAATCACTATATAATGACTATTTTTCCGACTGACATCGTAATGACTATTTTTCTGGAGTGTTGCATCGAACTGCGTGATAGGTCATCATTGCTCCTGCACAGTTACTTCGCGGTGCCTGATTTCTTCCCTCTGAACTTAACATCTTTGCTGGTTCACTTGATCTTCGCAATTGCCTTTTGGACTTCGCAACTGCGCGGTTCCTCTTTTCTTTTTTTTTCTTTTTTTTTGGCGTAGCGGCACATCTTAATAGTGCTGCGCGGTATATACATGTTCCTCATTATACATTGCGTACGGACTCTTCTCTATTTCCAATGCTCACTTTCAACTGTACTTGGAACTTAGAAATTTCCTTCTTCTGACTATCACAGGTTCTGCGAAGCAGGACTATCCTGATAGGGTTTTAGTCTACTTTCATTGACTAGACTTGGCAAGTTATCTTCTGCTAATGTGGCTAACTGGACTGCGCCACCATTAGTTACATGTAAAATAGTATATGGACCTAACCAATGCGTTTTAAACTTTCTAGGAAATTTCATGAATTTACTATCATACAGGAGGACTAGATCACCTACCTGTTAGGAACCCATGTATTTTCTTTGTTAGTATATTGTTGTTGGACGCATATGCTTTGTAAGTCGTCCCGTAGTATTTGTTGATCCATAGTTTATATTAGCCCATAATATTGACCCATAGTATTGGACGCATATGCTTTGTAAGTCGTCCCATAGTATTATATGGCCCATGGTTTGTATTGACACATAGTATTGACCCATGGTATTGGCGCCTAGACTTAGTATATAAGTGTATGTTGAGGCCTATGAAGGCCCCGTGAAGTTAATTGTATTGAGCTTGCTCAAAGGAGGTTGCCCCCTCGAAGTGGCCCGTGATCAATATAAAAGTGATTCTGAGTTCTATTATTTCTAATATCTCGTGTATTGCATTAATTAATTATTGCAGGTTCATCACATCTAGTATTAGAGCACTTTCTTGGGCTTGTTGGGTGGAATTTCTGCCAAATTTTTTTTTCGCATTTGTTGCAAGTTCGGATATGGGGATAACCCCTATCCGCTTAACTGTGGGAAGTACTTGGGCATAAGCCCTAAAACTCATTGTGAGGAGTACCACAGGAACCCCAAAGTAGCTGGCCCATTGAGAGGACCTGCCAGCGAAAAGGGCAACGACCCCTACCTGATTGACTAGTTTCCACCCGTGAGGTAAACCAAGAGATGTCGTTTGTGGCAAAGCGGTTATCAGTTTTACCTGAGTTGTGGAGTGAGGGGTACTACCCCAATACGCAAGACGTCAGACAGCATTGGTGGCCGAGTGAATCCCCTGAACCGATAGGAAGCCGCACATACCTAGGGTCCATATCTATTTTCAGCTGAACTGTTGCCGATCACTTCCGCTCTAGATCCAGCCGTTTCAGATCTATTCTGAAAGTCGTTCCAGATCCAGTCGCCGTTTCAGATCCAGCCGTTTTCGATCATTTCTACGCTGTTGCAGATCCATCTGTTGCGGATCCCTTTCGTGCTGCTGTTGCCGATCCATTTCTGGAAGAAAAAAAAAAACGGTTTTTCGACCATATCTTCCTTGTTTCAACTCTGTTTTCCCTGAAACTTCACTGACATCCCTGTAATCCCATTCTGCATATTTCATTCCTGAAGACCCTATCCCAAATTCCACTTCCCAAGACCAGAAATCTCACATTTGTCTATTTTTAGGGTTTTCCATAACTCTTTCAATTTTCACCCAAATGTCGTCAAATTTTGCCACTGTGTTCCTTTCCTAATTCTGCTTCTTTGTCCCTCTCTACCAAATTTTCTCATTCTTTCACCCCGCTTCTGAAATCCCTATTTTTTGCTTCCCTGTCCATCAGCAAGTGTCCAAAACCTAGTCAAACCCCAATTACCCATCCGAGTTTTTCCCAAACCCAAATCTTCCTTTACTAAATAAGCTTTTGTTTGTGTTTTTCTATCCATTCCCCCCCCCCCACCAAAAAAAAAAAAACTCCTGGTTATGGTTGTCACCCTTGCAGGAGCAAAAACCATGGAGGAAGCACTTGCAGCCATCCAAACCAAACTCCAAGATCTGGATGAAAAATTTCTCAGCCTCCATCTTCAGCATTCAGCGATGAACAATAACCAACAGCCAGAATCTTTTGCAGCCACCGGGTTCTCTTCTTCCAGCAATTTTCGTGGGCCGAAGCTTGATTTTCCTCGCTTCAATGGTACTGATCTGACTGGATGGATATACTGTGCAGAACAATATTTCAGCCTACATAATACTTTTGATGTTTAGAAAGTTCCACTTGCATCCTTTCATTTGGAACAGGAATCCCTTCAATGGTACCGTTGGTACATCAAAGCTCATCCCGAGCCAAACTGGACATATTTTTGCCAACTCCTTTTGCCACGATTTGGTCTTAGTGCTTTTGACGACTTCACAGGAGCACTCACTAAACTTCACCAAATTGGCACAGGGAGAGAGTATCAGATAGAATTTGAGAAACTGGCCAATCACACAAAAGGATTGTCTGATGAATTCTACAGGAGTTGTTTTATCAGTGGTCTCAAGGATGAAATCCGCTCAAAGGTCAAAATGTTCCATCCCAACACAATGATGGAAGTCCTAGGGTTGGCTAAGTTGGCATAGGACAAGATTGCAGCTCAACAACGCTCCAAACCCACCTTTGTTCCCTTCAGAAATATGGGTTCCCAACGACCTCCCATCACGCTTGCCCCGCAACCAACTCCTATCAAGCATTTGTCTGAAACAGAGATGCAGGCACGCCGAGAAAAAGGGCTTTGTTATAATTGTGATGAGAAATTCACTCAGGGACATAGATGTGTTCAACAAAAGCTCTATCTCTTAGATGTGGATTCTCCGCCTGCCTCAAAACTTGATGAAGAAGCTCCAGATATAGTAGATGATCAGGTCGACATTCAACACCCGCCTGTTGACACCCCATCTCAGGACGACCCACCTGAGATCTCTCTCCATGCTGTAACCGACGTCACCACCCCACAAACAATGTGAGTCAGGGGATACTTCAAGAAGCTCCCTCTTACCATACTCATTGATTCTGGTAGCACTCATAACTTCATTGATCCTCGGATTGCCAAACAGGCTGATTGTTTTGTCCATCCTTGCTCCAACTTTGAAGTCATGGTTGCCAATGGGGGCACCTTATCTTTCAAGGGGAAGTGTCACAGTGTGTGTATTTCTATGGAAGATTATAACCTGTGCTCTCACATGTTTTCCTTGTCCTTAGGAGGATGTGATGTGGTTTTGGGCGTTCAATGGTTACGCACACTTGGCCCCATCTTATGGGATTTTGATGAACTTTGGATGCAGTTTTCAGTCAATGGGGCACAACACAAATTTATGGGCTTACAACCAGGGTCTCTCTGCATCATCAGTTCACATCGCCTGGAAAAAATCCTTAAGAAGAATTCACATGGTATCATCGCTCAACTCCATTCCCTTCAGATGCACCCATCAACGGTCTCCACTACTTCCTTGGATAGATATGCAGGTGTCTTTGCTGAACCAATGAGCTTTCCTCCTTCAAGAGACCTTTCCGGTAAGAATTTAGCCGCATCTACCTCTCAGCAGGAAATGATGACTATTTTGCATACAGTATAGAAGTGGCAGCCATTCCTATTGGGGAATTATTTCTGCATCAAGACTGATCTCCAGAGTCTGGAAACTTTCCTGGAACAACGGGTCTCCTCCCCAACACACCTGAAATGGGTTATCTAACTCATGGGTTATGACTATGCGACCACTTACCAGAAGGGTAAGGACAATATGGTGGAATATGCTCCTCCTCGCACATTTGATGACCTAGTTTCTCTTACAGCTATTTCTCTACTTGTTCCAAATTGGTTGCAATCTGTTCAACGGGGCTATCTCTTCTATGAACTCCATGCTTCTTCATCATTAGGGCACTTTGGTTCCTCAAAACGTATGACCAAGAACAATGTAACTTTTTTTGGCAGGGACTCAAAAGGACAATTCAACGGATGGTGGTTGACTGTGATACTTTCTAGGTCAACAAGGGTGAAACGACCCTCCTTTTGGGACTGCTCGAACCCTTTCCCATCCCTCCACAGATTTGGACAACTATTTCTATGTATTTCCTAGAAGCGCTCCAGTGGTATAGTACCACATATCAAAGGACACCATATGAAGCAGTCTCTGGATAGGCACCACCAGTTCTTCTTCCATACACCTTCAGCAGCTCCCCAGTTTAGGCAATTGACTCAATTCTTCGAAACCGTGATCAGCTTCTTCTCATTCTGCAGAACAATTTTCACATGGAAAGAATTTGACTGAAACAACAAGCCGATTAGCACCATTCTGAGCGCACTTTTCACATCGCTAATATGGTTCTTCTTTGTCTACAGCCTTCCATGCAATCCTCCCTGAAACTCCAAAGGCGCCAGTGGCTCGGAATGCAACCCGAGGATGCTACAGGGGACCCACTCCTTCAGATTCTACAGCAATTTCCACATCTAAAGCTTTGAGGACAAAGCTTTTTCTAAGGGAGAGGGGATGTTAGGAACCCATGTCTTTACTTTGTTAGTATATTGTTGTTGGACGCATATGCTTTGTAAGTGGTCCCGTAGTATTTGTTGATCGATACTTTATATTAGCCCATTGTATTGACCCATAGTATTGGACACATATGCTTTGTAAGTTGTCCCATAGTATTATATGTCCCATGGTTTTGACTCATAGTATTGGTGCCTAGACTTAGCCCATGGTTTGTATTGACACATAGTATTGACCCATGGTATTGGCTCCTATACTTAGTATATAAGTGTATGTTGAGGCCTATGAAGGCACCGTGAAGTTAATTGTATTGATCTTTCTCAAAGGAGGTTGCCCCCTCGAATTGGACCGTGATCAATATAAAAGTGATTCTGAGTTCTATTATTTCTAATATCTCGTGTATTGCATTAATTAATTATTGCAGGTTCATCACACTACCTGGAAAGACTTGTTCTTGATGTGGCGATCATGCCATGCTTTTTCCCTTTCCTTCCGCACTTGTTGGTGAAATCCTGCAATAAAGCAATCCTCCTCCAGACCAGCCAAGTGTAGAAGCCTTTCTTCCAGCACGTCGCGATCTTCCATTCTTGTAAATGCAGCTATTCTCAAACTGGAAACAATGTACTCCATAGGCATAATGGCTTCCTATCCACAAGCTAGGCTAAATGGTGTATGGCCAGTCAACTTCTTGCATGTGGTTCTGTATGCCCATAAAACAACGGGAATGCGTAGGTCCCAGTCATCCCTATTCACATTGCATACCTTGGTCAGCGCATTCTCCAGTACTTTATTGAATGCTTCCACAGTTCCATTCACTTGCAGATGATAAGGTGTACTTCGTTGATGATGAATGTGGAATTCTTATATCAACGTCTCAATGGTTCTGTTCAAAATGTGAGTGCCTTGACCACTCATCAAAATCTTTGGGCATCCAAACCTGGTAAGGATGTCTTCAAATATGAACTGCATGGAAGTACCTGTGCTGTAGTCTTTTACTAGCTTTGCCTCTGCCCATATGGTGAGGTAATCAGTTGCAGTAATAATGTACCTCGCATCGGCTCTCTTTCCTGGTGGGTTTATTGGTCCCACAAAATCAATTGCCCATTTCTCAAATGCCTGTAATGTCAACTGTGGATTTAATGGCATCTCATCTCTTCGTGATGGATTTCCTATCCTCTGACAGACATCACAGCTCTGGCAATGTTCTTTCGAGTCTTTGTGAATGGTAGGCCACCATAGCCCTGCGTGCAATATCTTTTACGCAGTGGCTCTTCCTGCGTAGTGACCTCCTGCTGCTCCTGAGTGTGCATTTGCTAATATAAATGGTTTCTCGTGCTCTAACACACACCTTCCTAATACTTCATCTGGTCCCAATTTATATAACTGACCTGCGATAATGGTGAAGTCTGTTGCTCGCACTACCAACTACTTCTTTTGCTGTGTAGTGAACTCTATGGGTGCCAATCCAGTAGTCAGAAAGTCTATGATGTCTTTATAATAATCACCAGCTATATGGATAGAAAACAACTACGTTTCAGGCAGATTATCTTCAAGATTCGTAGGCTCTTCTCCTGACTCAATCCTTGACAGATGATCAGGTCCTAAGTTTAATCTGCTAGGTTTAACTACTATTTCAAAATCATACTCCTGGAAGAGTAACAACCATCGGCATATTCGCCCCCCCTAACACTAGCTTCTTGACCAGGTATTTCAAAGCAGAATGGTCAGTGAACATAAGGAAGTGCGCACCAAGAAAATAGTTCCTGAACTTCTGCAATGCATAGACCATAGCAAGGCCTTCTCTCTCAGTAGTTGTGTAATTCTTTTCTGTAGATGAGAGCTTCCTGCTCGAAAATGCAATTGGATGGTAAATACCTCCCTCTCCTAGTTGTGCTAAGACAACTCCCAATGCTATACATGATGCATCCAAATGTACATGAGATGGCTTCCCCCAATCTAGAAAAACTAGGATCGGCGTAGTGACCATTTTTTCTTTCAAGGTGTCAAAACCTTGTTCACACTCTGCGTTCCAAATGAACGATGCATCTTTCTTCAGTAGATTCTCCATGGCCTCGGTTATCCGTGCATACCCCTTTATGAATTTCCTGTAGTACCCGGTATGCCCCAATGTAGTGCGCAACTGCTTGACTGAATTTGGCGTTGGAAAGTTTACAATGACTGCGATCTTCACAGGATAAACCATCAGACCCTGTTTACAGACAATGTGTCCAAGTAGAATCCCATAAGGAACACATAAAACACACTTCTTTAATTTCAAAGAGATATGGTGCTATCTACATTTTTCTAGCATGAGTCTGAGGTTTGCACCATGGTTCTTCAACAACCCGAATACTGTCCAATCATCAAAATAGGCTTCTAAAAACTTATGCATAAAATATTTAAACGTTGCGACGACAAATCTAGAAAAGATGGTAGGTGCGTTCTTTAGACCGAATGGCATCACCGTGTACTGGAATGACCTCTATTCCATGGAAAAAGTGGTCTTGTGTCTATCTGCGGGATCAATTCGTATCTGGTGATATCCCGAAAAACCATCAGTAAAGGACTAGGCCTCACTTCCTCCAACATTATCAAGCACTTCATTCATGAAGGGTTAAGTACTGATCTAGAGATTTCCAATATAGACCCAGGTTCTATAGTGGTTCGAGGAACCAACAAAACCCCTTCTCACTGGCCCTTTCAGCAATAGCTTGCGAATAGGGTGAGGTCTCACCTGAGGTGTAGGTATGGGGGCACTGCGGAATTAGGTTTCCACAGTGGTGTGATGAGTTGTTTGGACGGGAATACTACGCAACGCACTATCAGACCTGCACTGCGAGCTGAGGACTGTGCGATGATAGACTACGTCGCGGTCCGCACTTCCAATAACTAACTGCTTGCGCAACCAGCACACCCAATGCTGCGCGGTTCAGGCAGGATACAATTAATAGGATAGCGCAATAGAGTTATATGCTTCCTCTTCCAAACTTAACCAATTCAGATATTTTACTTTAACACTCAATCATTCATCTACTGCCTTAGATTAATTAGCCTTATAACGAATGCAAGTAGACGAAACATACAGTGTTGCGCGCACCCAGTGCTGCGCGTCAAAGAGTTATACAATCAGAACGTTACATACATATGTGATTATTGAATGAACTAATACTTTCACAGACTTGGAGTACCAAGCATTCAACATTCATTCATTCCAACAATACTTAACATATTCATTCCCATCTTTCTCCTATGGCGAATACATATAAAAGCATTAACACACCAACTGATAAATGAGAATCCAAGCATCCAACATAAGCAAATAGATACATGCAAACACTCAAACAATCACACTATATAGTATTTAACGTGTTTCACCCCCCGAATGGAGGCTACGTCCATAAGAACTGTTGTTGTATTAGTCTTTTGGGAAGGGTACAACAGTTCTTAGTCTGCGCACACAGCTGCAGACTCTCTTCTCTCTCAACAGGCCTCTGCGCACTCAACTTGCGGACCCTTTACAATAGCACTAAGCTTAAAATATGCAACAATATTCAAAGCTTAACAAAACAAAGAGTATTCAATAACATAACAACCATTTCCCATACAAAAATGCCTTATTTATAGATCATGCCCATAGGTCATGTCTTTACAGTTTGAAGGCTAAAACCATTAGGTTTACAAAACTGTCATGGTTTTCCCTTAACCGGACGTGCTGGCTTTTGGTAGTGAATATTCCATCGTGGCCTGCCTCCAACACATTCGCATGTCGCTATCGTCCTTCCTATCGCACGCATGCCAACAGATTGCTTTCACCAAGCCGTTCTTCCTCTAACGGTCTCGTGCGACTGGTTCAGGTAGTGGTTCTTTTGCATGTGCAACCAGTCACTTTCTTCCAATTCTGCTCCTACCTGCCGCTTGGTACTCCTAGAGCATCTTTACAAAAAATAGACCACTACTGGTCTAACCGGAATTTGTGCCGTCTTCCGCCCAACACTCTACTTTTCTAGATCTACATAGATTGGACACACCGCAACGTTGTCTCCTTGCAACACTGATCTTTGCAGCTCTTCTGTCGCTGCGCTGCGTGCAACTTCGCAACACCCCAAAAACCTATACCAAAAAATACTTCAACTGAACTGCATTCATCTCCGCAATTCCAAAAATACTTCTTCTTGAAAATGCCCCACTTGGGCCAGGCCCAACAACGATAATAAGATCATCCACATATAAAACAATAACAATGATATTATCATCAACATGCTGAACATTCAGGTTAGGATCAGATATACAACACTTAAAATCATTATTCAAGAAATATGCATCAATTTTATCATACCAAGCCCTGGGTGCTTGTTTAAGACCATATAAAGACTTGTGTAATTTACATACTAAACTTGATGATTCAACATTAATAAAACCAGGAGGTTTTTGCATATAAATGTCTTCATTAAGGTCACCATTTAAAAAAGAACTTTTAACATCCATTTGGTGTATTTCCCATTTATAATATGAAGTAATAGATAAAATGGTTCTTATTGTATTCATTTTAGCAACAGGAGCAAAAGTTTCATTATAATCTATACCTTCAAGTTGATTAAAAACTTTTGCAACTAATCTAGCTTTAAACTTTTCAATCTGTCCTTCTACAGTAAATTTAGTTTTATAAACCCATTTACAACCAACTAAATTCTTTCCTGAAGGAAGAGGAACAAGAGACCAAGTCTTGTTCTTCATAAGAGAATCATACTCAACAGATATAGCTTGTTCCCAATGAGGTTTACCCTTAGCTTGAGCATAAGAGGTAGAATCATCTGTGGAAAAAAATTTGGTCATAAGAGAAAACTTAGATCTAGTTCTACGACTATCGGAAGGGATTTCGATATCACTTCCTGTAGATTCAAGAGTTTTCCGAGACCAAAAAGGAAGGTTATAAGGGACATGAGTCACTTCAGGAGCTTCGAGACATTCAGGTGGAATAATTGAAGATGAAGAAGAAGGTGAACTAAGATCAGTCACAGAACTGGAAGGAGCAATCGAGATAGGAGTAACAGGTGATAAGGGAATATTCAGAGTAACATGAGGTTCGACAAACTTAGGTGGTGGAGAGACTTCAATAAATTGAACATCCCTTCTAATGCTGACACTTTGATTAGAAGGATCAAACAACCTATAAGCCTTAGAATCCTCATAATAACCAATGAATATACACTTGTGAGACTTGGGTTCTAATGTTTTCCATTTTTCATCAGGAATATGATCCCACCATTCACAACTAAACACTTTAAAGTTACTAATATCCGGTTTTCTACCATTCCATTTTTCCTCAAGGGTAACATGCTTAATAGGTTTTGTAGGAACTCTGTTTATAATAAAATTAGCACAACTTATGGCTTCGGCCCAAAATTTCTTATGTAATCCTTTAGAATAAAGCATACATCTAGCCATTTCAACTAAAGTTCTGTTTTTCCTTTCAGCAACACCATTTTGTTGAGGTTTGTAAGGAACAATATTTTGATATTGAATTCCATGTTTAGATAAAAATACTTCAAATTATTTCTTAATGAATCCCCCCCCATTATCAGTTCTTAAAGTCTTAATATTTTTACCAGAATCATTTTCAACCAAGGATTTAAATACTTGAAATTTAGAAAAAGTCACTTTTATGTTTCAAAAAATAAACCCACGATTTTCTACTAAAGTCATCAATAAAGGTAAGAAAATAGAATGCATGTGATATAGAAGTAACTTCAAGAGGACCACAAATGTCACTATGAATTAATTGCAAAGGTTCTTTAGCATGCCAAGCTTTACCTTTATCAAACATTTCTTTATGATGTTTACCAATAATACAACCTTCACAAACACCGTTAGTAGACAAAATATTAGGCAAGCCAACTACCATTTTAGTTAACATTTTCATTTTTCCATAATTCAAATGACCTAATATTTCATGCCATAATTTACTTATTTCATCAACATGAGCAATGTTGTATTCAAGCAGAGACTATAAGCATACACAGAGATATAATCAAGACAAGAGAGATGAGTTGAATGCATCCAACTAGTTATATTCATCTTGATAGGTATATTTATACATCATATATGTGGTTGGAGCGGTTGCACCTGCTCCAAGCTTCTTTAACTAGATTATTACATAGTAACTAATGACAACTAAGGATCCCGAAGGGTCCCCTCTAACATCACCCCCACCTCAAAATCTTTCTTCGTCCTGAAGAAACATGAACAACCATGAACTGCGATTCCTTTAGTCTCTGTCAATAGTTTGGTAGTGGCCAATCGAACCTTCTCACACCTTCCTTCCGAATTCTCTTCCATGGTCCAGGAACTTCTGGGCTTCGTCGCTCTGCCATTGCACCAACTCACCATCTTCCTGAAAAACTTTTGAAATGACACTGAATAGATGTTGATGTGTGTCAGCACCGGGGGGATTGATCAATTTAAGTGTTCTTTTGTCATTATTAAACGTGAAGCGCTTTCTCTGTGTGGTATAGATGTCTTCTGCTTGAGTACATGCTTTTTGTGGACTTATCTGTCGTGAGGCTTCCTGCAAGTTTTGAATGTGTCGCTGCTACTTGTGGTTGACACTGATATTGGTCGACTTGACTTATAGTTTTGACTGACTTGACTCGACATGACTTACTAAGTCAGCTAGAGACCGACTGAATTACAAAATTATAATACAAAAAGGGCCGACCAAAAGAACTCGACCACTTTTGTACATACCCGACCATACATAACAACTTCGACCAAAATGGAATAGACTTCAACCAATATGAGTATTGACCACACAATTTACAAAAATACAATCAACTTGAAAGTATCATGTATGTCCGACTAAAATTTTGTCCCGACTTAACAAGTGCAAATAAGCACGACCATCCACCAACCTTACAATGAGAATTTAATAATCTATCGACCCAATACATTGTAGACTACATTACTCTTAGACCATCTTTATTTAATACCTCGAGTAATTACTTTACTCCATTTGTGTTTTTCTTCAACTCTAAAAAGGTCGACGTGAATGATCAATACGTAGACAATTGGAGTCGATATACCTGCTGGTCAAAAGGACTGTTAATCAATAGATAAGTGGCCGACAGCATCATCCCCAGGCTTTCCTTTATTTTAAAATTCGAATGCTTGTGATATGCAAGACTCTGTTTGGACAACAACTTTATGCTCCCTTGGTCGACTGTGGCAGTCGGTTTCTTCTTTAATCGATGTGGTCGAGCAGTAGATACAACATCTAGCATCAACTTTGTCAACTCCGACGGATCTTGATCACTTAATAGACTTGGAAATTTTATGAGAAAAGCGACATGCTAGCATAGTTGAGAAAGAATATTTAGTTTTGACAGCATCAGTGGGTGCAGACTTATTGAAATGAGCATCTGGAGCATCTTTCTGAGCATCCTTTCTTCTTGTGCGCAGACTGGTGTAAATCATCAGAACTAGTCGGTGAACTTTATTCATCGAGCAAAATAGCAGCACTTACTTTGTTGTGGCTGGTCGATAGTGAAACATAATTTCACAATAGGTCGACTTCTCTGCTTTAACATGCTCAACTGTCAATCAACGGACTATGGCCAACAGAGCAATGTGGTCAAGAGTACTCCACGGTCTTCAATTGTAGCAAAAACTTCTAGTCGTCTACCTTTCAGATCGAAAGGTTAGTCGACTCAGACATTCGATGAGCGTGAAATCATTGACAATTTTTTTTTTAATGTCAAATATTCAATGGATCACGATCAATATATGCTTGATAGCCAATAGTTTTATATAGTCGATAAGCACTCTTGTGGCGGTCGATGGAGATCGTCTAACGGTCAGGTAGTATAACTGACAACTGGTTTTAACAGTTCTGACTAGTAAATAGTCTTCTAACAATTAAAATCGTTGATCAACGGTTATTGCAGTGGATGTGGTTGACTTAGTAACCGCTCTGGTCGATGAATGTACACATTTGACAGATCAAAATTGTTCCTCGTGCGGCCATAAACAAAATCGATGCAGCATTTTTTTCCTTTTATATTGGTCATTGGTCAACAATTGATCGATTGATGATGGGAAGTATTTATGTTGAGGTCGACACTAAACATCAACAAGTATTCTAGTCGACGCTCTCCATTAGTTAGAGATTACACGGACCTCACAATCGATGAAGCAGCAGAATAGTGGTCGACGAAAAAATTACTATAAATATGGAAAAGATCTATTGCTATACCAAACAATACAACATAACTTACTTATGATTTGGCGGGTCAGAAGATATCCCATGAAGTTTGTTCAAAATATTGCGAATCACATGATTTCCCTTGAGCGCTTTACTTCTCCAAAATTCAGAGGGTTCCACGCAACTAGCCTCGACCACATCATACTTTCACGAGCATCATCTTTAAGCTTTTCTTTGTAGGTTTCCTTCACATTTCACAATTTCTTGCAGGGATTATTTCTCCTCACGATCTCCTTCAGGTTCGAACCGCTCCTCTTTTGCTGCTGCTATCACCCAGCCAAAAGAGAATGGCAACGACGACATATGTTGTATTGAAGCAGAGAGTATAAGCATACACAAAGATATAATCAAGACAAGAGAGATGAGTCGAATGCATCCAAATGGTTATATTCATCTTGATAGGTATATTTATACATCATACATGTGGTTGGAGCGGTTGCACCCGCTCCAACGGCTTCTTCAACTAGATTATTACATAGTAACTAATGACAACTAAGGATCCTGAAGGGTCCCCTCTAACAAGCAACATAGGAATAAAAGGGTTGTCTTTTAGTTGAATTAAAACCAACAAATTTATATAAACCAACATGACCAGAAGAAACTACTTTGAAATTTTGATTGATATATTTAAGAACATATCTATCAGGCCAAGATTCAATTTTATATCCTTTTTTAAATGCATGATGTAGTGTCCCTTTTTAAGAATTTGCAAAAACTAGGAAAAATTGCCAATTTTGACGAATTCGACCCTTATGCTAGTATTGACTCAACTGTTTCCAAATGGATCCAAATGGTTTCGAATTGGGTCTGAATGAGTTTTTAAGGTATTCAAACATGTAAATGAGGCGTATGGATGCTTGGAAACTCTTGAAACACTTCTGCAACATTCAGTTATAATCAGGGAAAAATAGGGAACTTTACTAGTCAAATCGAGGTTCAAATCCCCAAGGGTAGGGGACAAAGATGGCTTCCCAAACACTGTAAAAAATTCCCAAATTTAAGAACATAGACATGGTACTGATAAATTACTTCAATGGTCTCCCTAATTCATCATTAATCAGTTTCTATAAGCTTTTTCAACTCCCATAAATCAGATGTTTGTATAATAGCTTTGACATAGGGGGAAATGATAGTAAATATTTACAAATGGTTATGAAACTTAAGAATATTGCTCCAAATTCTTGTCTAATGAATATGAAACTTCTTCAAAATATTAATGGCACTCCATAAAACAATAATATATCATATTTTGAATGAAACATTCGAATTTGATACAACTTCAAGTGCAAATAACAAGGTATTGGGGAAATGACACCATTTATTCATAGTTTAGCATTTGTACATGAAATATATTGGAATTTAGACTTGAGAGTCTTCTCAGTAGTAAATATAGAGTATATATATATCATATTACAAATATATGGGGCCTCAAGAGATATCTCAAAGAGATCATCACCTCACCAAGTGCGCCTCTCCTCAAGGAGCAAGAATATGACAAGAAATGGGAGAATGGTTGTAGAAGCAAGTTGAAAGAGATGTGACCATGATCTGACCTATAGATTCAACCTATAACAAAAGAATCCATTGTAGCTCCAAATTAAATCTCTGAATGGCCTCTCCAATTTCCAATTAGGATGGGAATCTTTCACCCTCGAAATTGGTGCTAAGGCTTGTAGAATAGCACTCTACTAGCTCCTCTCCAAATGCAAAATGTAAAATCATCAAAAGATACTCTATTCTTTGTTCTTGTATTTTATAAACTTCTCAATTCCTCCATGGGTTGAATTCCTTTCAAAAGACTCATTCCAACTCAAGTTGGGAAGAGATTCCAAAGTATGCCACTTGTTCCTCAAATTCTAGCTTCCTCCTTCACTCAATTCGAATAGGTGTCTCTTTGGATTCCCTAACTCCCTTGTGCACCTTATTGGAGGATATTTTTATCCCTGAAATGTCATCTATGTCAGATGTCATCCTTTAGGCTTGATTTTTTTCATAGGTGTCATAGCATCTTCATCATTGTTGTCATAGAAGCTAGGGAATTTAGCCCAAGTGTCTCAATATCTCTCCAATGCCTCTTCCTCTTCCATGGGAGTTACTCTTCCACTCCAATTCGACCTACATTGATTCATTCCAAGTATATTAACCTTCCATCTCCCCAATATCATTAGACTCCACCTTGGATTCGATTGGGTGAGAATAAAATTCCATGTGGCATGAGGAATCTAGCTTTGTGTGGGTCCCACACCACCAATGTGTCTCCATGACCAAGTGCCAACTTATTTTCCTAGAATAAATATTTATTTAAAACCTTTTAATATATTTATGTCAATATAATGTCCATTTGGGGTTTATTAGTTCCCTTATTCCTAAATATAATGTTTCCACCCCAACCTAGGAAACAAGTAGATTGGTGGAATTTTTCCTTCTTGAGATTTATTTGAATGGGGACATTACAGTCCTCCCAACCCAAGATTGCTTTCCCTCAAGCAATATCAATTTAGGATGTGTTGAAATATTGTAACTTCAAAGAATATTATATTTGTATATTATTTATTCCGGAGATGTTCCATGCCTCCGATGTGATTATACTATAAATCCGGAGATGTTTATTCCTCCGAGTTGGGTGTGGTAACTAGGGTTATTAGACCCACCATGTGGGGGTCGGCCCAGTCAGTTATAATGGGGTATTTAACCTAATGGTTAAATACGAGCCTACATGTACTTGTGTAAAATACATATCAGAGTAGTGTATAAATAGAGGAGGTGTGTTCCTCATTTGATACACTCACTCACTTGAGGATAACACACTTGTGGATGAGAGGTCTGCTATTGTGGAGGAGGAGATCATGTCTCAGGGTTTCATCTTTGTATATTGCTGGTCATCTATATTGAGGAAGCTTTGCTGGGTTTTCTACCCCATGAGGGTTTCCCATGATAAATCTCTGTCTCTTGTGTTTATGCTGTGCTTGTTGTTTCTTCAGTGATCCTATATATGCTATTATTGTGAAATGGAATGTAATGCTGCTATTTTCTGTCTTATCATATTAAATATTTACATGGTATCAGAGCTAACCTGAAGGAAGACAAGGTATGGCACTAACGACACTTGCTTTACTTACGACAATTTGAAGGTTAGGGTTTTACATAGCAAAAACCAGTCATCGTAGCACTTTCGCTATAAATCTGTTTTGGCGAAGTTTTCGGATCTGAAATTGTTACAGGACGAAGACTAAATCTCCAAGTACCTTGTGTCCAAAGGAAAACCTCTAATTCGTTGTACTTTGTGATTTATGATCTGTACAATATAGGGTTTCTGCCTCTTCCAGATCTGAGTCAAAATCAGGTGACCTTGGAAAAAAGGTCATATCTTGGGATAGGAAGCTCCAAATGAAATTTCGTAAAAAGTGATAGGTAGTACCCAGTCTGTACTATCTCAGAAAACTTTTTCAGAGGCCGAAGTTGAACCAGTGACACGTGGAACTCCGTACAAGTGCGCTCTCCTGTATTATCCCATAAACAGGTCATGTTGCGACATTTGGCATAACTCTCTCTCAGAGAGTCCAATTGAGGTCAGACCTGTCAGGATGGAAAGGTAATAGGTCGATCTATCTCAGGAAACCCTTTTTTTGAGGCCGAAGTTAAAACAGTGACACGTGGCACGCCGTACAAGTTCGCTCTCCTGTTTTATCCCAAAACAGGTCACGTTGCGACATTTGGCATATCTCTCTCTTTGAGAATCCAATTGAGGTCAGACCTGTCAGGATGGAAAGATAACAGGTCAGGCTATCTCAGGAAACCTTTTCAGACCCTGTGGATCAAAAATTTCAGAGTTACACCAGAAACAATTAGGTACATATTTCTGTCAAAACAGAATTATTTTTTTGGTACCTTCATTCATGGCTTCCGGAATTTAGGGCCTTGGAGAAAGTTGGAATTTTTGTAATCGGAGACCACGGCTGGATGCTACTCATCAAAATAGAAATTTAGAGACCAATATCAGAATTTTTGGTTGGGCAGAAGGTCGGGCTTGATTAGACCCTAGTTCGGGACTTTGATCAGAAAAGTGGAAAATTAGGGCTTCTGTAAAAATGGGAATTTTTGAAATCTGTGACCACGGCTGGAAGCTCCTAAGAAAAATAGAAGCTTAGAGCTTTGGATCAAACATTTTGATTGGGAAGAAGAGTGGGATTCATCAAACCCCAGTTCAGGGTCACGTCCAGTGAATCTGGAAGTTTCAAAGGCAAAATTGAGGAGTGAAACTTTGCAGTTTTCAAATTCTGAATATATCAGTTTGATCAGCTCATCAAGGCGCATATTTCTATCCTTTCGGAAGTTTGAAATTCAAAGTTTGAATTTTTGGGGTTTCTCTGACAAACCCATATCCAGCTCCAGGTCCAGTTCTTGCAAATCAAGTGGATAGGGTTAATCCTAGAAGAAGATGGATTGGTCACCTACATAAGTGAAGGAGTTCATGTTTCAGAGGGAGATGAGGCTAAGGCTTTACATAAGGAGATTACAAGCGATCTCGATAGGTATGACTCATCGAGGTATGTTTTGAGATTTGTTCATGATTAAGTTTATGGTATGTTTGTTTTCATGTTATTACGGTTAGTACAATCTTGATTTTAGATTTGTTGTATCACCTTAACAAAATTATGAATGCATGATAGAAGATATTCATTGGTTAGGGTGTTGACACTTATGATTGTACTAATGCATTATGATGTTGTGTGAGGTTGATGTTGTCTGCTAACAAGATACAGGTACATCACAAAAGACAAATCAGGCTCCATGACCATGAAAAACATGAAGACAAAGACTCATCCATAATCTTTGTTCTACTTACGAGGTATGTATGACTTTGTTATATTATGCTTAACCTATGAGACATGCAGGTTCTAGCTCAGGATCTCTAAATCATTGAAGAGATTGTTTAGGTATGTTGTACATAACCAAGTAGGTATACTAATCCAGGTATGTTTCCCATGAATCTTACCTTGTGTTAGGATCCCTTATATAAGTATACTTGGTATGATTGGTTATGCTTATTCATAAAGTCAGTAATCAAGGGATTATGCATATTATGTCTTTTATCTTGATTGATGATATGCATGAGTAAAACAAGACTTCCCTGAAATCTTGAATACTAATGTTTATTAACTATAATCATGACTATACATTCTCAAGATTATTTAGAACTATAATGTTTTGATAACATTTAGAACATACTAATGGGTGTATGTTTGTGTATGAGATCATGAGGATGACACCTGGACATGCACAGTGGTACAGAATGAATAGAAGTTCAAAAGACATACAGAAGATCAAGCGGGAGGCAACCACACAAACATAAAAGATAAGTATTTGAGTTGTTATTTGAAATAGTAATGATATTGCCTGTAATAGGTTGTATGCATATTTGTATTCCTATAATATATCATGCTGAGTGTAAATATTCATAGAACATTGAACAGTATACTACTAATATGCATATGATTGGTAAGTTGGACAAACATTCCATTGTTGCTTGTCTAGAATGAAACCTCTTTGCTGACATGCTGAGAGTTGTGCACACTCTCGATAGTATGTTCTGGTAGAGATGGAAGGCATCTAGATAGCCACTGTATGCATACAGGATATGGGAAAGTGTTGTGCCAAAGTATTGGTCAAAATAGTTGCATCACTATGTAAATGATATCTGTATGCATAATAGGTTATCATGTCAATATGATTTGATGATTATGAAGTATTACTAATCATGTACTTAATTTTGATTTGTAGGAAAGGTCATGAAGAATGATGGACACCGTACAAGTGGTGGATGTTCAAACAAGAAGATTTACAAATCAAAAAAAATATAGAAGGCTCATGGCTAGAAGATTCTCTTAGAAAGGGGAAGAGAATCATGACAAGATGTTTGCTCCAAGTATGGTGTAATTAAAGAATAAGTGTGAATCAGGTTCTGTATAGGTACCTAGGATCGATAATAAATTGATAAGCTTAATGATCACCATGGGTGATGTGGATCTCAACCTTTGCTACAAGGTTGAATATGATTTCTATACACATATGACATGGATACAAGAAGGAACTCACCACAGAGTTTGAATGATATTAAGGTTCATATCAGTAGACCCATCTAACGAGAGATGGCACAGATAGATATGCAGAAGATCATTCAATGCAGAAATGAAAATGAAAGATCTCAAATTGATGCTTTACTTCCTAGGTCTGGAAGTATGGTAAGGCTCAGAAGAAATATTTCTCAACCAGGGAAAGTATGATGAGAAATATGACTTGAGGTGTTGGAATGGCCACTCTTATGGATTCCAACTTGAAGCTGTTAGGGGATAACTCATCAGAGTTAGTGGATATAACTCTGTACAGTCAAATTATTGGGTCATTTATGTATCTAACATATACTAGATTAGATATATGCTTTGTTGTGAACACCTTGAGTCAGTATCTAGTGGAAACTAGATGTGTTCACCTGATAGTTGCAAAGCATGTGATGAGGCACATAAAGGACACGATAGAATTTGATCTATGCTATCTTGAAGATCATGACTTCAGATGGTTATTCAAATTCTGATTGGGAAGGAAGTGTATCAGACAGGAAGAACACATCGAGAGGATGTTATTGTCTGGGATTAGCCATGATCTCGTGGTTTAACTGGAAGCAGTCTAGTGTGGCTCTCAGCACAAGTAGAATATATGGCTGCTTGCTCTGCTAGTTGTGAAGAAGTTTGGCTTCAGGATTGCTTGACTTAGAGATAGAACCAACTGTGATCCTATGTGACAAATAGAGTTGTATCAAGATGACATAGAATCCAGTGTTCCATGATAAGTCAAAGATCATAGGGATCTAACAAGATATGACACAGAAAGGAACTATAAAGTTTGAATTCGTAACAGGTTACCGATGTACTAACCAAACCTCTACCTCGAGTGAAGAAGTTACCAACATACTAACCAAGCCTCTGTCTCGAGTGAAATTTGAATACTTTCGAGACAAGCTTGGTGTAGCTCAAAAGGACCCTCCTCGAAAGGGGGAGTAGTATAGTCACTGATGATGAGATTGTCTCATCGAACAACAAGGTCGATGATGAGGTAACCTGTTCTCTACACCTAGATACTTAGAAATATTTAGATTTAGGACTCGTATACTTAGAATACTTAGTTTTACTTATACATGCTTTTGATGTTATATGTATTGGTGAGAATACATGCTTTTGATGATAAGATGTATTGGTAAGAATACATACTTTTGATGACACATGTATTGATTAATGTACGTGTATGGTTGAGGATACTTGTACTTGTATTGATGAGAATACAAGTGGGGATTGTATCATCCTTGAACACATGTTCTAAAGTGAGCCGTAGACGTATGGTCTTCGAAAATGAAGTCCTTAGTGGACAGATAGGGATTGTATCATCCCTGGACCTTGGTCCTTGAATTGAGCCGTAGACGTGAGGTCTCCGAGAATGAAGTCCTTAGTGGACAGTTGAGGGGATTGAATCATCCCTGGACTTTCAGTCCTAAAGAGAGCCGTAGACGTGAGGTCTCCGAGAATGAAGTCCTTAGTGGATAGTTGAGGGGATTGAATCATCCCTGGACTTTCAGTCCTAAAGAGAGCCGTAGACGTGAGGTCTCCGAGAATGAAGTCCTTAGTGGACAGTTGAGGGGATTGAATCATCCCTGGACTTTCAGTCCTAAAGAGAGCCGTAGACGTGAGGTCTCCGAGAATGAAGTCCTTAGTGGACAGTTGAGGGGATTGGATCATCCCTGGACTTTCAGTCCTAAAGAGAGCCGTAGACGTGAGGTCTCCGAGAATGAAGTCCTTAGTGGACAGTTGAGGGGATTGGATCATCCCTGGACTTTCAGTCCTAAAGAGAGCCGTAGACGTGAGTTCTCCGAGAATGAAGTCCTTAGTGGACAGTTGAGGGGATTGGATCATCCCTGGACTTTCAGTCCTAAAGAGAGCCGTAGACGTGAGGTCTCCGAGAATGAAGTCCTTAGTGGACAGTTGAGGGGATTGGATCATCCCTGGAATTTCAGTCCTAAAGAGAGCCGTAGACGTGAGGTCTCCGAGAATGAAGTCCTTAGTGGACAGTTGAGGGGATTGGATCATCCCTGGACTTTCAGTCCTAAAGAGAGCCGTAGTCCTGAATGAACAGGCAGGGGATTGCATTGTCCCCGGACTGAGGTCCCAAAATAGAGCCGTAGACGTGAGGTCTCCGATAATGAAGTCCTGAATGAATAGGCAGGGGATTGCATCGTCCCCGGACTGAGGTCCCAGAATAGAGCCGTAGACGTGAGGTCTCCGATAATGAAGTCCTGAATGAACAGGCAGGGGATTGCATCGTCCCCAGACTAAGGTCCTAGAATAGAGCCGTAGACTGGGTCTCCGATAATGAAGTCCTGAATGAACAGGCAGGGGATTGTATCATCCCCGGACTTCGGTCCCTGAATTGATCCGTAGACATGTGGTCTCCGAGAAGTGGGGATTGTATCATCCCCGGATTTAGGTCCCTGAATTGATCCGTAGACATGAGGTCTCCGAGAAGTGGGGATTGTATCATCCCTGGACTTAGGTCCCTGAATTGATCCGTAGACGTGAGGTCTCCGAGAAGTGGGGATTGTATCATCCCCGGACTTAGGTCCCTGAATTGATCCGTAGACGTGAGGTCTTCGAGAAGTGGGGATTGTATCATCCCCGGACTTAGGTCCCTGAATTGATCCGTAGACGTGAGGTCTCCGAGAAGTGGGGATTGTATCATCCCCAGACTTAGGTCCCTGAATTGATCCGTAGACGTGAGGTCTCCGAGAAGTGGGGATTGTATCATCCCCGGACTTAGGTCCCTGAATTGATCCGTAGACGTATGGTCTCCGAGAAGTGGGGATTGTATCATCCCCGGACTTCGGTCCCTGAATTGATCCGTAGACGTATGGTCTCCGAGAAAGTGATTTTTGATGTGGTTACTTGTATCGGTAGGATACTTGTATTGATGATGTGGTTACTTGTATCGGTATGATACTTGTATTGATGATGTGGTTACTTGTATCGGTAGGATACTTGTATTGATGATGTGGTTACTTGTATCGGTAGGATACTAGTATTGATGACGTGGTTACTTGTATCGGTATGGATACTTGTATTGATGATGTGGTTACTTGTATCGGTAGGATACATGTATTGATGACATGATTACTTGTATCAGTATGGATACTTGTATTGATGATATGTATACTTGTATTGGCATGAATACTTGTACTAATGATGTGGATACTTGTATTGTTATGGATACCTGTGTTGATGATGATGCTGATGATCGTGAGATGACGATGCTGATGATCGTGTGATGACGATGCTGATGATCGTGAGATGACGATGCTGATGATCATGTGATGACGATGCTGATGATCGTGTGATGACGATGCTAATGATCGTGAGATGACGATACTGATGATCGTGAGGATCCAGATGTTGATGTTGTTGTAGTTGTTCGAGTGCTGCAGAAGATAAAGACTCAGTACTGAAGATGTTGATGTTCCAGTATTGAAGATGTTCTAGTAACTGCTTGAGTTACTGATGATGTTGAGAAAGCTTCCAATGATTTATAGATGTATCATGTATGATGTTGATGACTCCTTGCTCGTGCAGATACTGTTATAATATCCTTCTCGTTAAGGGGGAGTGTTGAAATATTGTAACTTCAAAGAATATTATATTTGTATATTATTTATTCCGGAGATGTTCCATGCCTCCGATGTGATTATACTATAAATCCGGAGATGTTTATTCCTCCGAGTTGGGTGTGGTAACTAGGGTTATTAGACCCACCATGTGGGGGTCGGCCCAGTCAGTTATAATGGGGTATTTAACCTAATGGTTAAATACGAGCCTACATGTACTTGTGTAAAATACATATCAGAGTAGTGTATAAATAGAGGAGGTGTGTTCCTCATTTGATACACTCACTCACTTGAGGATAACACACTTGTGGATGAGAGGTCTGCTATTGTGGAGGAGGAGATCATGTCTCAGGGTTTCATCTTTGTATATTGCTGGTCATCTATATTGAGGAAGCTTTGCTGGGTTTTCTACCCCATGAGGGTTTCCCAGGATAAATATCTGTCTCTTGTGATTATGCTGTGCTTGTTGTTTCTTCAGTGATCCTATATATGCTATTATTGTGAAATGGAATGTAATGCTGCTATTTTCTGTCTTATCATATTAAATCTTAACAGGATGATGGAAACTTGTTCCTACTCTATCAGGTTTCCTTCTATGAGGAATGTATCCCAAACATTTTTCATTCTCGTGTTTCATACTGTGGGAGGACACTACTTGATTCGGATAGGTGTGCATTCCTCTCAATACCCTTTGTTTTCCTTCCGAATATTTGAATCTCATTTCAGGGATTTGATAGTTCACTGTATGTTCCCCTATAGAGTACAACAATTGCACTCCCAAGACCACATTAGTATCAACAACATCAACCACATAAAATCTATCAAAAAATGTGTAATTACCTATGGTGAGTTGTAGCTTTGGAATCCATGTTTTGCATTCCCTAGTATGTTGACCTGGAATGACGACCGTGAAGTGATCAAATGGTTCAGAAGGTAGATTTCTTCTCTCCACCATGGATGCATCAATTAAGGTATGGGTGGATCCTCCATCTACCAATATTGAAACCCTTTGTCCTTGTACAACTCCTTGGCATCGAATAGTGTGGAAACGAGGCACTCATGAAAGCACTGCTAGTCTCCCTTTGTCAGGTAATGGATGATATTCTTCTTTTTTATCTTCTTCTAATGTGGTATATCCCTCTTCTTGGAATGAAATATGCCCTCCTTCCTCCATACCCCCTTCATACTCATCATCAGAAAATACTTCAATGAATTGTGCCTTTCCCTTAGCACATTTATGCCTTGGTACCCATGGCTGGAAGCATGTGTAACATAGTTTCTTCCTTCTGAGTTCTTCCTTGCTTAGTCCCTCTATTTTATCCTTTCCACATTCATCATATTTCCATGGCTTCTTTTTAAATCTGAATTGGGAGAGGAAGTTAGTATTGGGGGGAAACCTTGTCATTGGTAGCACATTCTACAGATCTCTTGCCAATTTCATGGCATCCTTCAATGAATTAGGTTTGTGGGCCTTAAAAAAACCTTTTAAGGGTTCATCCAAACCTTCAGGAAAGATAAATACTAATCTTAACATTGATAAATCAGCCACCTTAACTGATAATTTTTGGAATTCCAACATATACTCAGCAGGGGTTCCAACTTGCTTCAATTGGGCTAGTTCTTTGAAAGGCAATTCTGGGTCTTTTTGCTCAAATATTTCTAATACCCTGTCAAAAAATTATCCATATGTTGTAAACTGATCATGTCCCAAAGTTTTCATACCATGGAACCACCAATCATTAGCATCTCCTTATAGATGCAAAATAGCCATTTTTAAAGCATCCTCTTCCACCATTGGATTCAACTGAAAATACACATCCAGTTTTTGTACCCAAGTATTTGCAGAACTTTGAGATGAGCCATCAAAAGTGGGAAGGAGAATTTTACCTATGGAATAATTCAATTATTTATTTTGAAATGGAATCTTATTACCTTCCCTCATTTTGAGTTTGTTTGAGACAGTAAAGTATTGGTCAAATGGTAGAGTCCTTCTACAATCTTCACTCAGCTTTTCCCATTCTCTTACAACTTCCTGCATAGAAAATGGGGTGTTAGGTTATTCTTTGGAAACAAGAAATTTGGGTGTAGTAGGCCTTGGTGTAATCTGAAATTCATTAGGTCTATTATGAGGTCCTATTATCGAGGAAATACTTTCTCCCATTGCCTTCTTTTCCTCGAAAGAAGAACTGCTGCTGCCTCCTATTGCTCCTTTGCTTCTAAGTTGACTAGCCAACAATTCAGACCCTTTCATGATCTATTTTGTCATGTATTCAAATAATGGTCTCATGAATTTAGTAAATTCCTCCTTATCCTCTAAGGTTCCCTTCTCATCCCTACCCATAGTTTCAACAAATAACTCTTCTTCTCCTATTTCTTCCTCCTCAACAAAAACTCTTTCAGTTTCAAGTTCTAAGGGTGGGGGATGATTTATTTGGATTCTTTTCCTCATAAATTATCATCCACAATAGGTTCAAGGATCATGCTATGATACCACTTGTAGTGTCCCTTTTTAAGAATTTGCAAAAACTAGGAAAATTTGCCAATTTTGACCAATTCGCCCCTTACGCTAGTATTGACTAAACTGCTTCCAAATGGCTCCAAATGGTTCCAAATTGGGTCTGAGTGAGTTTGGAAGGTATTGAAACATGGAAATGAGACTTATGGATGCTTGGAAACTCTTAAAAAACTTCTGCAACATTCATTTATAATCAAGGAAAAATAGGGAACTTTACTAGTCAAATCGAGGTTCAAATCCCCAAGGGTAGGGGACAAAGATGGCTTCCCAAACACTATAAAAAATCCCCAAATTTCAGAACAGATACATGGTACTGATAAAGGACTTCAATGCAATCCCTAATTCATCATTAATTAGTTGCTATAAGCTTCTGCAACTCCCATAAATCAGATGTTTGTATACTAGCTTTGACATAGGGGGAAATGATAGTAAATATTTACAAATGGTTATGAAACTTAAGAATATTGCTCCAAATGCTTGTATAATGAATATGAAACTTCTTCAAAATATTAATGGCACTCCATACAACAATAATATATCATATTTTGAATGAACCATTTGAATTTGATACCACTTCAAGTGCAAATAACAAGGTATTGGGGAAATGACGCCATTTATTCATAGTTTAGCATTTGTACATGCAATCTCTTGGAATTTAGACCTGGGAGTATTATTAGCAGTAAATACAAAGTATATATATATCATATTACAAATATATTGGGCCTCAATATCTATCTCAAAGAGATCATCACCTCACCAAGTGCGCCTCTCCTCAAGGAGCAAGAATATGACAAGAAATGGGAGAATGGTTGTAGAAGCAAGTTGAAAGAGATGTGACCATGAGCTTCCCTGTAGCTTAAATATGTAACAAAATAATCCATTGTATATCCAAATGAAAGGTCTTAATGGCCTCTCCAATTTCCAATTAGGATGGAAATATTTCACCCTCGAAATTGGTGCTAAGGCAAGTAGAATAGCACTCTACTAGCTCTCCTCTCCAAATGCAAAATATAAAATGATCAAAATATACTCTCCTTCCTTGTTATTTTATTTTATAAAATTCTCAATTCCTCCATGGGTCTAATTCCTTCCAAAAGACTCATGCCAACTCAAGTTGGGAAGAGATTCCAAAGTATGCCACTTGTCCCTCCAATTCTAGCCTCATCCTTCACTCAATTCGAATAGGTGTCTATTTGGCTTCCCTAACTCCCTTGTGCGCCTTCTTGGAGGATATTTTTAGCCCTGACATGTCATGTATGTCAGATATCAGCCTTAAGTTTTTATTTGTTTCATAGGTGTCATAGCATCTTCATCATTGTTGTCATAGAAGCTAGGGAATTTAGCCCAAGTGTTTCAATATATCTCCAATGCCTCTTCCTCTTCCATGGGAGTTACTCTTCCACTCCAATTCGACCTACATTGAGTCATTCCAATTATATTAACCTTCCAACTCCCCAATATCATTATACTTCACCTTGGATTCGAATGGGTGAGAATAGAATGCCATGTGGCATGAGGAATATAGCTTTGTGTGGGTCCCACACCACCAATGTGTCTCCATGACCAAGTGCCACCTTATTTTACTATCATAAATATTTATTTAAACCCTTTTAATATATTTATGTCAATATAATTTCCACTTGGGGTTTATTAGTTCCCTTATTCCCAAATATAATGTTTCCACCCCAACCTAGGAAACTAATAGATTGGTGGAATTTTCCCTTGAGATTTATTTGAATGGGGACATTACAGTCCTCCCCGCCCAAGATTGCTTGCCCTCAAGCAATATCAATTTAGGATGCTGAAAATTTTTTCCTCCTCTATCAGGTGGCCTTCTATGAGGAATGTATCCCAAAAAAATTTTGTTCTTGTGTTTCATACTGTGGGAGGACACTACTTGAGTCGGATAGGTGTGCATTCCTCTCAATACCCATTGTTTTCCTTTTGAATCTTTGAATCTCATTTCAGGGATTTGATAGTTCACTGTATGTTCCCCTATAGAGTACAACCATTTCACTCCCAAGAACACATTAGTATCAAAAACATCAACCAAATAAAATCTATAAAAAAATGTCTAATTACCTATGGTGAGTTGTAGCTTTGGAATCCATGTTTTGCACTCCATAGTATGGTGACCTAGAATGATGATTGTGAAGCCATCGAATGGTTCAGCAGGTAGCTTTCTTCTCTCTACCATGGCTGCATCAATGAATTTATGGGTGGATCCTCCATCTACCAATACCAAAACCCTTTGTCCTTGTACAACTCATTGGCATCAAATAGTGTGGAAACAAGGCACTCTTGAAAGAACAGCTAGTCTCCCTTTGTCAGGTAATGGATGACCTTCTTCTTTTTTCTCTTCTTCTGTTGTGGCATATCTCTCTTCTTGGGATGAAATATGTCCTCCTTCCTTCACACCCCCTTCATACTCATCATCAGAAAATACTTCAATGAATTGTGCCTTTCCCTTAGCTCATTTATGCCCTGGTACCCATGGTTGGAAGCTTGTGTAACATAGTTTCTTCCTTCTGAGTTCTTCCATGCTTAGTCCCTATGTCTTATCCTTTCCACATTCATCTTCTTGCCATGGCTTCTTTCAAATCTGAATTGGGAAGGGAAGTTGGTCTTGGGGGGAAACCTTGTCATTGGTAACACATTCTGCAGATCTCTTCCCAAGTTCATGGCATCCTTCAATGAATTAGGTTTGTGGGCCTTAACAAAGCTACTTGTGATTCATCAGAACCATTCTTTTTAGCCTTAGCTTTTAATCGTTTCAATTTAAAGCAATGTTTTTCAGGATGGTTAGTCTTACTACAATGTTTACAAGGAGGATACACTTTCTTCATCTTACTATTGTCATGATGTGCATTAGAAGCATTACCAAAGTTATTAGTAGGATTTGAAGTGAGTGAATTAGAACCTTTAATATTATTAAATTTTTTATTAGGATTCTTATTATGAGCCATTAGAGCTTTATTAGGTGAGAGTTGTCTTGAAACAATTAACCTTTCTTTCTCATTTATCAACCCTTTACAAAAATCATCAAAAGTAAGTTTCATGGTATTTGAAGAAAATTCAAGAGCTCTATTCCTAGTTTGAATGAACATATCAAAACAAGATGGCAATTTTTGTTCTACAAGAATTATAAGAGCAGTGTCTGTTTTATTGTAATTTTTACCACAATTATTTAATTTTTCATTTAAAGTTTTCACTTCAGCAAGATATAATAATTCTACTCTTTCAAATTTAGTAGGATCTAGCTCAAAAATCTTATTTTCAAGGTAATAAGTAGAAACATCATCAAATTTATCAAATAAAGAAGCAAGAATTTTCCATACCTCAACGGGGCTGTCTTTTGCCTCTATACTTACCTGAAGACTATCTGCAACCGTTTGACCAGTGAGCCCTCTTACTTGATCACATTTATATTCCCATATAGCCAAGTCTTGAGCATCAACAGGTTTTATGTGTTCACTATTAACAATCCTCCATAGATTCTTACTCCTGAGAACATCAATCATTTTTCTTTTCCATGCAAGATAGTTAGGACCAACAAGTTCAGGAACACAAGCAACTTTTGAATTCATAATGATAAAAATATTGACAAGAAACCTAAATGCTAGAAATGACAAGAGAAAGAAAGTGAATAACATAAAACTGATATACTTTACCGTACAGAATTGCAGAAACACAGTAGAAAAAAACAATAAAGGAGAGAAACATTTACTTACAACCCTTTGGAAAAATGCTAAGAAAAGTCACTCGCGGGTTTTGCAACAGTGGACTCACGAATAACACTGAAAAAAAGTGGGTTCTGTACGGAAATATTCGCGGTTACTCATGGGTTGCAGTGTAATGGAGTCACGGCTACTCGCGGGTCTCTACACTGTAAGGTCGTGATTCTGCCAAAGCATTCGCAAGCTCAGCACAGGAAGGGTTGCGAATAAATTGAAGTAAACCCGGGTTCGACAGTGTAATAGTCGCGATTATGCCGAAGCATACGCGGGTCTGCGCACTGAGATGCCGCGAGTCTTCAATGTATTCACGGGTTCACAGTAGGGACAGTCACGGTTAACCGCGGGTTCTATGAAGAAAAAGTCACGAGTGTCCAGTTTAAGGCCGAAAACAGTGCCGAATATGCCGAACACAGAAACCTGCACAAAGTGTACCAAAACTTGGATGAAAACTGCCGTTTTGACAACCGAAAGATAGATCTCCTTGAGGAGAATCCAAAAAACATATAGATCTACAAAAATAACATCAAGAAACCCTTGAAAAATTTCTGGAAAAATATACACAACAAGGTTAGGGTTAGAAATAAAAAACTGTAGAAATATGCCCAGATATGAAGAGAAGTCTAATGGCTACCAGATAGAAAGCAAATCTACAAGAAATAAATAATGCCCAGATGATAAAATATTGTTTGAAAGCAATAGAAGGTGATAGATCATAGCAAAAAGCTCTGATACCATGTCAGAGATATGGATCTAACTAAACTAGCTTACCTATCTATGCAAAACAATAATATATCAACAATAAGTACAAAAAGAGAACAAGAGAAAAGAGTACACCAAATATACGTGGTTCACCCAATTGGGATACGTCCACGGGAATGTAGTCTTCTATTATCTCCAGAATACCTCTCTCAAGCTTACAAGAGAGAAATGCCAATAACCCTAATACAATATAGCAATACTTGTGAATAAGTATATATAATGATGAGTGATGTGACTCCCTTGACTCTATTATATACTAAGAGATGAGGAGGAATTACTCTCACATATTACATGTGGGATAGTATAATTCTCCATAATAGCATCTCTTTATATAATAATGAATATCAAGAGTATATTTTACTGTAATGAATATGGGATATAATGTATTACTCTTTTACATAATATTGTGGATATATTCCAACATAATACAAAGACATTATTACCTTCCAAGGAATATAAAATATTCCAACAAACGCAAATCCCAAGTTACAGAATCTGACTCAGACATCGAGGTTATACCAGAAAGTGTGATGGAAACCTTATTTGAAGATACCAAGAAAGTAACTGGAATAGTCCCTGAGTACAAATGGGGGGAATTATATCACCTTATCACCTTATCAAGTATTCATAAGGCCGCGACTCATGTAGATTTATTCCCTTGTTCAAAGGTGACAGGATGGATATTACCTCACATAGATGTCAACTCTAGGATCGTGGTGGGAGAAAATGGGAAAGGATTTGCTTCATTTCAACCCGCTCACATAAGCACGAACTACATGTTACTTTCCCTGAAAATCCCGATGACAGATGATTGGATAAAAATTTTCAACATAGACCATTCAGAGTATGCCAAGAAGATTCTTATACCAGAAAAACAGTTAAGGCAAAGAGAAAGCGGGGAACATGATTCACAAAATTAAAAAACCCCTCTTATAATTATAGCAATGATGCTGAGTAGGATATTTGGAAGATTAAATGAAAAAATATATAAACTCACCTGGGTTCCAATTATGTACCATGTTTCTTCTCATGGTACTATTTTTAATTGGGAAGACATTATTTCAGAAAGTATGGTAGCAACAGTGTCCGCTGCCCAAGGAGGCATGACGCAATTTTTTTTTTTTTTATGTCTTCCTATTTGATTGACTGCATTTTGATAAGAAACCCATTCCATAAGTTGGGATGTTATTGGGTCTTGGATGAGACCCCACTCTACGTTTCATACCAGATTATGTGGGCTCACAAGTATGCAAGCTTTACAAGCTTGTATGCGAGGAGTTCATAATTCCTTTGTATAAGTTGATATTTAATGAAGAGCCAAATTGCTTGTTAGGCAATTCATTGGTGGTAATCAATGAATATGGAGATTAATACTTCACCCTAGAAGGAACCTATATTTGGATGTATGGGGGAACTAAAAGTACTTCTGTGATGCCACAATATGTCATAGATTATGTAGTACATAAACAAGTTGTAAGGCATGTCTTCGTTAACAGGGTTGGACATTTTTTAAATGAAAATAAAAAAGCTTCTTATCCTCCGCTTCCCTTCACCATTGGGGCATACAAATTTACCAAGGTAAAAGGAGCAGATATTTTTCGTAAAAGACCTAGAGGAATATTATTTTGGGGAAAATATTTTTATTAGGAATGACAAGTTGCAGAAGGAGGCTAAGCATTGCGCTTCGTGCAAGAATAATTTTGAATACACAGATCACTTCGTGAAAGATGATGAAGTATATAGAAGAGCAAACAACATGGCATACTTGAATAAAAGTTTTGGCAGAAAACAAGGAACAAGTTCCAATCAATTGGAAGAGACTACAAAATAAGGAGATTAACAGAAAGGGAGAGAAGAGGCTTTAGCAGCCAAAGAAGCAAGAAGGAAACAAGAGGAAGAAATAAAGCGTAAAGAAGAGAAAGCTAAGAGGAAAGAAGAGTAGGAAAAAGCAACAGAGAAAGAAGATGAGCTAGAAAAGCAAATAAAGGAAGAACAAGAGACAACTGAGAAAGCAGCTGAGCTAGAGAAGCAAAAGGAAGAAGAAGCAAGGATCAAGAAAGATGTGGAATACAAGAATATCCAAGAAGAAAATCAGAATTTGCAAGATATGGATGTAGATCCACCTGCTGATTTGGAAGTACCACTTTCAGGGGGTATCTCCCATTTGCTAAGCTTGGGCTCACACCATTCACCCCTTCTAAACAACATTCTATAGCAAAGCTGGACACTATCGCCTTTGATCCTAAGAGGAAGATGATTCTAAGAATAACAAAAAAGAGGTTAAAGATGGGTACGTGGCTGGATATTGTAACCATACAATAGAATACCTTGGTAGAATGCACCAAAAAAGACCCTAAATTCACTGCCTCAGTGAATATTGTGGATGCCCAAGCCAATGTCGATAATGTGGACAAGTTGATGAACGATTTGGAATGTAGTAAAAAAAATGTTGAAATTAACAGATAATTTGGTGCAATATCAGAGCGAAGGGATTGAAATGAAGACAAAGCAGGATACTATGGAGTCTGAGAAGAAACAACTACTATTGGATTATCAAGAGCTTGAGAATGAAAGAGATTCTTTAAATGTGCAACTAGTAATTATGGAAGGAGAACGAGATGATTTCCGTTCTCAAATCAATGAGTTGGAGGAAAAGGAAACTAAATTAAATCAGCAGGTGGAATCCCCGATGATCGAAAAAGGATCTTTACAATCCCAGGTTAATGAATGGATGAACGAAAAGGAATCCTTGATGTAGCAGATCAAAATTGCTCAGAATAAGAAACAATATATGACACCTTTTTATGAACATGCCTGTAAGGTACAAGAACAGATTTGTCACTCGCAAGAGTTAGTGACAGAGGAATTTATAAATTAAGAAAAAATGATAGATAGAATGAAATAAATTTCTGCATACGCTGCCATTACAAAACATAAGTTGATAGATACATTTAACAAGCTGAAGAAGTTGATTGGCTGGAAAGGAAAAAATCAATATTTTCCTGATCACTTGCCGAATAAGACAAGCGCTGAATTGAAACTAGATATAGCTCTTCTGGAAAGTTGTAGAAAGGATTTCATAAAGGTACAAATTGAAGTACCAAAGACCATTTCAAAATGCGATGGAATCTATCAAAATATTTGCCAAGCACACGAAAATTTCCATATTCCGATTTCTAAAGACATGTACGAATTACCACCCAAAGATCAGCGTTTGGCAGAGTTGAAGAACAACTTGAGTGAGGATTTGGAATACATCAAGGGACTAGACGTGCTTACAATAGAATATCTTCAACATCATATAGGACAAGCAACTGTGAATGCATATTTCCTGGAAGAAAGTCACAAAGAAGCAGCTAAAGGGTTAATAAATATAGGGAAGGAGTTGTCTATTCATGAGGTTGCTTTGAAATTATTGGAGCCTCAACAATGTAATGTAATATTTTATGAAATTGATATTTGGGATAGTTATATTTCAAGTTTAGAAAACCCTCCAACAAAATAATGTATTTGTATTTAATTATCTATTTTTGGCTGAGCAAGCACAAAAGGAAAAAATTAAGCAATCCAAGAGTTTAAGGGGAGATGAAACAATTAGTCATGTAAAGATAAATATTAGAGAGGAGAAAGGATGAGGGGGCCTTTTCTGGTGTAATAGAAGCTAGAAACATTTTGTATGAAAATTATTTTTTTCCTGCAAATGAGAAGGAACTATTTTGTTGGGTAAAAGCTTACATGGAGTTTGCATGAAATGTCATGAATCAAGTATCATAATTATTTATTCCCGTGTTCATCTTTATGCTGTGAGATATTTCTTGATTTGTTGGATTATTCTAATGGTATGAATGATTTTACTAGTTTATGCAAATGTCTATGTAGGAAAGAGTAATAAATGGAATTCAATTTTCATCAAAGCTATCTTTGTGTATTATTTCTGCTGTGACTGTATGTGCTTTATTTCAATGGTTATCTGTTGAGTTGGTACAAGCATTCTCAGATATTGCTCTTCTTTTGTAAAAATCGCTCCTTGCAAGGATATATTAGTTAAATTAGGATGGTGTTAGTTGATTGATAAGGTAGAAGTGATAAGACGAGAGGTAAGAACCTATGCATCCCTTGTGAGGCTTCTACCTGTCAATTATAGGCCATGCATCGTTAAGGTTAGGGAACTTGCATACACATAATAAAATATAAAATATAAACGGTGGGTCGAGTCGCAATCGGTAAAATTTAATTGAAAGACATCTATGGTAGTCGGACCGTTAACTAGACGGATTTCGTATTCCAAATAGTGAATGATCTAATTGGGATTATTCATTGGGGAGAATCCCTACTGTCGATGTAAATATTTTTCCAGGCATCAATAGTTTTGGCGCTAGAAGGAGGGCCGCCAGTGCATGGATGGTAGAGGAAATCTGTTTCCACGAGGAAAATTCTCTGGGTCTCCATTTGAAACATCCCAGCCAAAAGAATTAATTTATGAGGCTGATTATCAAGAAAACCTTGATTTTGAAACTTAACATATTGATAGGTTATATAATATCCCTCATCAAGAAGTAGATAATTTTAGGAGACATACTCGATATTACGTAAGAAAAATTGGAGGATTATTGGTAGTACCCTTACTACCTAGAAGACAAGCGCCTAGGTGGAAAATTGTTCAAAATAAAGACTATGTGCTTGTAGAATCACTAGAATAATTAGTATGTTTATTGCGACAAGACATACTGGATCCCATAAATCATTTAATACCTAATTCTCCTGAGCCAATCACTTCTCTACACATACAAACGCTTACACCTCCACATTCACAACAATCTCGTCAAAGTATTGCTAACATGGCTCATAATGCTAATCCACCACCTACGTGGAGGGCTATAGGACCACTCAACTTACTTGCTCCTTTGCATGATTTACCTAAACATCCAGAGTGAGCATTACCTAAGTTTGATCCCGGAAAAGGAGTCTTTGCCAATGATCACTTGAAGAGTTTTTACTTGGCTTTAAATTTGCTGAATGTAGAACATGAAGATGTTGTGTGAATACTATTCCCATATGCATTTGAACCTAAAGCATAATCTTGGTTCTTTAGCTTACAAACTGGCTCTATAACAAATTGGGAAGGTTTTGAGAAGGTTTTTTTAAGCAATTTTGGTGACCAAAGGACTTTAGCTTCACTCATTAAAGAGTTACTATCTTTAAGAATGGATAAAAAGGAAAAGGTACAAGATTTTAATCAAACATTCACTACAGTCTTGAATAGTTTCAGCACTGCTGCAAAACCTGCTGAAGAGTCATTAGTTGAATATTATACCACAACGCTTCATCCGTCCATAGCCATGTTTGTTAAGAGATCATGTAAAACTACTCTAACATAAAATTTTGAAGAATCTAAGAATTAGAAACAAACATCAATAGTATTATGAAGAACACTCTGGACACTGAGGCAAAGCCTACAGTAAATAAGAAACCTTTGTTGTTAAACAAACCTAATGAAGAATATTCAAATGAGTTGGAAAGTGTAGTCAAATTGGTTCAAAATATATCAAATAAAATAGTGGATTTGGAAAAGGAAAAAGGCACTAGTCTTTCGATGAGAAAACCTTTTAAGCCTTTCTACAAGAAAAAAGAAGAAAACACAAAACCTCCATCAAATGATGCTACTGCTTTTAATTTAAATGAGGTTGGCATGGATAATTTTTGTACATTCCACCAAGATCATCATTCTGATTTTTTTCCCATAATGGATAAATTCAATGACTCTAGTGATGAATCAATTATTTGATAAACAACTCTTATATTAAGAAGATCATGATAAAGACCAATCAAATGAGACAGGAGATCAGAGTGAATAAACTACATTAGTGTTATGGAATTGGGAACCAAATTTGGATTTGGATGACAAAGAAGAAGTAGAAGAAATTCAAGTCTCATCTGTAGGTTATGCTACTAGGAGTAAGGGACCAGTGGAAGAACAAAGTATGCTACTACCAAAAGCGAGAGCAGGTAAAGAAATCATAGAAAATAAAAATAAAAATAACAGTGTGAATCAATCACAGCCAAAAGGGACTGAAAAAGGACCCACTAATATTTCGGCAGTTGAAATAGAAACAAATCCATTAATCAATAAAAAAGTAAATCATGTATCCAAAAAATCTGATCTAGGTGGAAGTACTGGGGGAAATCATAATATGGGGTATGATATTGTGGAAGATATAAAGAAGACAAAAGCCAATATATCTCTGTTTGAAATGTGTAATTTGCTGTGAAAATCCTCACAGCAGATCTAAGAGATGATGTATCTCACAAGAGAATAATTATGATTAAGCAAGAAAATAGAAGAAGAGTGATACATGCAGTATAATGAGCAACAGAATAATATGGTACAGTAGAACTCAGATAGAAGCAATAATACTTCGGTCATACTAAATTATTAATCACAAATGGACATATAAATAATACAATGCATGAGGAATTCGAATGCCTAAGGTGGCAATTCGAATTATCCTTCATGGAGTGATCAAAGGATCACTGGAGTGTCATCGGAGCACAACTAGGTGTCCTCATGATCATCGGAGCGCAACTGGAAGTCTTCATCATCATCAGTGGAGTCATCAATGCTCAAGTAACTGTCAACCATCAGTCAAACTAACTCTGGTAGGTGTAACTCAGTGTAACTAAGTGTAACTCAGTGTAACTCAGTGTAACTGAGTGTAACTCAATGTAACTAAGTGTAACTCAATGTAACTAAGAGTAACTGAATGTAACTGAGTGTAACTGAGTGTAACTCAATGTAACTGAGTGTAACTGAGTGTAACTGACTGTAACTGAATGTAACTGAGTGTAACTGAGTGTAACTCAATGTAACTGAGTGTAACTGACTGTAACTGACTGTAACTGACTGTAACTGAGTGTAACTGAACTGGTAGGTGAAGAAGGGCGAGTTGCTCCCTAAAATCAAGGAAGAAGGGCGCACTAAGCAACTGGAGGGCTAAAACTGAATAGTGAGAATCTCCTGGGGGCTGGCTAACTGAGGGCTAGGTGCTGGACTGATGACTGGGATGCATGCAAAATGCATGCAAACCCTAGAATGCATGCAAACCCTAAAAGGTGCATGCATGACTGAAAATGTAAATGATCAAAATACTGGTGGGACTAGGATGGAGTATAGGAATATCCTAACACCCCCCCTTAATCCATCCTGGGCCCTGGTAACTAAGACCAAAGGTCACCCAATACAATGAATAATAACAATCAATAAACCAAGGAAGTGGGAAAATTTCATGGGAAACATACCCCCTCCTCAAAAAATAGACTGTAAGGCACACATAAAAAATAAAAGCTCCAAACTCAAGTATGTGTGATGCTTGGTCATATGTCTGGAGGTATCTTCTTCTTGGGAAGAAGTGGATCATGCTCAAAAAGCATGTGCTTGTACTTGCTCTTCAGATCGAATGTGATGAGAACAAATCCAACAGTATTAGAATGATCCTTGAACCTGTGATTCGAATCAGCTGAGGTAGGATCAAATTTTTGAATGTGCATATAGTCCTTTGTCTTCTCCTTCGAACCACCATGGGTGAGATTATGCCAAAAAGAACTATTACATGTTTGCTTGAAATCAAAATCAGATTTAAGACTTTCAAAACAGTTTCTTGAGATCTCCTTTGAACCAACAGGGGTGAGATCAAAACTATCATATGATGCATGAGAAATTATCTCAAGCGGGTGGCAATGGCCATATTCTTCAATAACCTTCTGAAAGCATGTGCTAATGATCATATAGTAGTAAATAAGAGATGTTTGCTGAAGAGGAGCGAATGCATTACCTCCAATAGCTGATGTTACCTCCGAAATAATCATGTGATCATGATGCAAACCAACAAACTCTGGTGCAAGACAGGATTTAGGACCTTCTGCAATATCTAGAGTGTGAGTTGGCACAGAAAGAGAAGAAAGTTTGAGCATGAGCGGAGAATCTGCAAGTTCTTTGTCAACAACTTCAATATGAGATGATACTGGTTCATGATCTGAGAGATCATCAAGGGGAGCGAATGCAACATGATCTGAGAGACCATCAGGAGGAGCGAATGCATCATGATCTGAGAGACCATCAAGTGGAGCGAATGCATCAACTTGCTTGCTTTTGAAGGGATTTGGACCAAAAACATCATTCTTTTTGCCGAATCTTTCATCCAGATGAGCCCATAACTCTTTTGGAGTTTCAATATCAATGATGGTCGGGTACAATATGTAATTAGTCATAGCAAGCATCATTCTTCCAATGTGCATGTCACCTTTATTCAACCATTTAATCTTCTTTGTAGAGGATTCGAACTCTCTTTCAAAATAGCAATCAAAGAGATCATGGCTCTTTAAATATGCTATCATTTTCGGTTTCCATTCATCATAGTTGAATAGAGAAAGAGGAGGGATTTCTTCTAAATTCATTGAAGATGTAGAGGACCTGCAAAAACAATATAGAATCACTGCAACTGCTACTGCTGCAAAAATGCAGATTCTGCTACAACTGCTGCACTCGAAATCTTGGTAATAACCTGCAAAAAACTCTCAAGAATGGAGATAAACAATACTCTCAACATGCTCTGATACCATGTGAAAATCCTCACAGCAGATCTAAGAGATGATGTATCTCACAAGAGAATAATTATGATTAAGCAAGAAAATAGAAGAAGAGTGATACATGCAGTATAATGAGCAACAGAATAATATGGTACAGTAGAACTCAGATAGAAGCAATAATACTTCGGTCATACTAAATTATTAATCACAAATGGACATATAAATAATACAATGCATGAGGAATTCGAATGCCTAAGGTGGCAATTCGAATTATCCTTCATGGAGTGATCAAAGGATCACTGGAGTGTCATCGGAGCACAACTAGGTGTCCTCATGATCATCGGAGCGCAACTGGAAGTCTTCATCATCATCAGTGGAGTCATCAATGCTCAAGTAACTGTCAACCATCAGTCAAACTAACTCTGGTAGGTGTAACTCAGTGTAACTAAGTGTAACTCAGTGTAACTCAGTGTAACTGAGTGTAACTCAATGTAACTAAGTGTAACTCAATGTAACTAAGAGTAACTGAATGTAACTGAGTGTAACTCAATGTAACTGAGTGTAACTGACTGTAACTGACTGTAACTGAATGTAACTGAGTGTAACTGAGTGTAACTGAGTGTAACTCAATGTAACTGAGTGTAACTGACTGTAACTGACTGTAACTGAGTGTAACTGAACTGGTAGGTGAAGAAGGGCGAGTTGCTCCCTAAAATCAAGGAAGAAGGGCGCACTAAGCAACTGGAGGGCTAAAACTGAATAGTGAGAAGCTCCTGGGGGCTGGCTAACTGAGGGCTAGGTGCTGGACTGATGACTGGGATGCATGCAAAATGCATGCAAACCCTAGAATGCATGCAAACCCTAAAAGGTGCATGCATGACTGAAAATGTAAATGATCAAAATACTGGTGGGACTAGGATGGAGTATAGGAATATCCTAACATTTGCCACAACAGAGAAAGAATTTATTGGAAGCTTTTGATTTAAATACAAAATTGAGCAGTATGGTAGATAAAGATAAACAATAAAAAAGGATTGAGTCGGATGCTGATATCAATGAGGCGAGTATTGGTGGAAAATCAAAGTCTCAAACTCTACCTTTTCTTATGACTTTTGAAAATTTTAATTATAATGTACATAACTTCTTGGTGGATTCTGGAGCTTCATCTAACATCATGCCACTATCTATTTGTAAAAATATTAATGGGAACCCAATAGCATCCCCTTCTCGGATTATCCAACTTGATAGATCGGATGTTAAATTTATTGGAGAAATGAAGAATGTCTTGATTAGATTGGCTGCAGACTCAAGAGTGTGTCAATTCATTGACATCATGGTAGTAGACATACCATAAACTTATGGATTAATATTGAGTAGGGATTGGTTAAGCAAACTGAATGGTTATTTTGCAATAGATTGGTCTCATTTGTGGCTTCCATATAAAAAAAAACAAAATCAAATCAAAGCATTAAGAGAACCACATCTGAAATATAATGTGACGGAGTTGGAAGGAAAGAATGAACCAACAATTTTTTCATCTTTTGTTTTGGGAAATTATTTTTTGGAAATTGAACTCGGAAATAATCAAGCAGAAAATATTGGTCATGATTCCGACACACAGTACGATATCCTTCAATTTGCATGGGCTGATGATATCGACTGTAAATAGTAGAGTTAGTTACTGACATAGGATACAATACTAACATAATTAAAACATAAGATAAGTTTTGGAATTTATATTTTGATGGATCCAAGACACAAGAGGGAGTAGGAGACGGTTTTTGTTCTTGTAGATCCCCAAGAAAAAATAAATTTTCTTGTAGATTAGAATTTGAATGTACAGATAATACTGCTGAATATGAAGCTCTAATTCAGGGCCTAAAGAAATCCATTGACTTAAATGTAAGTAATTTGAAGGTTTTTAGTGATTCATATATAGTTGTCAGACAGGTAATAAATACCATTCATTGTTTATCTCCGCACTTGAAGGGGTATCAATCTGAGGTATGGAATTTGATCTCTAAATTTGATGCTTTTAATATAAATTCCATTCCTAGATTACAAACTATTGCTGCTGATTTATTAGATACTTCAGCTTCATGTTTAATACCAAATAATAACAAATGTTCCATTGAATTACTTTTCAAGCCATATGTCCCTGATAATATTACTAATTGGAGAGTTTTTGACGATGGTGAGCAAATTATCGATTTCTTGACAGATGAAAATACATTCAAAGAATCAGTTATTGACAAAGATAAACACCAATAAGATTTGGAAGATAAATCTTTGAGAAAGGGAAATTTTATGCCAAAGGGAGTACGAAATCTCAAAAAGTTATAAAATCTACAACATAAATTTAGGAAGCCAACTAATGTCAAAACATACAACTCCTCAATGCAGTACGAACTAGTGAACTTGGGTACAGAGCAAGAACCAAAATATGTTAATTTGGGACAATGTTGCCTTCCTGGAGAAAGACACAAATTTTTTAAAATATTTCAACAATACAAGGATGTTTTTGCATGGACGTATGATGATTTTAAGACATACGATACAAGTATCATACAATATGTGATACCTATAAAACAAGGTGTAAAACCATTTCAGCAGCAACTCCGGAAATGCATCCTACGCTAGAACCATTAATATAGAAGGAATTAAAGAAGTTGTCGGATGCCAATATTATTTTTAAAGTTCGACATTCTGAATGGGTGGCTGTAACATCTCGAAATTTCATAAAAATTTAAAATTTTTGATAACAACATTAATTATGACAAATTATAATTGCGGAAATATTAATTGCGATTATGACAGCATTAGTTGTACAATTGTTAATACTAAGCATGCTTTAATTTCTGTCTTAACAACAGTAAGATAATGACAGTTGTTATCACATAACTAGTAACATGATTATGATGACAATGAAATAAACAGCTTGGAAAAAAATGATGCGACACTTTCTCTTTTGCAAAGATACTGACATTTTGACTTTGCTGCATAAGGGTGTCCTATGAGGTACCCTGGAGCTTACTTAGCTGCAATGCTAAAGCTTATTGAATGTCCTATGTGCATACTACAGGTAAGAATGAAGTACGTGTAGTTCAATTTCAGTGTCATAAATAAATAGAATATTATAATTTCTGTTGCGACTCTTCGGAAGTGAGTAGGTATGGGTTTCAATGCTACACTTACTATTTTAAGCTATAGTCTGACAACTTCATGATGTTTAATTAATGTCATCTATATATGTCATTTTGCTGATGGTTTTGTCAATGTACTAGCTGGCTTAAATGTCGTCTCTATCTTTCCATCGTTGATGCAATACACCTTTGTTGCAAGTTGTTCGAGCTGGCTGTCGATACACCCATCGTAGATTCAATGTGGTATTGGCAATGAATGAACAATAAATAGGGTAGTTGTTCGCTCCAATATATGGAGTGTTTTCATGCTTTCAATCGTTGATCAACATCGATGCTGTTTGTTTGATCAAACCCTAGCTTTGGGATGATGTCTTGGTTGACAAAGAGTGTTTGTTGTTTATTGTTGCGTTTGGTCTTGGCGGTGTGGTCGATAGGCTACCAAAATTTCAGTGTAGAAACTGTATGAGATTTTGACCTTGAGACCTCTGGTTTGAGAGGGTTACAATTCTCTTCTTTCTGCAATGGTGTCGTTGATAGACCGTGTATCTAGTTTAAATTGTTAACAGTTGGTAGTTTTGGAACTCGTCCTTATAGTTTGAGTCCATGGTTTTCCTTGGTGTAAAAGAACTGAGGGTTTCTCGTCTCAACTTTAGTGTGGGATCAACTTGTAGCTAGTTAAAGTGGAAAGCTTTGGTACTTAAAGCAATGTAAGTTTTCCCCGATCAAATAAAATTTCATTCGGTTTATCTTTCATTTTGAGAAGATATCCATCGTTTAAGCTATCGTTTTTGTGTCAGTTGCAGGTTATGAAGGTGTGTTTCGAGCGATGGTTTGGTAAAGTTGGAAAGCTTTCCAATGGTAAGCTCCGAGTCTTTCCATAAACCCTCGTAGGTGCCCTGTAACTGAGGTTGATGGGTTTCAAGAATGGAGTTGCAGGTCCTGTCGTGACTCATCATGGTTGTTTATTCAAATTTATGTTTAAAAACATATTTTGCTTGTTGCTGAGACTCTCGTTTGATTGAATGATACTTGGTTTCTATACTTTGAAAAATCGTTGTTGTCGACTGGAGATGTAACTCGTCAATACTTGAGAATTTTGGGTTCTTTCAATCTGTTGGAAAATGGGAAAGACCATGTATAATTTGTTTGCAAAACATGTTGTTAAAACTCGTTCTGAGAATCACGACTTCGTTTGTTAATTTATGGTATAGAGCCATGAGCTTGTTCACTGTGTCAATGATAATTCTTATTTATCAACAATGTATACTGTGTAGCTTCTGTATAAATAAGTCTATGATAAAGGGCTTGTGGCCGTAGATTGATATCATGAATTTCGTCTTAATCTAGGGTTTGTAAGTCTTCATTTTGAAAAAGGTAGCTCTAAGATAAGTGTTGAATGTTCTGTGTAGTAATTGTTATGTTGACAAACGTAATGCTGTAGGTTTTCATTTCTAAAATTAGGTTATGTGGAATTTGTTTTGGATGATAGCTCTGTCAAACAAAATTTCGATATAGTTTTCTTTTTGTGTGAAGATGAAGAGAATAGGACTAAACCTTAAGTCGAGTTTTTTGTTTGAATAGAAGTGTAACAAAAAAAATATGAGTTCTTGAAATGACTTGGATTTCGATCTGTAATCTGTGTAGATTGAGTTGTCTACTGAAGGTTAAAAAGAAATAAAAATAAAAAGGAAGTTGAAAACCTAACTAGGTTTTGATAAGAGTCTTTATCTTGGAAATCGATTCTTTCAATTAGAATATCAAATAAAAATAAATGATTTAAAACAAATGAATTATTTATAACATTACCATTCTCTGTTTGAACTGTAAATATTTAGGAAGTAGATATAGTGAGAAATGGACACAATGTGTGTATATGCCATGGGAAATACTATGGGATTATTTGCATTTACAATATGTGAATGATAATAACAATACTATTTATTTTGAAAACTGTAATATGAAAATGCTTTGTCGATTTTCTTTTGAGTACTACATCAATTAATCGAATAAGTAAACTATAATATATATATGTAGAGAAAAGAATGATACTTAAATTTGATGAAACAATGCTGTAGTTTAGGGCCATTTGATACAGTAAATTTTACTACTGGATAATATAGGGCATAATAGTAAAACATAAATCAATCACTGTTCTATCCATTCAAATCAATGGCATTTACCTATCTTCTAATCTATTTTAATTCGCGTATCTATACTAGAGTACGATGCTTCAAACAACATGTGGAAAAATATAGATATTGGTTTATCAATTCAACTTCGACATTAAACTTAAACATTCAGACTTAAACAAATCTAGGATGGAATTCTCTTTCAAAACAGGAAACAGAAACATACTAGCTATACAAAACATAATTTCTAACTGAGGATAAGTAGAGAATTTGTAGAACCTAGTAAATCTGTAGGGCAACAAACAGCCCAAGAAGACTGTTCCACCCAACCAATTCCTGAAAACAGTCAAGTACTGTCTTAGGACCCCCAAGCTTGTTCACTGAACCACTAGGAGGAAGAAACTCAGGAATTAGGACTTCTTCTTGTTGTAGCAATTAACTTTTGAATCTTTAATAGGTAGTAGTCCAAAAGACTTGCCCCAACAACTCTATTTCTTCTCAGAAATTTGCAGACTTAAGATTTCAGTCACCACTAACCTCCCTATTCGAATCTCTCTTGTGGTCACTTGATTCACATGAGGAAAATATTCTGCAGAAATATTGATCAAGAGCTGCTTGCTCAATTCGAATTTGCCTTTATAGGCTGCCTAGGCCTTTTCAGTTGTTACTGGGTCATTAAATGAGCTGCCTGCTCACTCCCTCCACCTGGGGGATAATGCCCTATTTTTAGGGGTTGTTGTCCCATAACCAATAGCTAGTGGTGAAGTGAATTTGCTGCCATCTGTCCCATACCTTCCAACAGTTTCCATTCCTCCTAGTGGGTCAGTGAACACTCATTCAACAGTCCTCTTGGGTATTTGTGTCCTAATTAATTTATTTAAATAATAATATTCAGTAATTACATTCATCCATGATCAAAACTGATCATAATTACAAAACTTTGTAATTTATATTAACATAAAGTATTTTTGCAAATAAAATAATAATTCTCAGAAATTTGGGTAGGTGACATGCACCCCCCCTTAAGTCTCAACATCATCCTCGATGTTGGCTAATCACTCCTTTAGTGTTCCTGAAAAAGAGTTGGGTATGCTGCTCGCATACTACTCTCCAACTCCCAGGTTGCCTCTTCTGGGCTAAGGTGCTTCCATTGCACCTTCACTTGCCCAATGCTGTGATTCCGGAGAATAGTTTTCCTCCTTCCGAGGATACAATCCGGTTCCACCAGAAAATCTCCGTCTCGTCCCACCTGTACATCATTCCAGTTTACAACATGAGTAGTATCATGCACATATTTCTTTAAAAATGATATATGAAAAACATTATGTATTTTTAAGTTAGGTGGCAAAGCTAGTTGGTATGCCACTGCTCCAACCTTAGATAATATTTCAAAAGGAGCACAATACCTGGGTGCCAACTTGGCACAACTCCCCAATTTCAGTGAACTCTTTTTCGGTCTTACCTTGAGGAACACATGTTCACCAACCTGGAACTCTTTATGAGTTCTCTTTGAATTTGCTTGACTCTTTTGCCTATCTTGGGAAGCTTTTAAATGTCCTTGCACCTGTTTCACAATTATTTCTAACTCCTGCAATAATTCAGGTCCTAAAACAACTCTATTTACTGGATCATTCCACGAAACAGGTGTATTACATTTCCTACCATAAATAATTTCAAAAGGACTAAGTCTGGCCGATGCATGATAGTGATTATTATAAGCAAATTTTGTTAAATGCAAGTAGTCTTCCCACTTAGCAGGCTGATCCTTAACATACATTCTTAATAAATCTTCTAAAACTTGGTTTACTCTTTCTGTTTGACCATCCGTCTGTGGATGAAATGCTGTATTAAAATTTAAAGTTGTGTTCAACTCTTTAAATAATGACCTCCAGAAGTTACTTGTAAACTTTGAGTCACGATCTGAAATTATTACCTTCGGTATACCATGTAGTCTAAAAATCTGTTTCATAAAGATCTCTGCAATATCTGGAGCTTTATGCGTAGTCTTTACGGGTATGAAGTGTGCTGCCTTGCTGAGTTTGTCCACTACCACCATGATTGAATCATGTTGTTTCTGATTTTTAGGTAATCCAGTAATAAAATCTATGCTGATCACTTCCCATTTCCAACTTAGTATTGGTAATGGTTGCAACAATCCAGCAGGATGTTGGTGTTCAACCTTCACCTTCTGACAGTCCAAACATTTTGCAATGTACTTTGCTACTTCGTCCTTCATTCTGGGCCAATAGTATTCTTTTCTGAGCATAGTAATGGTCTTTTGATACCCTGGATGACCAGAATAGTGAATTTTATGCATCTCATTTAATATCAAAAATTTTATTTCTGGTATATCTGGTACATACAATCTGTTTTTAAACAGTAATAAACCGTTTTCCTTCATTCTATAATCTGCCATACAATTTTCAGAATTTTTGTTGGCTGTCTTTTCCTTCATTTTTTTGTATTCTTCATCCGTTTTACCTTTTTCCAAAATCTGATTTTCCAAATCAGTTGAATACGTACTGATTGCTGAAATGAAATTTAGTTTTGCCTTGCGACTCAAGGAATCTGCAACCTTGTTCTCCTTCCCTATAATATGGTGAATTTCGAAATCATACTCACTTAAGAACGCCAACCATCTAGCTTGTCTAACGTTCAGGTTTGTTTGATCGAATAAATATTTCAGACCCATGTTATCTGTCAATAATGTAAATTTCCTGCCAATAAGGTGGTGACGCCACATTTTTAAAGCATGAATAACTGCTAATAACTCTAAATCATAGGTAGAGTAATTCTTTTCATGTACTTTCAACTTTCTAGATTCATATGCCACTGTATGTCCTTCTTGTGTCATGACTCCACCGAGTCCGTCATTGCATGCGTCTGTACAAACCACAAATTCCTTGTTGGGGTCAGCTATCCTCAAGATTGGTGTTTTCGTCAATATTTCTTTTAATTTCTTAAAGCTGTCAACACACTTCTGATCCTAGACAAATTTCTTCCCTTTCTTCTGCAAGGAAGTTATGGGGTTGGAAATTTTTGAAAAATTCTCTATAAACTTTCTGTAATACCCTATAATGCCCATAAATGATCTTACATCCGACACATCTTTAGGAACCGACCAGTCATTAATGGCCCTTATCTTGTCAGGGTCAACCAAGATTCCTTCTACTGAAATTATGTGTCCTAGATACTGAATTTTGTCTTTGTGGAAGTCACACTTACTAAAATTGTCGTATAGTTGATGATCTCTTAATACTTGTAAGATAATCTTTAAATGTTCATCATGCTCTTCTTTGATTTTTGAGTACACTAAAATGTCGTCTATAAACACAACAACAAACTTGTTTAAGTATTTATGCAAAATATTATTCATCAGACACATAAATACAGCCGGGGCATTAGTCAAGCCAAACGGCATGACTACGAACTCGTAATGTCCATACCGAGTTCGAAAAGTTGTCTTGAAAATATCTTCGTCCTTAACCCTTACTTGAGGATACCCTGATCTTAGATCGATCTTCAAAAATACTATTGCTCCATGCAGCTGATCAAATAGATCATTTATGTGGGGCAACGGGTACCTATTCTTGATCGTCATCTTATTAAGCTGGTGATAATCTATGCACAGTCTTAAGGTTCCGTATTTCTTCTTAACAAAGATGACAGGTGCTCCCCAAGGAGACACACTGGGTCTAATATACTTCTTGTCAATAAGCTCCTTCAATTGTGATTTTAATTCGTTTAACTCCAGTATGTTCATTCTGTACGGAGCTTTAGAGTTTGGTACTGCTCCTGGTATCAACTCTATGGTAAAATCTAAATCTCTTTTGTGTGGTAATCCCGAAATCTCCTCAGGAAATACATCTTTAAAATCCTTTAGGACAGGTATGTCCTCTAATTTCAGTTTGTTCTCTTTATCCATAAACTCATCATTTACCACGTTTACTACAAACATTTGGCATCCCTTCCTAACTGCCCTCTTAACTTGCATGGCTGAAATCTATCTAAGGGTTACCTTCCTTGGAATGCCTTTTATTTCTACAGTTTTCCCTTCGTCATTTAAGCATGTAAAACTTTTTCCATAATAGTCCAGGATGACATGATGGGCTTCTAACCAGTCCATCCCAACTATAATATCATAAGAACCTAAAGGTAGAATATTCAACTTGATTTGTGTTTGTAAATGATTCATGGACAACACACAACTTTCTATAAAATCTGATACTTTCACATGAGGAAAATATTCTGCAGAAATATTGATTAAGAGCTGCCTGTTCAATTTGAATTTGCCTTTATAGGCTTCCTAGGCCTTTTTAGTTGTTACTGGGTCATTAAATGAGCTGCCTTCTCACTCCCTCCACCTGGGGGATAATGCCCTATTTTTAGGGGTTGTTGTCCCATAACCAACAGCTTGTGGCGAAGTGAATTTGCTGCCATCTGTCCCATACCTTCCAATAGCTTCCATTCCTCCTAGTGGGTCAGTGAACACTCATTCAACAGTCCTCTTGGGTGTTTGTCTCCTAATTAATTAATTTAAATAATAATATTCAGTAATTACATTCATCCATGATCAAAACTAATCATAATTACAAAAATTTGTAATTTAAATTAACATAAAGTATTTTTCAAAATAAAATAATAATTCTCAGAAATTTGGGTAGGTGACAGTGGCAAACTTGGTACCCATACGAAAAAAATAAGGAGAGATAATATTGTGTGTAGATTTTAGAAATCTAAATAAAACATCAAACAAAGACAATTATCCGGTCCAACCTATGAACAAATATTACAATTGGTATCAGGCTCAGAGATGTTCTCCTTGTTAGATGGATTTTGAGGATATAATAGAGTGTTAGTGGCCGAAAAGGATTGACTCAAAACTACATTTCATACAAAATGGGGAACATTTGCTTATAGAATAATTCCTTTTGGTCTTATGAATGGCAGAGCCACATTTCAAAGGGCCATGGATATCGCATTCTGAGGATTGATCAGCCACAACGTTGTTGTTTATTTGGATGATGTTATGGTCTTCTCCAAGAAAAGAGAAGATCATGCTTTTCATTTAAAATAGATTTTTGAACGTTGTAGGGAATATGGCATATCTTTGGACCCTAAGAAAAGCATATTCATTGTTTTAGAAGGGAAACCATTGGGACACATCATCTCTAGAAAGGGAATCTCAATTGATCTAGAAAGGATTCAAGCTATACTCTAGATTCCCATGCCCTATAATAAGAAGGCAATGCAATATTTCATGGGTAGAAGAAATTTTGTTCGAAGGTTTGTACCAGATTTCGCGCAAATTGTAAAACTTTGCAACAAATGGTGAAGCAAAGTGTGCAGTTTAAATGGAATGAAATTGAAAAGGGCAAGCTCAAAGATATAAAAAACGCTATTGCTCATGCACCTTCATTAAGCAATCCCGATTTTGAAAAGGATTTCATTATATATACTTTTTCTTCATATCATTCTCTTGCAGTAGTGCTCACCCAAAAGGGGGAGTAAGGGGATGAATATCCAATATATTTTATGAGCACTGGATTACAGGGAGCTAAACTCAATTACCCAGATGTAGATAAACAAGCGTATGGGTATTTAAAGCAGTAAACTAGTTCAGACCCTATATTCTGAATATTAGAACCAGGGTTATAATACCTCATATGACTGTTAGATCTCTTTTTGTAGAAAATGAATTGGGAGAAAGACATGGAAATTGGGTGATGACGTTACAAGAATGTGACCTGGAATTTAAGCTTGCCAACATCGTTTGCTATGAATATTAAATATTGTATTAAATTAATCAGTAAATTATTAATTAGTTTAATTGAAGGGACTTAACCCTTCTTAAGAATGCTCAAACCTTATAAAAGGCGAGCTCTTGTAAAGTGTTAAGCATCTTATCAATTCAATAATATATCTTTTTATTCAATATGGATCTCGTGTCCTAGTTTTTCTGTTGCATTTGGTATCATAACTGATTCACTCCTCCAGCACTGAGCTCGGATTCGGCTAATCCACTTAGCTTCATCCATCACTCACGCTCACCCACCGCTGCATCCATCCTCCCTCACTCCCTCTCAGCTCTCCTCTGCCTGTCCTATCCCTCCACCCATCCATTTCCTTCCCTCCAACATGCCTCCCTTTCGCTGCTCCTCCCGCACTTACACTCACACCCTCCCCTCTTCATCTCCTGTGCAGCCGCCCTCCGCTGCTTCCCACTTCACTTCCCACACCCCCGCAGCCCATCTCCTCCACGTTTTCTGTCGCTCTCCATCCACCTCTCCACACCCCAGCTCCACACAGACTCACCTCCGTGACCCTCCACACTGCATCTCTACGCCCTCCCACATGCATCCCCCCCTCCATTCCAGCTTCCTGCCATCTCTCCTGCGACTCCCCACTTCCCGCGTCCCATACTCCAACGTAGACCTCAGCTGCGACCCCCTCCTCCCCAAACTCCAAACGCATCCACGCCCTCTCCTCCACCTGTGCATCCTTCCTTCCCAGAACTGCACCTCTCCCATCTGCAACCAAAATTAATAAAACAAATATTATTATAATAATATAATATTATTATATAATATTTTAATTTTATTAAAAATTTCCACTCTATAATAAATATTTAAATATAGTATTTATTATTTTATAATAGTAATTATTATTGCTATAATAATTATTAAGTCACCATTTTCCAAGACCTTTTAATTGTTCTCACTATCCCATAAGCCAAAATTGGGTCTAATTATTCACCACCACACTTAGGAAGCATGACAACGGAGTTAAAAGCTCAAATTGTGAAAATAGAGAAGGATTTCCAAACTTTCAAGGAAATGATCACCAAGAGCCAGGAAGTGCTTAAGAAAGAAATTAAGGATGAAGTCATTCAGGTAATGGAGCAGAAAATAGACGACAAGTTTGACATTATAAGCAAGGCACAAAAAATGTTAGACCAAAAAGTGACTGAGAGCCAGAAAGGTATCCAGGCGATATTACAAAAAATGGATGATAAGGAAAAAAATCATAAACAACATGGCTCGGATATGTCGGTTACCCCATCTTCCAATTTTGAGTCACCAGAACACAACAGGACGAAAGGTACTCAATACCAACCATTCATAATGTACCTGCCGAGAGCAAAAATAGAAATGATGAAATATAACGGAGGAGAAGACCAATGCGTCGCTTGGTTGAATAAAGCATAAGAGTATTTCGACATATATAACATTACAATGGACGAAGAAAAGGTCAAGTATGCTTCAATGCACCTTGAAGGATATGCCTACAGCTGGTATATGTGGTGGAAGGGAGACAACTTCGCATACACTTGGAACTTATTCAAGAATGATTTCTTAAAAAGGTTTCAAGGAATCACAAAAGATGAATTCTTCTAAAAAATTACCAGATTACAACAAAGGGGAAGCGTCGAAGAATTCACGCATTAATGGGAATCCCTCGCTACCAGAGTATTTGGGCTATCCAACAAATAATGGTTGGAAACCTACTTGGGAGGAGTAAAACCATACATACAAAAAGAGTTAAAAATGCACGACATAACGAATGTCGAGGCAGCAAGACGAAAAGAAAAAGTAGCCGAGGCCAAATTTGACAGTTTCCAATCAAATAAAGGGAATTCATACTCACAAAGAAACATCCATTCAACTCCAGAGGATGATACAAACAAATACATCCCTTCGCCTAGAAGGGACGATAGGAAGAGCCTCGAGAATCAACGAATGAGGGAAGGAAAATGTCGACGATGTGGAGACAAATGGAATCCTAAACATAGGTGTCACCCCGAGGACAACTCAAAGAAATTATATACTTGTGAAGCAGAGGAGAATAGTGAATCAGAAGAAGAAGAAGAAGAAGAAGAAGAGCCAGAAGATGAAGAGGAGGAAACCACAAATATGGCAGCCGGGAACGACGAGACCCCCAAAATCTCCCTAGCAACCATGACAGGCATTAGTCAACCACAAACTCTCAAGTTAAAAGGGCATATAAAAAATGAGAATGTTACTGTGCTAGTAGACACTGGAAGCACTCACAACTTTCTTGATATAAGAGTGGCACGAAAACTCAAGTTGTTCGTACATCCAGTTCCAGACATGAAGGTGATGGTTGTAGATGGCAAGAAGATCGAAAAAGTTGGAAAGTGCCAAAAGGTGAGACTTCAAATACAAGACTTTGAACTGGAATTAGAACTCTACACCTTACCGTTGGGAGGAGTAGACATCGTTTTGGGAGTCCAATGGTTACAAACATTGGGAACATATTCTTCCAATCATCAAAAACATTTCATCAAGTTTAAGTGGCAAGGAAAAAATTTTAAGCTATATGGTTTTCATCCACCAAACACACAAGTAGTTTCATCTCAGCATATGGAAAAACTCATTCGAAAAGGGGCATCAGCATACGTAATACAATGTCATCAACTGGAAGGAAAAGAGGAGGAACCAAATGAGTTCAAAAAGGAAATCCAAAAATTACTCCAGAAACATGAACACATATTTCAAGACTTACCCATGCAGCTACCACCAGAAAGGAGTATAGAACACATAATCGAGATTAAACCGAGGTCAAATCCTGTCAGGTTAAACCATATAGGTATCCCCACCACCACAAACCATAAATAGAAAGGTTGGTTCAAGATCTACTGAATTGTGGTGTCATCACCAAGAGTAGAATCCCTTATGCAGCTCCAGTCATACTAGTATGGAAGAAGGATGGATCGTTTAGATTATGTATAGATTATAGAATATTAAACAAAATAACAATTAAGAACAAGTTTCCAATCCCCTTCATCGATGACATGCTGGATGAACTTCATGACGCAAAATATTTTTCAAAACTCGATTTAAGGTTAGGGTACTATCAAATCAGGTTCAGATTAGAGGATATTGTAAAGACTGCTTTCCAAACTCATGAAGGACATTATGAATTCAAAGTAATGCCTTTTGGGTTAACTAATGCCCCTGCCACATTCCAGGCAACTATGAATGAACTATTTCAGCCATACCTAAGGAAATTTGTGTTAGTATTCTTCGATGACATCCTTATATATAGCAAGACATGGAAAGAACATTTGATGCATCTAGAAGAGGTTCTATCTCTTCTGAAGGAAAACCAGTTCTATGCAAAAAAGTCAAAATGCACATTTGGGAAGCAAGAAGTGGAGTATCTCGGTCATATAATCTCAAAGGAAGGAGTTAAGGTGGACCCAAAGAAGATCCAGGCGATGAAGGAGTGGCCCAAACCAAAGAATGTTTCAAAATTGCGAGGATTTTTGGGATTAATAGGTTACTATCAAAGGTTCATCAGGAACTATGCACACGTCACTGCCCCACTAACAAATCTCCTAAAAAGAAATTCTTTTAAATGGGATGATGAAGCAAGAAGATGCTTTGAAATGTTGAAACAAATTATGTCTTCAACTCCCATTTTGGCAACACCTGATTTTGCAAAACCATTCGTAATCGAATGTGATGCTTCAGGGTTTGGGATAGGAGTTGTGCTAATGCAAGAAGGTCATCCGATCACTTTTGAAAGCAGGAAGTTGAGCAAAAGAGAATACCTACAGTCTACATACAACAAGGAAATGCTTGCCATCATGCCTGCATTAACTAAATGGCGACAATACCTTTTGGGAAGTAAATTCCTAATCCGAACAGATCATAATAGTCTACAAAACTTGTTACAGCAGAAGACATTAACAACTGAACAACAAAAGTGGATAGAGAAAATCTCTACTTTCGATATGGAGATCCTACATAAAAGGGGGAAGGACAATGTAGTAGCTGATGCTTTATCAAGGAAAGATGAAGAGATACAAGTCTACGCCGTATCCATGGTGATCCCAGAATTTTTGGACGAAATTCGTAAGGAATATGCCAAGAATTCAGAGGTTTGCTCCATAATTAACAACATAAATCAGTATCCGAAGTTTGAATGGAAGAATGATCTCTTATGGTACAAAGGACGTATTTACTTAAGTTCCAATTCCATTTTTAAGACCAAGGCGCTTAAAGAGTCACATGACTGCCCAGCCGCTGGTCATGTAGGATTTTTTAAAACCTACTATAATGCAAGGCAATCATTCTTTTGGAAGGGTATGTATGCCGACATTCACAAGTATGTTGCAGATTGTGACATTTGTCAACGGAATAAAACTAAGAATATCTCAAGTCCGGGGTTACTCCATCTGTTACATATTCCAAATAAAAAATGGGAGGAAATTTCAATGGATTTCATTGAAGGTCTACCCATATTAGATGGAAAAGACAAAATACTAGTTGTGGTAGACAGGCTAACCAAATATGCACATTTTGTTGGAGTGAAGAAAATTGATTCAGCAAAAGAAACAGCCGAAGCTTTTTGTAAAAATGTCTACAAATTACATGGTTTTCCGAAGATTATAGTAAGTGATAGGGATGCCAAGTTTAAAGGGAACTTTTGGAGAGAGTTTTGCAAGCAAATTGGAATGTCTCTTAACATGAGCTCAGCTTATCATCCCCAAATAGATGGACAGACAGAAGTTGTCAATAAATTCTTAGAAACCTACCTCCGTTGTTTTGTAACTGATAAGCAAAATAAATGGTTCCAATGGCTACATCTTGTGGAATGGTGGTATAATTCTACTTATCATACATCTGCAAGAATGACACCATTTCAAGCCCTATATGGATATGAACCCCCAAAATGGAAGGATTTCATTACCAACCAAGCAAGGGTCGCATTAGTAAATGACCATTTAGAAGAAAACCAAAAGGTTGTCCAAGTACTTAAAGAGAATTTGAATACTGCCAGGAATAGAATGAGACAACAAGAAGATCGACACCGAACAAAACGAGAATTTGAAGTTGGAGATTGGGTATTTGTAAGACTACAACCCTATAAACAATTATCACTTAAGCAAGGTGGAAAAAATAAATTGGCTCCACGTTTTTATGGCCCATATCAAATCAATAAGAAGATTAGTCAGGTGGCATATGCGTTGGAATTGCCAACTACAAGTCGCATCCACAATGTTTTTTCATGTTTCATGTTTGAAAAACATGATAGGTCAACACCAGAAGGCACAAACAATACTTCCCTTGTTAGATGAAGAAGGAAGAATCATATTCGAGCCAGAATCTATCATTGCTACTAGAGAGAAGAGATAAAGAACGCGAGTCATTAAAGAATACCTCATAAAATGGAAAAATCTTCCCGAAGAAGATGCAACATGGGAATTAGAACAATTTCGACAATTACATCCCTCATTACCATTGCTTTGAGGACAAATCTCTTTAAAAGGGAGTGGCAATGCTATGAATATTAAATATTGTATTAAATTAATCAGTAAATTATTAATTATTTTAATTGAAGGGACGTAACCCTTCTTAAGAATGCTCAAACCTTATAAAAGGCGAGCTCTTGTAAAGCGTTAAGCATCTTATCAATTCAATAATATATATTTTTATTCAATATGGATCTCGTGTACTAGTTTTTCTGTTGCATCGTCAAAGGTCAAGGATTGGGAAAGTGGCTTACTGAAAATTCAAATGAAGAAGATTACAGTTGGGAGAATGAATCTGAAATGAATTTGTCTGAAGCTTGTTCCGTTTTTACCACTCTGGACTCGTGGTATAGATATTTAATAAATTATCTTCATTAGGGGTATATTCTAGAACATTGGAATTCTAAGGAAAGAAGGGATCTTAGATTGAAATCAGCTTCATATCAAATAATTGATGGAGTGCTTTTTAGAAGAAATTATCATGGAGTATTTATCATGTGTCTAGACTCTAGAAAATGATGATGTAGAAAAGGTGGTTAAAGAATTACATGATGGTATTGCAGGAGGACATTATTTCGAGGATACCACTAAACATAAAATATTGAGAGACGAATATTACTGGCCCACTATTTTCAAGGATGCACATGCCTACATACAAAAATGCAATATATGTCAAAAACGTGTTGGTAAACTATCAAAACCAACAACATCATTACAACCAGTTATAATTTAAGAACCATTCGAACATTGGGGTTTAGACATCATCGGAGAAATAAACCCCAACTATTCGTTACAACATCGTTATATTCTTAATGCTACAGATTATTTTACGCGATGGACTGAAGCCATTCCTTTACAAAAAGTTAGTGAGGACATGGTTATCAAATTTTTGCAAGATAAAATCATAACCAGGTGTGAGCACTCAAAATGAACCTTAAGGTTATGGGAAAGGACACTTCGAGGTAACCACAAAACCAAACTTTAGGAAAGAGAGTTGGCTTCTATCTTCCTAGAGAGGGATCTCTCAATGATTGTTTAACAAGGCTAGATATATGAATGAAAATTAAGATCAGGTTGTTGTTTGGTGTAAGCAAGGTGAACATTCATTGGGAAATGGAGTCAAAATACTTAATATGGTAAAGTGGCAATGCTTTGCATCAGAATTCTTAACAGAGGCAGGGTAGTTACTCATTTACAGTCAAAAGGCTGGTTTTTTGGTGATAGGGAAGAAAATAAGAACAATCCATTAACACAGAGCATTATAAGATGAATTATGCATTAACTTTAGTAGAAAAAGGTTTGTGGATGCTTGGAATCAAAGAAATAGAGCATAAAAATATGAATTATGCCTCAATATACACTTATCTAAACATGAAAAGAAAACAATATGACATAGATAACAGGGAAACATTCACACGAAGAAAAGGAGATACGGATTGTAAAACAAATAACACAAGAATCTCTGCTTCAAATCAATTGCTCGGCTCTGCCAATTTTATTAAAGAAGTATCTCAAATTTACATAGCACAAGGTCTCATGGGTTCCAACCCTTTACTCTCCATTACATATGAATATATATAGGAGGTGATAACCTCAGTTCTCCAACTTGAAATATTCTAACCTAGCTTCCAAAACAGAAAGTTGTTACAAAAATTGTTGACACCTATACAAACAGGTCCATCCTCTCTGAGAATTAGATACAATAGAAACAACAAATGCTAACAAGTAGGATTAACAACCTTTACAAGTGCCTTCGATCATTTACTAGCTACTAACAAACTTTAGTAAATAAACAAAAATCCTTGGTAACTACTTTCTTAGGCTGCAAATATTCATGATCCTCGAATCTTCATGCATGCAATGTCAACTTGGCCTTTCCATACTTATCAATGGTCTTCAACTGGTATGGATCTAGCAAGTTTGACATGGCCACCTCCTTCAACAATACTCACATCTCTGTATGATCCCTGTATGAATAGATCCTAAGGTGTGCACAAGCCCCTTTGAAAGTCAGGACCAACTCAAACTCGTTTGTCAACTTATCTACCATTGCTTTGCTAGACAATGGCTGGTTCATGCCAACAAAGTCTGTATAATATAACTTGCATCCCATCAACCTGTTTTTATATTCTTCTTGTGTCAGCATGGTTCCATATTCTTCCCAAAAAAGTGGGAGTCCCTTCTTGAACAAGGGATCAAACATATCCCTGAAGAGCTTCACTTGGTGTGCCAAGATGTCTACCCTAGCTTGAATTGTATCCACCTGGTGATACTTATTCACCACATTCCTTGCCCAAATAATAGTAGACAATCTATCTTTTATGTTAGCTGTTTTTGACTCCTCCTCAGTCAACCCATTCAAAAACTCTATGGCATTTGCAGCGCACTCCACAAGCTTCTTATTTAATTTCTCCTTTACTGCTTTCATACTTTTCTTAACCAATTTTATTTCTAGATTCTTTGTCTAGGACAAAGTCAAGGTAGGGTCTTAATTTGTCTTCCTCAGCAATGATGTCATCCCAAATAACCTGCTTGGCCTCCTGCAGTGATGTTTTCCCTATAGCCTGTTTTACTGACCCATCATACTTAACCTGTAATTCTAGGTACTTGGCTTCCCAAGTCTTCCTCTACTGCTCTTCCTTTGTAACCCTGCTTTCCATGTCTGCATTCTGCTTTTGCAACTTTACTACTTCTAGGTTCTTTTAGAATTGCATGTGCCATGGCTTGCACAATGGATAAGTCACCAGATTCAATGGAGGAGGGGGTGATCATATTCTCCAGCTCTTTTCCTTTCTCTTGCAGTTCCCTTTCCATATCTTCAGATCTAGCCTTCATATTTTTCTCACTCTCTACCATAAGGGTCATATCCTTCTGCCACTAATTTTATTTCTCTTCAAACTTTAGTAACTTGGACTTAGCATGGCACTTTAGCATGGCATACTCTTCTTGTTTGTTCGAACCGAGGTTTGGAACTAAACTTATCCTCAGGAGGATAGATGGGGCGATTCAGGTGAGATAAAATGCAAATCCAACTTTCTATTCATTTGTGGATCTGGGCGGTCCGGGGGGATCGGTGGTTATCCACCACGGATCCTCTCTTCTTGAGAATCCATACATCCCTTATCAGTGTATGGATGGCTATCTCTTGGGGACAGGTTGAAGTTCATCCTAGATGTGGAAAATGGAGCACTTAACAATGCATCTTCACAGACCAAGAACTACGGGATCACCCTTTTCATTCTAGGTAGGGTGACAGAGGGATCGTACCATTCAAGCCTTCTCATGTTTTTCCTGGAGGTCCGTAAGAAGCAGCAATCAATAGGATTTTTTCATTATTCCCTAAGGGAATAACGTGAAATTCATTCTATCAATTAATTTTCCGCAGGACCCAGTAGAGTAGATCGAATCTAGTCATAAGAATAGAAGAATGCTTGGTGTAAATAAAAATAACTCCTTGGTCTTCAAAACCCCACTACGAACGACCCTTGGATCAGTGCAATGGGATGTCTTTATATATCTCCTAACGATGGGAACAGAGCAGGTTCG